>LPNX010433177.1:354145-590001 GCA_001517045.1 Pseudotsuga menziesii
ATATTATAATGAAATGACAATTGAATACTTATCTTTATTTGTTTCGAGGGTAGACTCCTTCTTGAGCCTTCAGCTTCATCATCTTCTTCATTCATAGTCGCATCATTTCTTATCCAAATGTTGAGGTGGATAAGAAGTTCTTCAAGAGTTGAGTTCTTTATATTCCTCATTGCTTGAGGGATCTTCTTTTCTTGATCTTCAATTGCTCCCATCTTCTCTTCTCTTCTTATGATTCAAGCTTCTTCTTCTTCCCAAAGTTTGCTGAAAGTAATCACTTCCTTCTGGAACACATTCCTTGAATGAATGAATTCCACGATCCTGGGAGGCCATTCAAGGTGGCCATCATCACTTCTCCATTCTTCACTTTTTCTTTTACCGCTTCAAGTTGTTCTTTGATTTGAGAGACTCTTATGACTGCATGGTCTCTGCATTCTGGATCTTCACATTCTTCAACTGGTTTCTTTAGGTCATATTCTGACTTTGTTCTTCCCTTCAAATAGGTTGAAATTCAGGAAGACCTTCAACAGCATTGCTTGCAATAGGTAGTTCTCTATAATGCACATGTGCAAGCCTTCTATGCCAAAGCTCATTTGGCTCTACATGGATCAAGGCTTGTTCTGGATGGCCCTTCAATTCATACAAGCCTCCTTCTTGTTCTCCAATCACTACCACATCATCGATAGTATTTCCTTTTGGTCACATGATGATTTGACCATCTATGAATGCAACCTGCATTCCAGAGTCTAGCTTGTATGAAGATTCCTCACTACCTTTTATTGGATATTGGTAGTCATCTACAAGCTTCACCTTGTGAGGTGATTCATGTTCTGATAGTCTTACAAAGGATTCCTTGAATCCCATCATATGTTTGGAAGCCCCACTATCTATAAGCCAATCATCACTTCCATGAGTAATGTTACCTATGAGAGTTGATATTAGAACATATTCATCCTCGCTTGAAGAATCTTCTCTTTCATATCTGGATCTCTTTCTGGATGGTTCATCATCCTCTGCAACATGAGCATGATGTCTTCTTTGGCCTCGTCTCCCTCTGAAACTGGAACCTCCATCCTCATGTAGGTGTCCAATCCATTTTCTTCAGAGAGATCATATACTTCCAGGTTTGGAAGTTGTCAACTTCCGCAAGCTTTTAACTAAGCTGATGTGATATATCATATTGAAATGAGAACCTCAAATGGAAATAGCAAAGGATTAGATCTTACCGATTTGAGGTGTCCGTCCTTGTCCTGGAGTTCGTTGATCTAGGGTTTGTCACAGAAACCCTAATTTTCAAAACTTGGAATCTTTCAGATCTTATTGGATGAATATATAGATCTCTTCAAATGGAGCTGTCCAATGTACTCCTTTTCTGAAAACAGTGAAGCGAAACTCCCGGAACAGGAAGCCCTAATTTTCTGATTTCTTCTGCAGAAATGCCTGTTACTATTTCTGTGATATCTCAGAAATTAATGATACTAGGTGTCTTAAATTTCTCACTGAGGTAACCTCTCATGTCCTTGATCCAACACCATAGGTTTCATCAGCATTGGTTTCACCATTTGGGATTTATGATCCTTTTCCCAAGGTGACCTGTTACTGGACTGTTCAGAACAATGAAGTTGTATGGAATGCCACGTGTCACTGGTTCATCTTCTGAGTCTGAAATTCGTACCACAGAAATTAAAGTCTGTGATATTTCTAGAACATCTTTAGGAATTCCATTTGGACCTCTGTAGCCCAAGATATTGCATATCTTCCCAGGTGTCCTGTTTATGGATGATTTCTGGAAGAGGATGGAACCCTAACTTGGAGAGATCATATCTCCCAGAATATAGTCAATCAGAGGCTAACCTTTGGACAAAGTGTTCATCAGGATTGTGTCTTCAGCCCCTGCCATTTTTAGCTTCTGAGACTTCGCCAATATTGTAATATAGCGACTATACCAAAACTTAGCAGTTTTAGTATTTAGGGTTTCTCCTAGCTCAGGGTCAAACTAGGGTTTGATTTTCCCGGAGTTTCACCCAACCAAATTTATTGATCCAGGTCTCTAAATTTCGGTTTTGATGAGGAGAAAAATCCTATGCTAGTCACACTCAAAAATTCCTCTTCTGTAGAAATCCCTTATTTCCACATCGAAACTGAAAATGCTTGAAATTGAATTTCGCATCGACAGAAAGATGCACCCTTCAATGGAGAGTCATCCTAGCATACTTTTGCTGAAAATATGTGGAGGAAGATCCAAAAAATAGGAAGCCCTAGTTCCTATAGCTGCACAATGTCTTCTTCTCAGGTTAGCTCTGATACCATGTTAGTTTTTCAACTTGTAAGCTAGCATTATGTTAGGATCTTTTCACTGAGAGAATAACAAGCACAGCAATAACATAAGCACATCACAAGAGACAAGAGACGCAAAGATTTTAGGAGGGGAAACCATAAATGGAGAAAACCCCTCAACTTCCTCTAAGATAGTATCACCACAAGATGTGATCCCAAAACAGTAAGATGACCTCCCAACACAACAGCAGCCTTCTGTCTTCTGTCAAGCCAAAGATTTCCTTCTCCAAAGGTGCGCCACACTTGAGAGAGCAAGTGATGTGATTCACAAGTGATAAATAGAGAGACTCTAACTCTCTATTTATATTCTTCCATTGACTTGAAGTGCACTCAACCATGTAGGCTTAACTTATAATTAATTACTTGAGCCTACACCTTAATTAGTGTATAATAACCAAAGTGCCCCTAAACTGTGGGGACTTACCTAATGACTTGATATGACTTTTTTACATTATTAATCCTCCCGATCGAAACATCGGGGCATGACCACATGACTCAAATACATAATAGAAACATCCCAGAATAAACATCGGGTTACAATATATGAAATACATAGAAGAATACATTCCGAAGTTACATATACATCAACAGACATAAATGAATGTAAGGTTTATTAAGTTTGCCCCTAGTTACCAAACTAGGTTGATTTTAATAGGAATTGACAATTTCACTAGATTAGACCCCTAAACTGGGTTGGTTTGGTTCAAAACCAACCACATTGGGCCAGAATCAGTAAAACTGTTCAGACCTAGGTTGATCCAATCAACTCTAGAAAAGCTTGGCTAGGTTTGACAAGCCAAACTTTGGTTGTAACTTGTTTCATACATCAGGTGGTGCTAATCTTACGGTCATTCACATGAACAATGTTGAAACAACCTGTGTTATGACATACTTTCCAATGAACTTGAAATTTTTTATGACATACTTTCCAATGAACTTGAAATTTTGTATTTATTGGACTAAACTTGTTGGGACCTAAGGTAGACATAAATGAATGTAAGGTTTATTAAGTTTTCCCCTAGTTAGCAAACTAGGTTGAGTTTACTAGGAATATGCTAATAAAACTTTGTATGCCAAAACTCCCTTTGTGAGACCTGAATTTAGTATACAATTTTAGTTAGACTGTCATGGTTTTGTATGCCAAAACTCTCTTTGTGAGATCTGAATTTAGTATAAAATTTCAGTTAGACTTTCATGGTTTCCTCCATTTATTGCAGGGATCTCTTGCAGATGGGACAGTTTTCGACTCAAGCTTTGAGAGGGGTGATCCAATAGAATTTGAAATTCACAGTGTTCAAGTAATCAAAGGTTAGCTCTTGGGGTTTATAGTTTATAATTTTATACCTGTAATTACTAATAACTATTGGGTTTCCATATATATATCTATGCTTTTAATGATTAGGAAAATTTCTTTGAGTTGTTTGTGAGTTTCTGAAGTTGACATTTACTTGAAATATGCCAATAAAACTTTGTATTCTAAAACTCCCTTTGTGAGATCTGAATTTAGTATAAAATTTCAGCTAGACTATCACGGTTTCCTCCATTTATTGCAAGGATCTCTTACATATGGGACAATTTTCGACTCAAGCTTTGAGAGGGGTGATCCAATAGAATTTGAAATTGGCAGTGGTCAAGTATCAAAGGTTAGCTCTTGGGGTTTATATTTTATAATTTTATACCTTTATTTACTAATAACTATTGGGTTTCCATATATATCTATGCTTTTAATGATTAGGAAAAGTTCTTTGAGTTGTTTGTGAGTTTCTGAGGTTGACATTTACTTGAAATATTCCAATAAAACTTTGTATGCCAAAACTCCCTTTGTGAGATCTGAATTTAGTATAAAATTTTAGCTAGACTGTCATGGTTTCCTCCATTTATTGCAGGGATCTCTTACAGATGGGATAGTTTTCAACTCAAGCTTTGAGAGGGGTGATCCAATAAAATTTGAAATTGGCAGTGGTCAAGTAATCTACAAAGGTTAACTCTTGGGGTTCGTAGTTTATAATTTCATACCTGTAATTACTAATAACTATTGGGTTTCCATATATATCTATGCTTTTAATGATTAGGAAAAGTTCTTTGAGTTGTTAGTGAGTTTCTGAAGTTGACATTTACTTGAAGTATGCCAATAAAAATTTGTATGCCAAAACTGTCTTTGTGAGATATGAATTTATTATTTCTCAAGGTACATAAGAAGTAAAAAAGATTGTATCACTATTTGAAATTCATAATTGATGTCAAATTTTGATCTATTAGTGCATTGTTATTTGAGATACAAACAAAACATATCCTTTCAAAAATGAAAACATGGATTTGTTTTGCACATTGCAATTACACTTGGTGGTTTGTGTCAAATTCATTGGTATGCTCATTTGACCACTATATTTGAAGATTTCTTAGTAAATACATGTAATTATTAATTGATAATGTCTTTGTGCCTTGAAGGTGAGTTGGTTTCCCATATAAAATTTACTATCGTGTTGATTCCAAATTGATCAGACAAAATCACAAGGCATCCATTGCAAGAATTGAATCCACCCAAGGCTATTGATGATCCTGAGATAAAAGCATGGCTAGATTTGGGCCGGACCAAGTCCAAAAAGAATGGAGGTGGAAAAAAAGGAAAGGTCATCTGATATTTTGTACAATATATTTATCATTTACCAATCTATTTCTATAATTCATTTGTTGGTGTCTCAAGCTATAGTAGAACATAAATTATTAAATTAAATTTTATTTGTTACATGCAAAAAAGATTCTCAAGATAATTCATTAGAGGACAACCTGAAGCCTGAAAGAATACAAGTCATTATTAACATAGGTGTTTTGTGTAGGTTGAAAGTTGTGATGTGGCTGAAGCATTCAGGCTGCTTGAAGTTTTCAGACCAAGTCCAAAAAGAATGGAGGTGGAAAAAAGAAAGGTTATCTGATATCTTTGTATAGTATATTTATGCTTTGGGTCAGACCAAGTCCAAAAAGAATGGAGGTGGAAAAAAAGAAAGGTCATCTAATATCTTTGTACAGTATATTTATTATTTACCAATCTATTGTTGTAATTCATTTGTTGGTGTCTCAAGCTATAGTAGAACATAAATTATTAAATTTTATTTTATTTGTTACATGCAAAAAAGATTCTCAAGATAATTCAGTAGATGACAACCTGAAGCCTGAAAGAATACAAGTCATTATTAACATAGGTGGTATGTGTAGGTTAAAAGTTGTGATGTGGCTAAAGCATTCAGGCTACTTGAAGTTTCCCTTCAACAATCTACAACTGATCATGCTACTGGTAAATCCTACAACTTTCTTGATAAAGGTGGTTAGTTTATAGGGGATCATAAATTGGTAGTGTATGCAAGGGCATAAGAGAAGAGCACACACACACACACACACAAGTTCTCAATTGTACATACATGGTGTACACTTCCTATTCCATGAACAGACAATTAATTCTACATTGAATTTTATATATTTGACAGGGCACTTCAAAATAATATATTGTTTGTAATCAAGGAGTTAAAATTCTGCATAAAGACCTAATATAGATTCATAGTTGTTATGTGCTTAAATGTTGGAGAAAGTTTAAGTTAATTTACAGCCATGATTGTATATATGAAGCTGTTGAGGGAGGCATTGTTGTTGGTGACGAGTGTAGTCTATTGAGGCTTGCTTCAAAGGTTAATGCTATCAAAGATACACTTGAAAACAATAAGCAAAATGTGTGATATTTGTCTCTATCATTCAGGATCAAGTTCAATGGGGGTGGAAAATATTCTAGAGCCATGTTTTATAATTGAATGACACATTATTTGTTGAACGTAGAAATATCATGTGTACTCAAAATTCCATTTTTTTAATCTTTTGCAACTTTTTATTACGTGGGCTATAAACTGTGTTGGCCTTTTTCGTGTTCACGGATTGGTGCAGGCATTTTTAAAAGGGATTTAAGCTACCCATTGAAATTAATTGCAAAGAATGCTGGAGTGAATGGAAGTGTCGTGGTTGAAAAGATCAGGACAAAACCTACCATGATTGTCAATTACTTTTCATGTTTATTGGAGTGCTTTTCCTTTTAATGTAGACAAACTTATTTATGTTGAGAGTCAGATTAATTGCAGATGGTGTTATTTCTCTATTCACTACACTTTTTAATATATACTAGACTTAAATTATATTCTTCATTTTTCTTAAGTATTGAATAGTGTAGATTTAGCCTTTCAAGTTTAATTAACCAATTCTTAAATTGAATTTGTTAGATTAGATTTTCCTATTTTGCACATAATCTTAGTTACTGTTGTTAACTGTCGAACATTATAAATAATTTGCTTCATTTTTTTTCTACTTACAAGTAAAAAAAAATTATTGGATTTTGCAGGGGTAAGCTTAACTAAGTGGTCCATTGAGTATGAAGAGCCTACTGGTGAGGCTTTTTCCATTGAGTATGAAGAGCCTGTTGTTGAAGGTTTCAAGTTGTTAAGTATGGTTTTGAAGCTGCTGCAGGATCTAAGTATGGCTTAGCAGCTAAGTACAAGTGGGATGGTTTAACCATTGTATTATTTTGAAAATTCATCGATGTACTAGATAATTTTCATGTAAAGTTATATGGAAATAGTTTTTGACAAAACTCATATCTATTGTAATACTTGACATTTCATCTAATATAATTTGTGCACGGTTTAAAATTTATATGGTTGTATTTTATATTATTTATAAGTGTTTTAATTAACTAATTAATGTGATATTGCATAATTCACATGTATATTAGATAATGATAAATAATGTACGATTTTTTTTTAATTTAAATATAATATCATATTAAAAATTTATATTGATTAATAATGGACACCATTAAAACTACTAAAATATAATAACCACATTAAACGACTAAAAATGACTAAAGCAGTGACCAATAATTGAGATTAATGACCAAAATTCGCATATAAATTAACCAAAAATGGAGAGATACGAGACCAAACAATGTGATATAAATGACCAAAAAAACTACCGAAATTCGCATATCAATGACCAAAAAATAGTTTTGGTGGCTAATTTACGGTCTTTTATTACGCAACCAAATTTGGTCATATTCTAGTTTGTCATGTGGTCATTAATTTGGTTATAAATGTGGTCATATATTTGGTCATTAATTCAAATATATGACCAATTTAATGACCAACTAACAAAGCTATAAATGACCAAAATAAAAATGACCATTTTTGGTCATGTAATAAAAGACTATAAATTAGCCACCAGCAATCGCCAAACCAAAAGTGGTCATTGATATGCGGATTTTGGTCATTTTTTTGGTCACTAATCTCTCATTTTCCACTAGTACAATGAGTCCTCATGGAAGACAGGGCCTGCATCTAGGTGCGTTCGAGATCTACATTAATTTGTAGATGATTCAACTGATCGATATTATGGACCATACTGATGGAGGATTGCATCATCCTTGGAACTATGTCCTAAAGTGATAGGGATTGATCATTATTGGAGGAGCTAGTCAGTGAGCTGACTAGACTAGTTATCCAACTCATTAGATATTAGGTCAACCTCCAAAGGTCATGTCGGTTGACTGAACCGACAAGTAGTTATTCATAATTGCTTTGTAAATCATATATAATAGGTTATTGATCCAGATACGAACTTGGTTCAGTTTGATGTTTGTATGAACCCTTATGTGTTTTATGTAATATAAAGTTTGTATTCTACCTACTATCTTGTCTCTTTTCTCTGTTATGATTATATGATTCTATATGTGTATTATTGGTAACTTAGTGATCTGAGTGACTACAACATTGGTTCTATTGCCGGTAGTACATCTATGGATGAAATGAAAATTAGCAGATGATATTAGAGAAAGATATTAAAGTCTGGTGGGAGCATAATATCACAAACTAACTGAAAAATTACACTAGAAGAAACAAGCTAACTATTTCCCAGGTGAAGAAGAAATTATTCACTGAAACGCATGAAAAGTTTGTAGAGTCAATGCCTCAATTTCTAAAGAAATTACTGGATGAAAAATATGGTATACACTAAGGAAATGATAAGAGAAGGACTAAGAAACCTGTCAGAGTGGTTTGAGAAAATCACAAACGAGTTCTACTAGGAACAGGCTGTAGAAGAAAGAGTTTCGGTCGAAACTATCAAAAAAAGGTTCTATACCGACTTTACAAAGCAATTCCTTTGCTCACTACCGACCCTTTTGTTTAGGTTCCTAATCGATAGAGTAGTAGGGCATATTGTTGAACCTCACCCATCACTGATCGAACCACCACCAAATATCAACTAGGTGGAGAAGCAGAAAATGTCAAAGAAGTTCATTGCCGATAGGGAGTGGGAGTACTTCTTGAACAAATAGACAGAACTATCCAGGCTTACTAAAGAATCTGGTAGGATATGGGGGGGTAGCTAGTCATGTGTTGGGGTGGATTAGAAGGATTCTAGTCAACATTAGAAAGCACCACCACCAATGAAAAGTTAGGCCAAGAAAGAAATAATTCAGACAGTGAATCACAAAAACACTCTGGACTTGCAGAAAATAGAAAGAGGTAAGATGCAGAAGAGAAGGGAGGAACGAAGAGAGTAGGCCATCGCGCCATAGAGAAGAATCAATATCAGGGTGACTGGACATAAAATCCATCTGCCAGAGTCAGGTCATGACCGATAGGAAGAAGGCGTAGATGAATAATAAGTGTCACTGATGGAAGAAGATCTATGGATAGATAAGCGTGAAAATATCCATATTGAGATACCCCATGAAGTAATACCTCTATCTCCAACTAATTCAAACCTCGGTTCCCATGTGCAAACCATTTTCAAAGAGGACCTAAGGCTACGAGTTGGTGAGTTTGATGTATGGACTCAACTAGATGGAGAAGGAAATGAATTCAATCATTTGGTAATTCGTCGACCCGAGGAAGGAAATTGGGTCACATTCCAAGCATACCCATCCAACCGAAGTATCAACCTACTCTACCTAGGCAATGAAGGAGCACTCCCTCTACTAGACATAGCTTTAGGAAATTCAGAACATTCAAATCTGCACAGGATAATATCTAAGCTACAACAATTATCTTGGACTTCAACACAATAAGTTGAATTGATCCGACTACTTATCGAGGATAAATCGACAAATAAAAATTATGACAGGAATGAGAGTTTCGATGAAACTAGCTTTGATCAACACAGAGCTGCAGAGAATATCCCACCACCCCCACCACCACCTCCTAAAGCCACTTTGAAACCAATAAAATGGGGCACAGCACAGCACACATCCCCCTATATGAGGGTGATGAGGATCCCAGACGGCAATGGTTCATCTGTGAATCGACATGGGAGGATAACGTTGTAACTAGTGAAGAAAGACAGATGGCATAGTTTATTTTTTCCTTATGGAAGAGGGCACTAAATTGGTATATGACATAAACTGAGAAGACACCTAACGTGACCAGGGAAGAAATCAAAACAATAATTCTGATCCTTCTTCAAAACAGCAGATGCAAAACATCTGGCGGCAAAAATGTTGAAAACAACTGTTCAGAAACCATTTGAGACTATGACAAGTAATGGAAGGACCTATTGATCCAATTAGACTATAAAATTGATGAAAAAATTTTAATTCAATGGTTTCTTGCAGTACTTGTACAAAACATATGAAGATATACTAGTATGGACACATTCAAGTCATATGAAGAAGCGTTGATGAAAGCATTATAGGTCGAGATGGACGACAACTATCCAGCAAATCCTGTCGATAATCGCATTGAGGAGTAGTTGGAAATCATGCAAAAATCATTAAGAGAACTGAAACTCAAAGGTCAGGACATCTAGTGCATAACCTTCTCAATTGTCAAACATACTAAAGACAACTATCGACAAGAAGCAAATCGACAGGATGTCTGTTTTGTTCAAACTAAATGTTTCTATGAAATTTTCCAAGAACATGGGTCACACATGATGAAGGAATGCCCTTACAATATGAAAAATGGAAAATCTCCCTAGTGTGCGATTTATGAGGTAAAAGGTCATGCAATAGCCGACTGCCATTTGAACATAAAGAATCGACAAAATTACCATGCAATCTACCAGACAAATGATGTTTCCCAGAACAATGATAATATCCCGAGGAATAATAAACAAAATGAAAAAATTAACCAACACTAGGAAGTTTGAAGATACGAGCGCTGGTATGGCAATCAACATGGAGGATTTGGAGGTCAAGGTTGATTTAATGGAAATCGGGACAACAGACCATGATGACCCATTTAGTGTTTTACATGCTATAAAGAAGGCCACCAATACGCATACTATCTGTATAAAGATCGGACCGACCCGGAATTCTGTACTAGTTGTGGAGTGGGATATCACTCACTAGTGGATTGTCCCACTATACTTGACAAAACTAATAAGAAGAAAAATGTTAATGTCTTGTCGTGTGTTAATAAATGTGATATAAACCCTATGAATAATTTACATGTAGTCACTAGACAAGTAACAAAGACTGGCAATGATAATCCATGCATAAGTAAAATAAAAAAACCAAAGATGATTATCCTAACCTCATAAAGCAAAAACAAGTGTATAATGATGCATCAAACATGTTCCAATAATTCACCCGACAAGAAGAGATCGATAACAGTCGACAAGATGTCTCACAATAATTACTTAACTTAATACATAATGACAAAACACTAGCACAATTCATTGATCTGTTATATAAAATTAAGAACAAGCATAGCATGGAGAAACAAACTAAAAATATATGCATCCTTAATCAGAAAGATAAGAGTGATGTCGACCCACTTGTCGACCTAGAAATGAAGGGATATCATGTTCGATAAGTTGTGCTAGACTTCGGGTTGCAAGTAAACATCATGATAAGGGATACATGGGAACAACTAGGAAGACCTCAACTAAACAAATCAGGAATATATTTTAAATTAGCAGACCAAGGTCTGATAGAGCCCATCGATGTATGGAGGAATGTTGACATGACCATCAAGGTAATTTCGACAAAATTCGACTTTGAAATCATCAACCCAAATGAAGGATCCAGTTCCTTTCCAGCCCTGGTAGGCCAACCATGGGGTAGAAAGATGAAAGCATAAATATCGCTAGATAAAGAGAGGATAAAACTCAAAGGAAACGGAAAAAACATTATTGTCCCTATCCATCCCTCTCAAGGTGAACCCTAGATTGAACTAATAGATGAAGAAGTCGATGTTCGACAACTCTACAAAATCCAAAATGACGAAGACTATATTGAGCCAAACATCTACGGGGAACTTCACTTGGGTAACCAAGACTCAGTTGGCTATAACTCGGATGCAGAATTATACGATTTGGAGATAGAAAATTATGAAACTCAAGCACAAGGATGTTGTTCCATCCAAGCTATATCAAAGAAACTGACTCGACCATGATTTTCGGTGTCCATCATTCCAAAAATATTTGAAAGAAAAAATAGGAAATACCCTTTGTTAGCACTGATTAAAATAGAAAATACATAGCCTCTTTAGTATAAAGAAAGAGAGTCACCAGCACTCCATATCAAATAATTTTCTAAAACACTAGGAGAGCACAACTGAATACAAATCCTGGTCGAGACATTTATAGTTCAAGTTGCTCGATGGTGGGATACCCACCTGTCGAGGCTACAAACATGGACAACAGATTATACATACTTTGTCGAGAGATTCGGTTGTAGGAAGCTAAATAAACAGGCACAAATACCAGTCTTCACGCAAGGACAAAACCCCGAAAATCACATAAATATATGCGAAATGGAATGGAGAAGACTTGGGTACAAAGAAGAACGAACATGGCCACACTTATTTCCATCTACACTTGACGATTTACCAAAAAAATGGTATAAAATTGAAGAAGCTCGAGGAGAAACATTCATATTGCAAGAAATTAAGGAAAATTTCGGTAAATACTTCAGATTCATACCGAAAGATGAAAAATTAGTTAAAGAAACTGAACAAATAAAAAAAATTATATGACCAATTTTTCAACACACTTCAACACAAAACCATAACCGACTGAAAGCATATTGTAATAGCATTCGATCAATTAAAATACCACAATCAACAAGACTTAGACTAGAGAATGAGCACACACATGGAAAAATATTTCAGTGGAAAACTGATCATCCAAAAACTGTAAAACCAGTTAAAACAATATTCAAAGTCGAGTCAACCAACAAGGATGATACCGACAAGATGATAGCGACAAACTTTCCCGCTTCATTTTCTCAGGTTTAAGGAGGGAAGTCGACAAATAAATGGAAGCAGGGCGCTAGAATGGATGGATGCAAAAGTTAAGATCAAAGAAGTTGATATATCGAATGATGATCAACCAAAAATGGCACGAATAGGTGACTACTAGAATGATGAGAAAACAGCTGAAATAGTTAACCTAATAAAAGAATTCCAAGATGTCTTTTCTCGAGACTATAAAGACCTAAAATGGTTAGTACAAGAGATGGGTGAAATGAAAATAGACATAAAACCTTATGCAAGACCGATTAAGAAAAGGTCGTACAAATTAGCTCACAGATACAAATAAATAGTGAAAAAGGAGATCGACAACATGTTAGCAGTAGGGATCATATATCCAATCGACCAGTCAGAATGGGTAAGTCCTATGGTTTTCCAACCGAAAAAGAATGACACGACAAAATTATGAATCTGTGTTGATTTCCGAGAATTAAAAAAAGTCACCCTAACAAACCCCATTCCTACACCATTTGCAGATGAAATTTTAAATGAAGTTGCAGGACATGAATGCTACTCTTTTAGAGATGGATTCTCAGGGTATAATCATGTTCCAATTGCAAAATAAGACCAGAAGAAGATGACATTTTTCTTTGAATTGAGTTCATTTACCTACAATGTTATGCCATTTGGATTAAATAATGCACCAGCTGTATTCTCCAGGATAGTATTTAAATCATTCCAAGAATACATATACAAGTCGATTGTTGTATACTTTGACAACTGGATGATATACTCCATGCTGAAAGACCATTGTAAGTGGCTAAGACTAATGTTAGAAAGATGTTGACAAATCCAGTTATCTCTCAATATAAGGAAATGCATCTTTTTGACCCCCATAAGAATCCTATTGGGACATATCGTATGCAAAGAAGGCATTAAAGTCGAATTTGAAAAAATAAAAATCATGTTGGACCTAAAACCCCCGATGAACCCAAAACAAGTCCAAGTTCTATTAGGACACACATGATATTACAGAAAGTTCATCCACAATTATTCAGATATGACCTATCCCTTGGAAGAGCTATTAAAATAATACCAAGAGTACGAATTGACTGAGGAATGCGATGCTTCCTTTAACACATTGAAGAAAAAATTAGTTGAAGCACCCATTCTCAAATTCCCAAACTGGTCAGTAAAATTTCACGTCCACATCAATGCATTAGGCATAGCAATAGGTGCAATACTAAATCACCCTGGAGATGACGAGATGGACTACCCAATTGTGTACAGCAGTTGAAAACTAAATAAGGAAGAACGTAACTATTCAACGACAGAAAGAGAGGCATTGGGAATGGTATTTGCACTACAGAAATATCGGCATTAGCTATTAGCTAATCCTTTCATATTCTATACAAATCACCAAGCTTTAAAATAATTGGTAAAAAAACCCTTACATCATGGAAGAATATTTACTTGGTTGTTACTGTTCCAGTAATTTGAGTTCAAAGTAGTAGCTTGACCAGGGAAGCTAAATGTCAGACCTGACCACTTATTGAGAATTGACACAGGGGAGGAACCAACAGGAGTCAAAGATGACCTTCCGGATGCATATCTATTTCGAATAGAAGTTATACCAACAGAACTAGAAGAAATATCTCAATTTCTAGAGAATCGTCAGGCACCTAAAGGTATGATCACTAAAAAGAAAGAAATTCTAGTAATGAAGGTCACACCATACACTCTAATTAATGGATTCCTATATAAAATGGGCTTGGATGAAGTACTTCGGCAGTGTGTTATAGAATATGAAAGAGAAAACATAATATATGAAGCACACTATGGACTAGCTGGAGGACATTTTCAGTCGGACAAGACTGCCAAAAAGATCCAACAATTAGGACTTTGGTGTTCAACACTACACAAAGATTGTCGAAAGTTTGTTAGTAAGTGTGATCGCTTCCAACATCTAGGTCGAACCTTACCTAGTACTAAGATTCCTTTAATATCGGTAAACCCAAGTCTAACTTTTGAAATTTGGGCTTCGACTTCATTAGACCATTTCCAGTTTCAGCAAGAAGAACAGACACATGTTATATCATAACATTAGTGGAATATGTCACTAAATGGGCAGAAGCGGAAGCTGTCGAAACCTGCTCTAGTGAATTAGCTGCCAAATTTATATATGAAAATATAATCACTAGATTTGGTTGTCCATTGAACTTAATTGGTGACTAAGGATCACATTTTATTAACAGAATCATTACAGCATTAATATAACAATTCAAGATCAACCATAGACAAAGTACAACTTATCACCCTTAGTCTAATGGAAAAATAGAAGCATTTAATAAAAACCTAACAAGAGGCCTAACAAGAATTTGTAACACTAATAAATATGACTGGGATGAAAAACATTTTGTTGTCTTATGGGCTTATCGAACACCATATAAACGATCCACCAACTAGATACCATTTTGACTAGTCTATGGCTAAGAAGCAGTCATCCCCATACACTTCCGACAGAAGACATCGGTAATAGCCGACATCTTACATATTAATGTCAAAGAAGCAAAGAACGAATGACTAATGCAACTAGATAAACTATAGGAAGACCGACTTATGGCCATACAACATCAAGAAATTCAAAAACAACAACAAAAAGCATGGCACGACTGAAACATTAAAAACAAGAACTTGTCAGTTGGAAATATTGCACTATTGTATAACAGTCAGGTGAAAGGAAAACCAAATAAACTCTACATAGAGTGGATGGGACCCTATATCGTGGAAGAAATCAATGCAAATGGATCAGTCCGACTGAAAATGTTACAAGGCAGAGTATTTTGGAAACTGGTAAATGGTGCCTGACTAAAGCGATATCAAAAATGAAAAATCTGAAGAAAAAAAAAAAAAAAATATATATATATATATATATATAAACAAACAAACAAAAAAAATAAAACAAAAAGAGAAACGGTTTCATAACTGTTATCAAAAACTAGAAAAACTAGAAAAACGTAAATACTAAAAGAATCAAAGAAGACCAAAATGACAGGAAATCTTGAAAGATGTAGCAGAATGCAATTCAACAATAACCGACATTTCTACCATCAACATACCGCATACCAACCATACAATTGACATCGATAAGAGGATCAAAAGGTCCAATCATGCCATCATAACTATGGTCAGAAGGAGCGCCAAAACCAAAGTGCATTAAAAGAGCCTTCAATAGAGCGTCCTTTACCATCAAATCCTCCATTAATATCTCCATCGACAAGATCACGATCCACTCCACCTATAAATACTATGTCGAATGAAGAATTCCTACCACTTTACAAAGATATAGAGCGACAGAGTTACCAGAATTCAGAGAGAAAATTAACCACGACAGAATCCGAACTAGAAACCGAGAAGATGGCCCCAAAGCAAACCAGAGCCATGACATCCAAAGAAAAAGAGTTGGAATCCGATGTAAGTCCATTTGTGAGATGGTTTCAAAACATTAAAAACACAAAAGTACAGGAAGTTTCATGTGTGTGGAATGGGACAAAAATAAAAAAATGGGCTTACGGGGATAAGTCAAAAATGACAGAGGAGGGGACGAAAATAAACCATAGCACTATCATGAACTATCTAAATGCATCCCTCATGGTGATTTTTGGAGGGACAAAAATAAAATATTGTAAAATTTATCATCAGTCGATACCACAATGGGAAGTTCTACTTCGACAAACTAGTGGAAATATCAGCTGAAACCATCTACAAACTTACTGGGCTTTCTAGCAAAGGATACCCTGTTCCTGTAGGTATCAAAGAAGGAATAGTTGAAATACTAATAGGAATTCCAACAGGGAAAAACTCCAAAGGATTAATTGTTGGTCAATTTAAAGCCACTACACCCAAAATGGTGGCCAAAATCGTGTCCATGGGCCTGACTGTCACAGGATGAGGATGTGATTTGAAACTCGACATGCTAGAAGTTGTTGACTGTATAGCAGAATCAGGGAAAGTATACTGCTGGGCTCAATACATGGCCAACATGCTCAAGTATATCTTTGAAAAGTGCCAAAAAATAGGTGCAATAATTATATTTTTATCACTATTAATTTGGATATCCATTTATCACCTATGCCCAGTAGGGATCCACAGTTCCTAGAATCAACTAGGTTCCACATGTGGCGTTTTAAGTCATTCTCAATGGGTGGAACCCCATGGGAGCTGGAAGAGGACAAAGTGTTCCTAGAAAATTGGTTTCAAATATGAAAGTCCAAACAACCAGATGGAGGGTGCCTCAAAACATCCAAAGATGCCTGCCCCTATTAACACATATCCAGTTGAAACTCGACCACACTGCAGTATGGCACTCACAAGGTTCCACAACAAATGCAAAACCTCTCGAATACTATCCAACAGTCGAGGAAATTTTTGCATAATCATCCCGACAATCTAAGACCAAAATGGCTGTACTGACGGGTGCAAAAGAAATTAACCACTCTATTGGTGAATGGTTAATTGACCAGGATAAGGAATAAGACTATGAATTTCACCTTCATATCAATACCTTCACTTCGAACGATAGCCCGATAGAAGAGCAAAACCCTCTTCAGATTGAAAATGTACCGATTGAAAATCAAGCCATGGTATTGACAGAACAAAACACCATGTTCCTGACCTAACAACAGGA
Organism: Pseudotsuga menziesii; assembly: GCA_001517045.1. Classification (NCBI taxonomy): domain Eukaryota; kingdom Viridiplantae; phylum Streptophyta; class Pinopsida; order Pinales; family Pinaceae; genus Pseudotsuga; species Pseudotsuga menziesii. The sequence continues at coordinate 371,396 of LPNX010433177.1, forward strand.
AGGGGAGGGAGAAGAACAGACAGACGAAGAAACTCAATTTGACAGACCTGAGTACGCTATGAAAAAAGAAAATATGAAAAGAATAGCTAAGGAAATATCAACCTCAAGGAAAAAGAAAAGGACTCAGGCACAAGGAAATGGAAAGTGCAAACTCATCCTTTCGAAGGAGTCAAAATACAAGGAGGAATTACTTTCTACTACTACCGACCTTCTGGAGGATGCCACACTAAACAAAGCATCTGTTGAAAAATAGTTGAAACAATTCATCGATTCAGGAGCAAAGCAAGGCGGGCTTAAAAAGGTAAGAGCTACTACCCATCCCAAAATAAGTCCTATTGATCTAACACCAAAATCCCCACACCCTTCTCTGACCAGAGTAACACCAGACTCAACCATTTCCATATCACCAATTTACAAAGATATCATACCTAGAACCCTTCAAGAAAAAATTGATAAAGATGTTGAACTTCAGCAATTTATCAATAGACTGCCAAATTTATTCCTTAATGCCCAGCAAATCAACACCACTCATAAACTCATAGACTTGAGATATTCCCGACAAAGCCTCAGCCTACAAACCAACCAAGTTTCACCACCAAATGTTGTGGGACTTATTAGATCCTCGTACATCCTAAATCCTTACAAAACCACCAAATTTGTAGCAACCAAGATCTCATCATTCACACCAACTATCCCAAAACCTCCAGTTAATGAGGCACACGAGGGAAAAATTGCTCTTGAAAGAAATAATCAAGAAGAAATAGATGCATAAATCACCAACCTCATGGACTCTAAAGAAATCAAAAACCCTGTCGAATTACAACCAGAAGCCCAAATTCCCATGCTAAAAAGTCACCTTCCAGCCACTCCACTAACCTGATACCATTCACCATCACCATCACCACCACCATCACTAGAATATCCTCACAATCCAGAGACACCATCTTCACCACTAGAAGAGGCACAAAAAAATACGAGTCCCACCCATGTAATTCAGCCAGTTAACCCTGCCACAATAGAATCTCAATCGATTGAAAATCCACTGAATGAAGAGCACCAAACAGAACAACAATAGACAACATCAGTACCAACAAGACCAGTGGTGTTCCATCACTCTAAAAATAAAAGAAAAAGAAAAGAAAATAAGAAAAGAGAACAACAGCAGAAACAACAAGAATCGACGGTTATCCACCTTCATCAACTAGGGTCGACTTTTGTAGTCAATACACCAAAAATTAGAGATGGATAACTGGACCATCTATTGGGAGCACTCACTAAAGAGGCTGCAACGTGAAATCAAAAAATAAAAGAACAGATAGACAAACTTGAAGCATAACAAGTCGGATTCCTAACCAAATGCACGAATCTGACTCAAACAATTTTACGAGGAGAAAAAGAGACCGACACTGAAAAACCGTTAGAGAGAGCTTATCAGGTGTTGGAAAGTGTCATGTCGAAGCTTCAGACACAAATGTAGGACAAGAAGGATGAAAAAAAACAAGATACTTTTGTGCTACTGAGAAATCACTACACCGCATTCTCAGAATCCTACAAAGTACTGCAGGAAAATTTGGAGGAGTCCACCACCACAGAAGAAGTATTGCATAGTTGGCACACTTACTACAACTAGGTATTTCAGCAGGCTCAAGACACCTGTGAAACACATTAAAACATTATAAAATAAGAAAGGATTGGAAGCAACATTGAGGATCATAGTACAAGATCATATCGTACTGGAAACAAGAAAACTTGAAAAATTAAAAAAACAAGCACACCAGTGGATGAATCAGGCACTACCCAGTCTCGACACATTGGACAATATTTTCCCACAAATGAAAATATTGCTCGACACAATAGAATAAAAAACTCAACTATTGGGGATTGACCTGAGCAATATCATAGACCTACCAATACAAGAGAAGATGTCAATTCTGTCAAGCATTGCAACCTTGACCATTGACATTCAAAATTCTCTCTGCAATTGGACAGAATTTCAGCACCAATTAGCCATTATAGCAGAAGCCATTGTGGAGATCTGTTTACAAGAAATACCATCTATTTGAATGCATAGCCCATGAAGACAAAACAAATTGGAAGAAAACTACTCAGATGGGATAATTTTGTACCTCCCTGTTTCTTCAAGATGAAGAAAGATTTTGTTCTTGGGGGAGATGTTGGAGGAGCTATTCGGTGAGCCGACTAGACTAGTTAGTCAAATAATTAGAGTTAGGTCGGCCTCAAAAGTTCACGTTGATTTACTGAACCGATAAGTAGTTATTCATAACTATTTTGTAAATCATATATAATAGGCTGTTGATTTAGATCCGAACTTGGTTCTGTTTGATGTTTGTATGAACCCTTATGTGTTTTATGTAATATAAAGTTTTATTCTGCCTACTATCTTGTCTCTTGTCTCTGTTATGATTATATGATTCTATATGTGTATTAATCATAACTTAGTGATTTGAGTGATTACAACAATCATCCTGTAAAGAGATCATGTGTACTGTAGGTAGCGTGTCAGCAAAGGATCAAGTATATTGAAGTATGACAAAAAAAAGATCAAGTAGATCGAAGTCCTACTGCAAAGGATCAATAAGGATCAAAGTGTTGCTGCCAAGGTTCGAAAGGATTGAAGTGTAGCTGCAAAATTTTGAAGTGTTGGTGCAAAGGATTGATAAGATCGAAGTGCTTCTACAAAGGATCAAGAAGATTGAAGTGTTGTTGCAAAGGATCGAAAGGATTGAAGTGCTGCTGCAAAGGATCGAGAAGATCAAAGGACTGCTACAAAGGATAAGAAGATTGAAGTTCTTCTACGAAGGATCAAAAGGTCAAAGCGTTGCTGCAAAAGGATCAAGTGATTTTGTGGTGTAGAAGATGAAGACATTGAAGAGTAACTGTTCCAGTTACTGATTGTGAAAACTTCCTATGATGTATACATGTATTACCTCTATGCTTGTAAATATATTGTCTCTCTGTTCTCATATAGTCTATGATGATGTTGTTAGTACAATAACCTTATCGTTAAGGGGGAGTGTTGAATATTATAACTTGAAAGGATATTCTAAATGTATTTTATTGATGTAACCCAAGGGAGATGTTATTATTTCTCCATCAGGGTGTCACTATTGTGATTGTTCATCATATAGTCATGAGGTAAATCCTCCATTGTAATTCTGGTCATTAGTACCCTAATGAATAATATACAATACTTTTTTGAGTCTTCCTAGGTAAAGTTGGCCCAAACAATTTAGTGAAGCTGACTTATTTAGGGTAAAACTCAGTTGACTCAAAGTGTATAAATAGAAATGTTGTGTTTCTTATTTGAACATATACATACTCACTTGTGTAGCACATAGGAGAGAGAGAGAGAGAGAGAGAGAGAGAGAGAGAGAGAGAGAACATCAAGGAGGAGAACACATGTTTTGGGGTTATATCTTATAGATCTTATATAGAAGAATTTTTGTTGGGTTTTATTCCCCTTAAGGCTTTCCCAGGATAAATAATGTGTTTATCTTGTGATTGTTTTTCTATCAGTGATTATGCATATGCTACTGCTGTGAATTTGAAATGAACACTAATGATATCTAGTCTAGCATATGAAATCTTAACAGATAACGCCTCTATTTATGCAAAGTACAAAGAGAAAATGTAGTATATCACTTTAGCATACATGGAAAAAAAAACTTGAGAAGCATATCCCTCATGAATTATATAAGAATTGATGTGCGATGCTCAATGGGAATATTTGAATGTCACAACAAGTTACGTATATGCTTTGTTATACCTAAATCCCGTCACCATCATGTGATAAGACTTTTGACATACCTACTTGCCCTGAATCCCAGCACTTGGAGTGGAAACCCATGCTAATTGTCAATATTTCATGAAAATTCCCAGCACTGTCCTTCCTTTGTTGTCTGGGAGTGGTATCTTGTTCGCATAACCTATCTCGTGTTTCTCACAAGCGGTGCCACCGCTTATGGCCCCTAGTCCATAAGCGTTTCTTACCAAAACCGCTATGTCATTGAAGGAGAAACACAGTACCCTGAGTAAAAAGGGAAAAATAGAAGTTTCTCCAGGCTTCTAGATGATAAGCCTCGTTTCCTCCCTTATCCCTACTATTGTGGGTCAGTTAATATCGAGATTCCTCATCCTAGGATCTTAGAGGCCACCTCACCCACTAATCTCTCAACCTACCCTATCCATTAAGCCTTATAAATATGAGCTCATAGCCATGGTTGAGGAGAGAAATCTTAAGGTATTGTTATGCTGTTGGATTGATTACTTGGCCCAAGACCATTTGGGAGAGCATCGAGACCTAGAGTTGGAGCTTTTGGGGATGAGAATGCTTGGTTTCATGGAGATGCATGTCAACACTAAGGCTTGGTTGTAAACTTCTTCATATTTCTATATTAATGCAAGTTGATTTCTGTCCCACATATATTGTTGTTGTTTGATTCCAAATGTATGTTGTTAGATTCCTTAGTCACTAACATGGATCAGTAGATTATATTCTGGCAGTTTCGATGTGTTTGTGTGTTTAAGCTTATTGCAGGTACACAGGGTTAATATCGAAGCATCACATTCTAGGTATCTACGACGTCTAGGGAGAGTCTTCAACCTCTGTCCTTCATTTGTTCTGGATCTGAACCATTCAGACTAGTGGAACACCTTACTGTCCGCAGAAGGTGAAATATTCCAGCTAACAAATCTGGCAACTCCACTAGGGAACAATGGATCAGTTGTTCTGATCTTCCTCAATCTGCAACTCTTGTCCAAATCTAGGCTCTTTCTTCAACTCTCTTCAGTCAGATCTACTTTCTAACTTAGTCTATTTGGGTTTGAAAATTCGAGATCTATTCAGATCTATGTCATTTCGACCTTTTATGCTCCGTTTTCATACTCAATCTAGCAGTATTCACCTTGATCTTGGCTTTTTATGACTTGATCCATCGTTCTCTTTATGTTTTGGTCATCTATAGGGAACCATGCCTATGATGTGTACGAGGAGCATTACCATCGCCTGAACAAAGTGGGAAATATGTGGTGTCACCACCTGTATCCTGTTGGTGAGAAGCGGTGCTGGGTTAGAAACGCTCTATCAACACCTGAGAAGCGCACTGCTAGGTAGGCATCATTCCAAAGCATTTTTACCTCATTTTTTTTATAAAAATTTGAGTTTTGTTTCTTTCAGTTCCGCTTATCAGACTTGTGTTATAGAATCTTATGTTTGTGGCTTGATAATTTTATGGTTTAAGATTGATTTGAGTGGAAATTCAAAAGTTTGATTAGTTCTTTTGATTGTTCATCTGCTTCTATGCTTATTGGTTGTGTTTACCAAAGGATTTCTTTTTTTCTGAAAGCTCAGGGTATTAGTAAGATCTCTTTCATTTATGTTATATAGACTAAAAGAAGAACATTGGATTAGCTTCTAGGTTTCATTTCTTATTTGCATAGTAAACTTCTTTTTCCTTCCTTTAAAAAACAAATTTTTTGACTGAGACTAGGATATCATCATTGAGCGTTGAACATTGGTTATGTGATTGGCTTTATAAGCTTTCAGGATTTTCATGTTCTTTCGTCTCTTATGCATTTATAACTATCTCAATTAAAATAAAAAAATTGTAGTTTTAAGTTAGATTTGCTTATGTTTTGAGAAAATTGAAAAAATAGAGTGCATTTGCATATAGGTGTGCTTCTTGTTTTTCTTTTGGGAAAAGAGATTCTTCCCCTTCTCATTGCTTTAAGAAAAGAGAAATCAGTTTGGAAAAGGTATTTCTTGTCTTTGTTTTTGTGTTCATGACTGTTGTTAGGAAATATTTTTTGGTTTTGAAACAAAAGAAAATACTCTCTTCCCTCACATAAGTAGGCATACTTAATGGTAAAGTGAACATTTGCACAAGCATACTGCATGATTTTACTTTTCTGTCAAAACATCATGCATTCACCTAACCGTCCACTTCAAAATTAACGATAGTTATAGGTTAAAATTTACGTAGCAACTGGAGTGATAGGTTAGAGATGTGTTTGGGTGTCATTAAGTGTAGGAGATGTCGTTATTTGTCAGCATTACATCCTGGGACTTGCGCGGTTCTTCCATGTACCGTCGGTATATCGAACGGCCTTTCATGTACCCTTGAGGTATATAGAAAGGTACTTCATGTACTCGATTGTATATCGGAAGGCCCCTTCTATACGGTTATGCATTAGACAACACTACTACCGATTCGAGCTCCCATGTACCTTGAGTATATCGGGAGACCCCACTAGGATACCTTATCTATCTGAAAAAATCCCTTCGGTCATCTTGTTTGGAGCCATACATCGAAAAAACATTCAGGGATATTATTACGCATGCACCCTCGAGTTATATCATGAGTGGCACCTTCTTGACAATCCTGGTGAGAGACCTGAGTTTTTAAAATCCTCCTATCATTTTAAGTGTGCTTGTTTTGACCTATAGCTTGTGTAGGGAAGTTTTCTTGTGGGTTTTCTAGATTTTCAGACCCTAGGTTAGATAGGAACTGTACAAACTAGATGATTTAAGACAATCTAGAAGAGTACGGGGCTTGCCACCCAATTTTACTTCTGGTTCAGGAGAAAATCCAATGGAAGCTATCGACCAAGGAGCTGCTTCCACCTCCCAAGTGGGAGATAATGTGGTTGCGGAAAGTGGAGTACCATATTCTTCACACTCACCTCCCTTGGTCCAACAACCTTCGAGGGGAAATACATCGTTCCATTCTCCCATGTAAGGTCACGTTGATGATACAACTCATCCAGATTATGGTCCCAATGCTCCATTTTGGGATTCCTCTATAGGATAGGCCATTGCCTCATTTGGAAGCCGTTCAAACTCTTTTGAAGATGAAGAAGAATGTAGGAAATACCATGCTACCATTCTCCATGCACATGAGATTGATAAGTAGATAGATGAACTATTAGGACCAACACCATCACATTCCACATCTGGGATATCATTCACTTGTTGATTCTATGAGACCCATAGAACCGATTATAGATCGTGTAGTAACACCACACAACCCAGGTCAAATTACCACCCCTATCACCTCTCATGTTATGTCTGTTCCTAATCCTCCCAGGTCTTCTGCACCTGGGACTCAACCTTCAATTCCCGTTTCGTCAGTACCTTCTAGTGCCAGGGGGCAACCCCCAACATGACCTACGTTATCTAGCATCGAAATTGTACCTAGTTAAGGGCAGACCTCTAACATAGAACCATCTACAGTTTATGTCCCTCCCACCCATACTAATGTGGTGAATCCCCCTTCCAGTTCAGGTCAGCCCTCAGGGGCACAACCTCTAACCGTTTAGTCTTATGGAGGTTATTGTTATCAAATACCTGTAGCTAATCATCCACCCAATCCTACAGGAATGTCTTATGCTATATTTCCATACTCTAGTAACACTTTTACCCCATGGGGGAAACCCAACTAGTCTTACATTCCAGTTATGGGGGGGATACCTATACATAATATGGGAGGTGCCGGAGGACCACCTTATGGAGGTCCTCCCCCTGAGGATCCTAATGGTCCCGGAGGGCCTGGTGGCTTTCCTCCTTATCGATCTGGAGGGTCTGGTGGCCCTTCGCCCAGTGGTTCCAGAGGCTCTGGAGGTTTACCTCCTAGTGGCTCTGGAGGGTCTGGTAGTCCACCTCCTGGTGGTCCTAGTGGTCCTAGTGTTCCTGATGGTCTTGGAGGTACCAGTGGCCCTGGTGGTCCTCCTCCTGTAGGCCTTAGTGGTCCTACCGGTCCTGATCCCAGAAATCAACCCCCTATGGGAAGATTTTCCGGTAGTTCTTTGTCACAACAACCTGTTCTTCAGTCAACTTATGGTCCTACTGATAATTACATGCCATATCAATATTACCAGTATGTGAAACCGAATCGACAGTTACCTCTCCTAGTAACTTTGGACTTGCCTGATTTGTCCAAGTTGATTAATGACCCCATTCGACACAATTCGTCGTGGCCTCCCATTTCGGTAAAGTTACCATCAGATATCCCAAAATTCGATCAGAAGCAGGGAGATGATCCAAAGAACCATGTTATGACATTTCATTTGTGGTATTCTTCCAACTCCCTCATGGATGATTCTGTTCGGTTACGACTCTTTCAGTGAAATTTGACCAGTACGGCCACGAAGGGGTACATTGAACTCCCACAACATTCGTTTGTGGATTTTTGCTCGTTGGAAACCGTGTTTCTTACACCTTTCAGCTCCCTATTTGTTATGAAACAGGCACTGATCTTTTAACTTCTCTAAGACAGAACACCTCCACCCACATTTCTGATCATATTCATGAGTGGAGAAGGCAGAGAAGGCTTATTAAGGCCCCCATTCTTGATCAGTTACTAGCTGATTGGTTCACTAAATCCTTGTTTCCTCCTATTGCCCAAGATGTGGCTATGGGTGGTGCCATTACAGAAGAGTGGGATATTAGTCAGGCTTAGTACCTAGACTTGGTATATTCCCAATATGGAACTCTTTTTGACCTGATTCCTCACGCTCCTCACCCCAGCACCGATCCTGCCAAGCCACCAGCAGAAGTACCTATTGATGGGATTGTTGGTTCAATCCAGTCCCCATCCACAGCGAAACCTACCAAGAAAACCCAAACTGCCACCCCTACTCCTTCGACTCTTATGGTTTCCACCAACGTAAATTCTATTCAAAGTACTCAAACCTCGGGTAATAATAAGAAGAAAGGTAAAAATTGAAATAAAAAACCTGGAAACCAACAGGAGACTCCACGACCAACGAATAGTGATAATGAGAAAGGGAAAAGTAAGGAAAAATATCCATGTATTCTATGCGATGGTGACCATTTTTCAAAGGAGTGTCCTCATCGGGATGAAATCTCCCAGTTTCTAAAGTCTAATCCCGCACCCGCAGTACTTACGGATCCTTTTCCCTCTCAACAACAACTGATAGACCAGATGTCTAATCAGGGTAACTATAGTTCATCAGAGGAAATTTGTATGATGTCCTCAGATACCATCAATCTGCAAACTCGAAGTTAGAATTATGACAAACCCGCAGATAAGAAAGAAGATCAAACTTCGTTATGGAAAGTTCCCTCTACTAGTTCTCCAAAATCCTTGTCTACTGTCCCCTTATCTATCAAGAAGCCTACCCTTGACATGATTTTCCACCCACCTAAGAGTACTCTTTGGAAGGTTTTCTTTAATCCAAATGCCCGAGCTTCTTAATTTTATAATGTAGTTGAAGATCTCGCTCAGGCACCTTATGCGATGTCTACCTTAGAGGTACTCCAAAGTTGCCCTACATAGTGCAAGAACTTGTTGACAGCATTAGGAGCTTTAGACCCGGATAAGACTAACTTGATTCATTTCAATGTTGAGAACTACAAGCCTAGATTACCACATAAAATTGCTTTTCATATCATTACGAAAGTAGTGGGAAAGAAATTCTTTCGAACGGTACTAGATGAAGGAGCTTCGACCTCAGTGTTGTCTCTGACTTGTTGGAAGTCTCTCGGCTCTCTCGAGCTTGTCACATCACCTACGACCCTTAAAGCCTTTGACAGATGGGGTTTCCAACCACATGGTCTCATATAAGCCCTAACGGTCAAGCTGGGGAGCAAAACCGTTTCCATCCAAGTAGAAGTGGTAGATGCCCCTTTAGATTACAACCTCCTTCTAGGAAGGAATTGGTTCTATGCCATGACTGTTGTTGCCTCAACAGTATTATGAACAGTCCAATTCTCGCATCTAGGGAGAATTGTTACTATTGATCAGCTTGATTTCTATATGCCAGATGTTACTACCTCCATGGATAATAACATCCCCATGTTAGGCCAGTCCCCTCCTCCTTACCAATCAATTGGGGTAGGCATGTTGAAGGATTCATCCCTTATGGGGATTTTTCCATCCACTCCTCCTAGCATGGATACCGCGGCAGTCCATATGATTGCCTCATTTTATTATGAGCCTAAGGAAAACATGTTGCTGAGTCCACCTCATTGATTCCACACAAAGCTATGTATGACACCATTCAAACCTTTTTTGATAATCACACTGATGACCTTCATCTAGTGACTTATGATCCTTACCATCTACCGTACTGGTTAGAACCTTCTCTTCCTATTCTATATTATCTCTCTAATACTTTCCCTTCTGATGAGTCCATTATGGAGATCATGAATACAGATAAGCCCATTTGGGAGGATCACCATCATAGATCCATGTTTCTCCCCATCACAAGTTCGGTTAGCCATGATTTTGCATCCTTGTTTCCTGCTGATATTTTCAACATTCCCCAAATTCCTATATTGTTGCAAGATACATATTCTAAAGGAAACCTTTGCAACATTACTTAGACCAACCCAATTGACATATCAGTCAAGCCTAATGTTATCGAGCATGCTCATGTTGGACAGAACGGCTCGGCAGATGAATCTGAAGCATATAAGGAACCTTTTAAGGAATTCCATGATATTTTTTCCTGGTGCTATGAAGAGATTACAGGGATTGACCCATACATTGTGGTCCATGAGGTTAAAAACTATCCCATGGCTAAACCTATCAGGCAGAAACTTAGGTAGGTCCATCCTCGAAAGGCTGCAGCTATTAAAGCTGAAATTGAGAAACTTCTCAAAGCTGGATTTATTTATCCTGTACCCCTGACGAAATGGGTATCAAACATTGTCCCTCTCAATAGAAAGTAGGGCACCGTTAGAGTCTATATCGATTTTAGGGATTTGAATAAAGCTTGTCCCAAGGACAACTTTTCAACTCTGCACATCGATCAAATTATCGACAACTATGCTGGAAGTGTCATCTTTTCACTCATGGATGGCTTCTCTAGCTATAATCAGATTGAGATATTACCCTTCGATCAAAATAAGATGGCATTCATTTTCCCATGGGGAACCTTTGCATATAAGAAGTTACCTTTCGGTTTGAAAAATGCTAGAGCCACGTTCCAATGTGCGATGTCCTATGAGTTTCACGATATTAAACATATTGTTGAACCGTACCTTGAAAACCTCCCTACTCATTCACAATGACAAGAGGACCACCCTGGTCATCTTAGAGACATATTCCTGAGATTTCATCATTATAATATATGGCTCAATCCGCATAAATGTGTTTTTTGTGTTGAGACGAGACGTCTGCTAGGCTTTGTGGTATCCAAAGATGGCATCTAGATCGATCCTTTGAATATTTCCGCTATTTTAGATCTACCAGCCCCAACTAATCTCCTTGAACTCCAAATTTTGCAAGGGAAGGAAAATTTCTCCGTCGTTTCGTGTGCAATTTCGCAGAGAAAATGCACGGTTATATGTGTCTCCTCAAGAAGAACACTCCATTCTTCTAGGATGAATAGGCCCAACGCGCCTTTGATAATATTAAGCACGATCTGACTCATTCACCTATGATACACCCCCTGGATTATTCAAAGGAATTTCTCTTGTATATTGCTGCCTCCGCTAATACCATCTCTATGGTTTTAATGCAGGACAATCTCCATGGTCAGGAGCAGGTGATTTATTACGCTAGTAAGAATCTTATGGATTCATGTGTAGAAGATGAAGACATTGAAGAGTAACTGTTCCAGTTACTGATTGTGAAAACTTCCTATGATGTATACATGTATTACCTCGATGCTTGTAAATATATTGTATCTCTGTTCTCATACAGTCTATGATGATGTTGTCAATACAATAACCTTATCGTTAAGGGGGAGTGTTGAATATTCTAAATTGAAAGGATATTCTAAATGTATTTTATTGATGTAACCCAAGGGAGATGTTATTATTTCTCCATCAGGGTGTCACTATTGTGATTGTTCATCATATAGTCATGAGGTAAATCCTCCATTGTAATTCAAGTCATTAATACCCTAATGAATAATATACAATACTTTTTTCAGTCTTCCTAGGTGAAGTTGGCCCAAACAATTTAGTGAAGCCGACTTGTTTAGGGTAAAACTCGGTTGACTCAAAGTGTATAAATAGAAGTGTTGTGTTTCTTATTTGAACACATACATACTCACTTGTGTAGCACATAGGAGAGAGAGAGAGAGAGAGAGAGAGAGAGAGAGAGAAAACATTGAGGAGAATAAATGTTTTGGGGTTATATCTTATAGATCTTATATAGAAAAAATTTTGTTGGGTTTTATTCCCCTTAAGGGTTTCTCAGGGTAAATAATGTGTTTATCTTATGATTTTGTTTCTATCAGTGATTCTGCATATGCTACTACTGTGAATTTGAAATGAACACTAATGATATCTAGTCTAGCATATGAAATCTTAATAGATAACACCTCTATTTATGCAAAGTACAAAGAGAAAATGTAGTATATTGCTTTAGCATACATGTATAAAAAAAACTTGAAAAGCATATCCCTCATGAATTATATAAGAATTGATGTGCGAAGCTCAATGGGCATATTTGAATGTCACAACAAGTTACGTATACACTTTGTTATACCAAAATCCTGTCACCATCATGTGATAAGACTTTTGACATACCTACTTGCCCTGAATCCCAGCACTTGGAGTGGAAGCCCATGCTAATTGTCAATATTTCATGAAAATTCCTAGCACCGCACTTCCTCTGTTGTCCATGAGAGGTACCTTGTTCACACCACCTATCTCCTGTTGCTCACAAGTGGTGCAACCGCTTATGGCCCCTAGTCCATAAGTGTTTCTTACCAGAACCGTTCTGTCATTGAAGGAGAAAAGAAATACCCTAGGTAAAAAGGCAAAAAGAGAAGTTTCTCGAGGCTTCTAGATGATAAGCCTCGTGTCCTCCCTTTTTCATACTGTTGTGGCTCAGCTAAGCTCAAGATGACTCATCCTAGGATCTTAGAGGCCACCTCACCCACTAATATCTCAACCTACCCTATCCATTAAGCCTTATAAATATGAGCTCATAGCCATGGTTGAGGAGAGAACTCTTGACGTATTGTTATGCTGTTGGATTGATTACTTGGCCCAAGACCATTTGGGAGAGAATAGAGAGCTAGAGTCGGATATTTTGGGGATGAGAATGCTTGGTTTCATGGAGATGCATGTCAACACTAAGGCTTGGTTTTAAAGTTCTTCATATTTCTATATTAATGCAAGTTGATTTCTGTCCCACATATATTGTTGTTGCTTGATTTTGCATGTATGTTGTTAGATTCCTTAGTCACTAACATGGATCAGTAGATTATATTCTGGAAGTTTCGATGTGTTTGCATGTTTAAGCTTATTGCAGGTACACAAGGTTACTATCGAAGCATCACATTCCAGGTATCTACAGCGTCTAGGGAGAGTCTTCAACCTCTGTCCTTCATTTGTTCTGGATCTGAACCATTCAGACCAGTGGAACACCTCACTGTCCACAGAAGGTGAAATATTCCAGCTAACAAATCTTGCGACTCCACTGGGGAACAATGGATCAATTGTTTTGGTCTTCCTCTATCTAAAACCCTTGTCCGAATCCAGGCTCTTTCTTCAACTCTCTTCAGTCAGATCTACTTTCTGACTTCGTCTATTTGGGTTTGGAAATTCCAAATCTGTTCAAATCTATGTCATTTCGACCTTTTATTCTCGGTTTTCATACTCAATCTAGCAGTAGTCACCTTGATCTAGTATTTTTATGACTTGATCCATCGTTCTCTTTGTGTTTTGGCCATCTATAGGGAACCATGCCTATGCTGTGTACGAGGAGCATTGCCACTGCCTGAACAAAGTGGGAAATATGTGGTGCCACCACCTATATCTTACTGGTGAGAAGCAGTGCTGGGTTAGAAACGCTCTATCAACACCTAAGAAGCGCGGTGCCAGGTAGGCATCATTCCAAAGCCTTTTTCCTCATTTTTTTTTATAAAAATTTGAGTTTTGTTGCTTTCAGTTCTGCTTATCAGACTTGTGTTACAGAATCTAATGTTTGTGGCTTGATAATTTTATGGTTTAAGATTGATTTGAGTGGAAATTCAAAATTTTGATTAGTTCTTTTGATTATTCATATGCCTCTATGCTTGTTGGTTGTGTTTGCCAAAGGATTTCTTGTTTTCTGAAAGTTTAGGGTATTAGTATGATCTCTTTCGTTTCTGTTATATACACTAAAAGAAGAACACTGGATTAGCTTCTAGGTTTCATTTCTTATTTGCATAGTAAACTTCTTTTTCCTTCCTTTAAAAAACAAAATTTTTTACTGAGACTAGGATATCATCATTGAGCGTTGAACATTGGTTTTGTGATTGGCTTTATAAGCTTTCAGGATTTTCATGTTCTTTCGTCTCTTATGCATTTATAACTATCTCAATCAAAATCAAAATAAAAATGGTAGTTTTAAGTTACATTTGCTTATGTGTTGAGAAAATTGAAAAAATAGAGTGCATTTGCATATAGGTGTGCTTCTTGTTTTTCTTTTGGGAAAAGAGATATCAGGAGACCCCACTAGGATACCTTATCTATCTGAGAAAATCCCTTTGGCTGTCTTGTTTGGAGCCATACACCAAAAATAGCATTCGAGAAGATTACTACGCACGTACCCTTGAGGTATATTGCGAGTGGCACCTTCTTGACAATCTTGGTGAGAGACCTGACTTTTGAACTCCTCCTATCATTTTAAGTGTGCTTGTTTTGACCTACAGCTTGTGTAGGGAAATTTTTTTATGGGTTTTCTAGATTTGCAGACCCTAGGTTAGATAGGAAGTGTACAAACTGGATGAGTTAAGACAGTCCAGAAGAGTACGGAGCTTTCCACCCAATTTTACTCCTAGTTCAGGAGAAAATCCAATGGAAGCTATCGACCAAGGAGCTGCTACCACCTCCCAAGTGGGAGATAATGTGGTTGTGGAAATTGGAGTACCATATTCTTCACACTTGCCTCCCTTGGTCCAACAAGATAGTAGGGGAAATACATCGTTCCATTCTCCCACGGAAGGTAATGTTGACGATACAACACGTCCGGATTATGGTCCCAATGCTCCATTTTGGGATACCTCTATATGATAGGCCATTGCCTCATTTGGCACCCATTTAAACTCTTCTAAAGATGAACAAGAACATAGGAAATATCGTGCTTCCATTCTCCATGCACAGGAGATTCATAAGCAGATAGATGAACTATTAGGACCAACACCATCACATTCCACATCTATTCCTGTGGGATATCGTTCACTTGCCGATTCTATGAGACCCATAGAACCGATTATAGATTGTGCAGTAACACCACACAACCTAGGTCAAATTACCACCCCTATCACCTCTCATGTTATGTATGTTCCTAATCCTCCCAGGTCTTCTGTACCTGGGACTCAACCTTCAATTCTCATTTCGTCAGTACCTTCTAGTGCTGGGGGGAAACCCCCAGCATGACCTACGTTATCTGGCATTGAAATTGTACCTAGTTAAGGGCAGACCTCTAACATAGAACCGTCTACAGTTTATGTCCCTCCCACCCATACTAATGTGGTGAATCCCCCTTCCAGTTCAGGTCAGCCCTCGGGGGCACAACCTGTAACCGTTCAGTCTTATGGAGGTTATGATTATCAAATAATTGTAGGTAATCATCCACCCAATCCTATAGGAATGCCTTATGCTGTATTTCCATACTCTAGTAACACTTTTACGCCATGGGGGAAACCCAACTAGTCTTACATGCCAGTTATGGGGGGGGTACCTATACATACTGTGGGAGGTACCGGAGGACCACCTTATGGAGGTCCTTCCCCTGAGGGGCCTAATGGTCCTGGAGGGCCTGCTGGCTTTCCTCCTTATGGATCTCGAGGGTCTGGTGGCCCTCCATCTAGTTGTTTTGGATGCTCTAGAGGTTTACCTCCTGGTGGCTCTGGAGGGTTTGGTGGTCTGCCTCCTAGTGGTCCTGGTGGTCTTGGTAGTCCTAGTGGTCCTAGTGGTCCTGGTGGTACCAGTGGCCCTGGTGGTCCTACTTCTGGAGGACCTAGTGGTCCTAGCGGTCCTAATCCCAAAAATTAACCCCCTATAGGCAGATTTTCTTGTAGTTCTTCGTCACAACAACCTGTTTTTCAGTCAACTTATGATCCTACTGGTAATTATATGCCATATCAATATTACCAGTATGTGCAACCGAACAGACAGTTACCTTTCCTAGAAACTTTGGACTTTCCTGATTTGTCCAAGTTGATTAATGACCCCATTCGACACAATCCCTCGTGGCCTCCCACTCCAATAAATTTACCATTGGATATCCTAAAATTCGATCAGAAGCAGGGAGAATGATCCAAAGAACCATATTATGACATTTCATTTGTGGTGTTCTTCCAACTCCCTCATGGATGATTATGTTCGGTTACGAATCTTTTAGTAAAATTTGACTGGTACGACCGCGAAGTGGTACATTGAACTCTTACAACATTCGTTTGTGGATTTTTGCTCGTTGGTAACCGTGTTTCTTA
The DNA here is from genome assembly GCA_001517045.1 of Pseudotsuga menziesii. Lineage (NCBI taxonomy): Eukaryota > Viridiplantae > Streptophyta > Pinopsida > Pinales > Pinaceae > Pseudotsuga > Pseudotsuga menziesii. The sequence goes on from LPNX010433177.1 coordinate 387,818, forward strand.
CACACTTTCAGCTCCCTATTCGCTATGAAACGGGCAATGATCTTTTAACCTCTCTACGAAAAAACACCTCTCTACGACAAAACACCTCCACCCACATTTCTGATCATATTCATGAGTGGAAAAGGTGGAGAAGGCTTATTAAGGACCCCATTCTGGATCAGTTACTAGCTTATTGGTTCACTAAATCCTTGTTTCCTCTTATTGCCCGAGATGTGGCTATGGGCGATGCCGTTACAGAAGAGAAGGCTATTAGTCAGGCTGAGTACCTAGACTTGGTCTATTCCTAGTCTGGAACTCTTTTTGACCTGATTCCTTAAGCTCCTCACCCTAGCACCAATCCTGCCAAGCGACCAGCAAAAGTACCTGTTGATGGGATTGTTGGTTCAATCCAGTCCCTGTCCGTAGCGAAACCTGCCAAGCAAACCAAAACTTCCACCCCTACTCCTTCGACTCCTAAGGTTTCTGATGAGGTCAATTCTATTCAAAGTACTCAAACCTTGGGTAATAATAAGAAGAAAGGTAAAAATCAAAATAAAAAACCTGGAAACCAACAAGAGACTCCATGACCAACCAACAGTGATAATGAGAAAGGGAAAAGGAAGGAAAAATATCCCTGTCTGCTATGTGGTGGTGACCATTTTTCAAACGAGTGTCCTCGTCGGGACAAAATCTCCCAGTTTCTAAAGTCCAATCCTGCACCCGCAGTACTTACGGATCCTTTTCCCTCTTAACAACAACTGATAGACAACATGTCTAATTAGGGTAACTCTAGTTCATCAGAGGAAATTCATATGATGTCCTCATATACCATCAATTTGGAAACTCGAAGTCAGAATTATGACAAACCCGTAGATAAGAAAGAAGATCAATCTTCTTCAGGGAAAGTTCCCTCTACTAGTTCTTCGGAATCCTCGTCTACTGTCCCCTTATCTATCGAGAAGCCTACTCTTGACATGATTTTTTGCCCACCTAAGAGTACTCTTCGGAAGGGTGTCTTTAATCCAAATGCCCAAGATTCTCAATTTTATAATGTAGTTGAAGATCTTGCTCAGGCACCTTGTGCGATGTCTACCTTAGAGGTACTCCAAAGTTTCCCTACACAATGCAAGAACTTGTTGACAACATTAGGAGCTTTAGACCCAGATAACACTAACTTGATTCATTTCAATGTTGAGAACTACAAGCCTATATTACCGCATAAACTTGCTTTTCAGATCATTACAAAAGTAGTGGGAAAGAAAGTCTTTCGAATGGTACTAGATGAAGGAACTTCAACCTCGGTGTTGTCTCTGACTTGTTGGAAGGCTCTCAGCTTTCCTGAGCTTGTCACATCACCTACAACCCTTAAATCCTTTGACGGATGAGGTTTCCAACCCCATGGTCTCATATCAGCCCTAGCGGTCGAGCTGGGGGACAAAACCATTTCCATCCAAGTAGAAGTGGTAGATGCCCCTTTAGATTACAACCTCCTTCTAGGAAGGAATTGGTTCTATGCCATGACTGTTGTTGCCTCAACAGTATTTCGAACAGTCCAATTCCCGCATCTAGGGAGAATTTTTACTATTGATCAGCTTGATTTATGTACGCAGGATGTTACTACCTCCACGGATAATAACATCCCCATGTTAGGCCAGTCCCCTCCTCCTTACCAGTCGATTGGGGTAGGCATGTTTAAGGATTCATCCCTTATGGGTATTTTTCCATCCACTCCTCCTAGCACAGATACCGTGACAGTCCATATGATCGCCTCATTTTATTATGAGCCTAAGGGAAAACATGTTGTTGAGTCCACCTCATTGAGTCCACATGAATCTATGTATGACACCATTCAATCCTTTTTCGATAATCACACTGATGACCTTCATCTAGTGGCTTTGTATCCTTACCATTTACCATACTGGTTAGAACCTTCTCTTCCTATTCTAGATTATATATCTGATACTTTCCCTTTCGATGAGTCCATTATGGAGATCATGAATACAGATGAGCCCATTTGGGAGGATCACCATCATAGATCCATGTTCCTCCCCAACACAAGTTCCGTTAGCCATGATTTTGCATCCTTGTTTCATACTGATATTTTCAATGTTCCCCAAAGTCCTATATTGTTGCAAGATACAGATTCTGAAGGAAACCTTGGAAACATTACTCAGACCAACCCGATTGACATATCAGCCAAGCCTGATGTTATCGAGCATGTTCATGTTGGGCAAAACGGCTCGGCAGATGAATCTGAAGCATAAAAGGAACTTTTTAAGGAATTCTGTGATATTTTTTCCTGGTCCTATGAAGAGATGCAGGGATTGACCCATCCATTGTGTTCCATGAGGTTAAAACCTATCCCATGGATAAACCTGTTAGGCAGAAACTTAGGCAGGTCCATCCTCGAAAGGCCACAGCTATTAAAGCTGAAATTGAGAAACTTCTCAAAGCTGGGTTTATTTATCTTGTACCCCTGATGGAATGGGTATCGAACATTGTCCTTGTCAATAAAAAGAAGGGCACCATTAGAGTCTATATCAATTTTAGGGATTTGAATAAAGCTTGTCCCAAGGATAACTTTTCGACTTCGCACATCAATCAAATTATCGACAACTGTACTAAAAGTGTCATCTTTTCATTCATGGATGGCTTCTCTGGCTATAATCAGATTGAGATATTACCCTCCGATCAAAATAAGACAGCATTCATTTTCCCATGGGGAACCTTTTCATATAAGAAGTTACCTTTCGGTTTGAAAAATGCTAGAGCCATGTTCTAGCGTGCGATGTTCTATGTGTTTCACGATATTAAACATATTGTTTAATCGTACCTTGATGACCTCCCTACTCATTCACAGTGACGAGAGGACCACCCTAGTCATCTTAGAGACATATTCCTGAGATGTCTTCATTATAATATACGGCTTAATCCACATAAATGTGTTTTTTGCATTGATACAGGACGTCTGCTAGGATTTGTGGTATCAAAAGATGGCATCCAGATCGATCCTTTGAATATTGCCGCTATTTTAGATCTACCAGCCCCAACTAATATCCTTTAACTCCAAAGTTTGCAAGGGAAGGAAAAATTTCTCCACCGTTTCGTGTGCAATTTCGCAAAGAAAATGCATGGTTATATGTGTCTCCTCAAGAAGAACACTCTATTCTTTTGGGATGACCAGGCCCAATGCGCCTTTGATAATCTTAAGCACACTCTAACTCATTCACCCGTGATACACCCCCCGGATTATTCAAAGGAATTTCACTTGTATATTGCTGCCTCCGCTAATACCATCGCTGTGGTTTTAGTGCAGGATAATCTCCACGGTCAAGAGCACATGATTTATTATGCCAGTAAGAATATTATGGATTCTGAAACTCGTTATTCATGTATGGAGAAGTTAGCATTGGCTATGGTCATTGTTGCATAAACTTTTCGTCACTACATTCTGCTCTACACTACCACCATATTAGAAAACCAGAACCTGATTTATTACATCCCGACTCATCAGGTGCTCAAGGGCAAGTACTCCCACTGGATCGTTATCCTTTAGGAGTTTGATATGGATTTTTCCAAGGCCACATCAAAGAAATCCTTGGTCTTTGCAGAGCTTATGTGTGATCTTCCCTGTGCTACAATGGAATCTGAACCCAGTGATCCATTTTTGGATGAATTCTTGTTCCTGATTAGCACTACTGATCCTTGGTATGGAGATTTGCTGATTTATCTCCAAACACAACGATTTCAGCTGCATTTATCTTGCGATGATCATCGCCGTATCTGTCACCACGTGAAATACTATCTTATCCTGAATGATACCTTGTATAGTCATGGGATTGACTCTATTCTCCGGTGATGCCTCACTCATGAGGAGGTTGAACATGTGTTGAATGATTGCCACTCTAGAGCATGTGGCGGTCATTTAACTGGGATGGCTATAGCCCAGAAAACCCTTCGCGCTGGCTATTTCTGGCCTTCTATCTTCAAATACTTTCATGAGGCTATTAAGAAATGCCCACCTTATCAACATTTTTATCCTAAAAATCACACCCATCCTGCTCTGCTACACCCCGTCATTGCCACTAGCCCATTCGCCAAATGGGGGATTGACTTCATGCATTGTAAGCCTACCTTAGCCGAGGGTCATGGTTACATCATTGTAGCCGTTGATTATTTCACAATGCCTACATATGCAGAAGATGGTAAGACTACCGCTCTCTTCTTGTTCAATCATATCATAGCTAGATTCGGAGTTTCGTAGTCCATCATTACTGATCATGGATCCCATTTTTTGTAATCAAATGATGGAGGAACTGAGTGCCAAGGTAGGGTTTCACCATGAAAACTCTAAGCCGTATTATTTGCAAGCTAATGGTCAGGTATAGGCCATTAGAAAAGTTTTGAAAACTATGCTTTGTCATATGGTTGCACATCATAAATCCAACTGGCACCACCTTATTTTCTCTGTTCTTTGGGCTTATCAGACTTTTGTGAAAACATCTACTGGTTTCATGCCATTCTAGCTTGTCTATGGACTCGAGGTTGTCTTGTCGATCCAATGTCAGATTCCATCCTTACAACTGGCCGTCGAACTTCTCCCAGACACTTCCGCAGAGGAAAAAATATTTTTGTACTTGAGTAACCTTGACGAGACTCAAAGAGATGCTGCCTTGGCTAATGAGGCACATCAGAAACATGTCAAGGCACAGTACGATAAATCCATCCAACCTCGTGTCTTTAATGAGGGTGACCTAGTATTGACTTATGATCAGGGATATGACAAACTAGGGGAGGGTAAATTCTAGTCCATGTGGTACGGACCTTTTGTTATTTCTAAGGTGTTAGAGAAAGGAGCTTAGGAGCTCATTGATTATGATGGAATCCCTTTGGGGCAACCTCGCAATGGGTTGTACTTGAAAAGGTAATATGCCTAGGTCTTTCTTGGATAGTATCTTGTATATATGTATATTGATTGACTTTCAGTGTGCTTTTAGTATTTTCAAGATGGTTTTGAGTTTAGTGTCAGCATCTGTTTATACCATGTTTTGGTGATGCAAATGGCTTTCTATGGCTTCGCTGATGGTGCTTTCCACCACACCTTGAATCTCGCCTTAGCTTCTTGGGTCCTCTATTCCCCAGCTAAAGATTTGGTTAGATCAGGAGCGGTTTGTATAGGTCCCGCTACTAATAACATTGCCTAGTATGAAGCGGTCATTGGTTTTCTAACTGAAGCTTCCTCCTAGGATGTTCGTGATCTAGTAGTCTTGATGGACTCATAGCCCATGGTTTGCCATTTAAACCATGTCTAGACCATTAGAAACCTGGTGCTCCTCCACCTCTTCCGAAGAGTGCATTTTCTAGAAAGATCATTTGAAACTATTACTTATAGGCATATCCATAGAGAACATAATGTAGTGGCTGACTCATTGGCTAATTACATCCTAGATTGGTATATTTCCCATTCATGACATCAAATAAAACATGGTACATTGTAAATAAACATTCAAAGACACATAAAACTCATAGAAAATTCATTTTCCATTTGAAACATATAAACACCGTGTAAGAATCTGTATATATATATATACGAAAAAGTTTACAAAAAATAGGTCCCGAGACCTCATCTAAAGCATGTAGGCTTTCAGGCTAAATCATCATACAAAATCTTGAAGCTGTCAGCTTTCAGTACGTATCTCATACACTAGTGGTGCTCGTGATAGCACATCACTACTCGAGCTACTCTACGTAGCAGCCTACTGAATCCACCTGGTACTCCCACTATAGATCTCTGATATCTCATCGGGAGGTCATCTATGCCAGCATTTGGGATATCCAAGTTCAATCTCTCCAGGTTTTCATTTAGCTCTCTGGTGATATCATCACCCTATGGTACAAAGCAGGCTCCAGCTCGCCTATCCAATTGAGATGCTCCTCCAGGTCGTGTTGCCCCCACATCTACATGAGAATATATAGGTCTCATCACTTAACATTAAAAAACATAAAATTATTTTCATCCATTTTAGGGTTTCTTTCTTCTTACCGATGTCACCCCACTGTCCACCAGGTGGGAGTGGTAGGTTAGGATCGCCAGTGAAGTCCATGCCTGCGTAAGCATAATCCTCAACCATGAGGATCTGATCTCATAGCCATCTGAAGAATGGATCACCGAACTTCACCCTTCCCCTACCCATTCATGTGCAAGCCATGACATGGACCCACGTCAGCATACGGGGGTCCCATGCTCTTAGACTCCAGAAGACCACCTGAGGTCTCATCTGTGGAACCCGCTCAAAGAAGAAGTAGGCTAAAATGGAACCAAATCCAAACTGCTTTAGCTCTCCCTATCGGTACTTAGTCAGCTGATCCTTGAATATTGGAAGCATGGCTTCCACCCAATTGAACACCATAGGTGCCATGGCCTCTATGGCGTACAACATGTGTGCCCTAGAAGCCTGGTGCACACCCTGACTCCCGGCCACCCTCTACATGGTAAATAGGACAGTCTGTAGGGCCCTATCCATCATTGCTTTGATGGGGATCTTCTTCCCCGATGTACCTGTCCCTGGTGCATAGTGAAGATCTATAAGCTTTCGAGTGGTAATATCCCCTCCACGGGATCCTATCAGTGAGATGGGGGCACCCCGTCTTGAGAGACCTGTCAAGAAGTAAATGTCCTCTACTTCCACCGTAAGGATATGGGCCCCCACCTCAAAATACTACTACTTTGGATTCCACATCTGCAATATGTGTTCCAATAACTGCTCATGTGACACCATGCTTGGGGTCCAGAAGAACTTCAGCAGCCCACAGTCCCGTAATGCAGCAATACAACCCGCATTTCTTTCAGCAGCAGCATCCTCATTGTCATGCATTTTTTATTTCCATATCACCATGTTTTGAGCAACTTGGACCTGCCAAAAACAATAATGGTATGCATTAGAATGATCCTTAAATCATTAAAAATCAAAGGAATGAATTTATTTTGCTTATACTATCAGTTTAAATTCTCCATGGCCGGCACCACCTGTGCCCCATTGGAGACAGGCAGTAGCACCACCTATCCATTGTGTTATTGGCGTGGTTCTAGAGTAGTACCGAGTATCCCGCAAAGGGTAGCCGTGGTGCCCGCTTTTAAGGTTTTAGGGATTTCCATCTGAGCACAAAACCCCACCAAATCTCAAAATAAATGCTATGAAATGAAAGAGAAGGGTCTTAGATGTTACCTGCAACTGACGATGCTGAAAATGGACAGTGGAAACTCCCGGTATCAGCTGCTAAAGATCTGGCTAAGAAAATGCTCCAAGTGCTCTCTACTATAGGTAAATAGTGAAATGATTTGATTTTTTACTATTTACATGACTTATATAGGCATTTTTGGGTCTAACATACTATAGTTTTGATATAAAATCATATTTTAGTCAAAGTTTATCTGTCGTAATCCATTAATGCTAGTTATAAATGCATTTAACAATTGTTTTAGAGTCACTTGCAGGATAACAGAACTATAGTAAGAAGCTTTGGAAAGTTTGTTATGGATTTTTCGCACTTTCATAAAATGGAAAAGGTCGATGAGCGTTTATTATGACACTTTGTCACACTCGTTAAAATCTAGTATCAAAGGTCCAAGTCCATTTCAAGTTTCTTTCCAGGCTCGTAAAAATTAACATTGTGTAAAGAAGCATCATGGAGTCCCATTTTCACCTCTTTTTCAGGATCCTTAAAAATGAAAAAGTCATCGAGTCCATTTTCGATTCTTTCCAGGCTCGCAAAATATGACATTATGTAAAGAAACCTCATGGAGTTCTCTTTAAACTCTTTTCCTAAATACGAAAAGATCATTGAGCGATCTTGTCTTCTTCACGCTCGTTAAAGTATTTGAAGATTCATCGGTCCGACGGTAGGTTATCTCTTTTTTGGTTTGGATAGGACTATTTACGAAAAAGGAACACTCCAGCCAATCATGACTGGAAGAGTTCTCTAAGGTATGATTTTACACTTTTTTGAGCCTTAGAGACTAAATCAGACGAAAAAGGACCCCTTTGGAGTCTTCTTCCGTATTCGTTCAGACTCTCTAAACATGAACGATATCGAGTTTTATTTTAGTGGACTCGTTAAATTAAATATTGAGAGACATGTTTTTGGGAATGAACCCCTCCTCTCTCATGTTCGTAAAATATATGAGTCTGGACTTGTCTTCTCACAAGCTATATCGAGTGTTTGTTACCCTCTTTGAACTCATAAAACTGAAAAGAGGCACTCATCTATCATGATGGGGGAAATGGGAAGGAAATCATCTTGTAAATAATGGAAGTTGTTTGTCATTACCTTTGAACATGACACTTGTCTGCACATCATGTCATTCAATTGGGTATTCATCTGATCTCCGTGACAATCCACTTTCATGAGTCATGTCACTCCTTTGATTCTTTCAAAAGAATGCATTGTCCACTGTCGCATTGTGTGTCTGTCCCGTTTAGACATGATGCCAAGTCTTTTTGTCGTGCTGCCCAGTGTTGAAAGGGAATTTGAAGAAGTTTTACCTCTGTCGTCTACACAATATTTATGTCAGTATCTTTGAGTCAGTCATATGGTTACTACATTCACATCATTCCAGAACTATGTTCCGAGTTTCGTGTCGTCGATGTGGGACTCATCATGGCCCTCCTTCAATGAGACTATTCCTGTCGACATCAGTTCGTCATCCAGGAAATAGTCTTAAAAACAATATTTAGTACCTTGAGATTTGTATTCCTTAAAGACAGATTATCTCACTCTCGACCGAGGTTCACATCATTGACCTTTGATCGATAGAATTGACTGGGTGTTCGACATCAAGAGAGTCTATTCACACTCAGTAGATTTTACTAGGGTACCTTGGGAATCATTGACATTAATGGTGATCTCCCTTGCACTTGTTAACAGTTCACATCATTGGATGGTAATCAAGTGGTTTCTACAATGTTCAACTTCAGATCATTGTAATCACATGGATAGAATTGTACTTTGTGGAAGATGAGACGAAGACCCTAAGTATTTGTTTAAAGCACTCGTTACTTTTTCCCCAGGTGGTGATGGAGTTTTGTATATCTAGCATGGATCCACATTTGTATGGTTGTGGCTATGCTCAAATTTGCATTTATATGACATAGATCTACGTTGTATGTCTAGTAGTTATGTCCAAGTTTGAGTCCTCTATCACATGGATCTACGTTGTATTCTAGTATCCATGCTTGTTTATTCCTCTCATGGATCTGCCTTATATTGGTCTATAGCCATGAGTTTGGTTACTTGTGTCTATGAGTCAACATACTAATGTACTAAATATGCCCACTTGACAACATCCTCCGATCGAGCCAACATTTTCATCTCATAGTGACGACTTGTTCTCTCAAAGCTCTCGTTTATCATATCCCTCTAAGACTCATGCTTTGGGGGGCATCCTGTTATACCAAAATCCTGTCACCATCATGTGATAATACTTTTGACATACCTACTTGCCCTGAATCCTAGCACTTGGAGTGGAAACCCATGCTAATTGTCAATCTTTCATGAAAATTCCCAGCACCTCGCTTCCTCTGTTGTCCAGGAGCGGTACCTTGTTCACACTGCCTATCTCCTGTTGCCCACAAGTGGTGCCACCGCTTATGGCCCCTAGTCCATAAGCGTTTCTTACCAAAACAACTCTGTCATTGAAGGAGAAACGTGCTACCCTGGGTAAAAAGGGAAAAAGAGAAGTTTCGCAAGGCTTCTAGATGATAAGACTCGTGTCCTCCCTTATCCCTACTATTGTGGGTTAGTTAAGCTTGAGATCCATCATCCTAGGATATTAGAGGCCACCTCACCCACTAATCTCTCAACCTACCCTATCCATTAAGCCTTATAAATATGAGCTCATAGACATGGTTAAGGAGAGAACTCTTAAGGTATTGTTATGCTGTTGGATTGATTACTTGGCCCAAGACCATTTGGGAGAGCATAGAGAGCTAGAGTTAGAGCTTTTGGGGATGAGAATGCTTGGTTTCATGGAGATGCATGTCAACACTAAGGCTTGGTTGTAAACTTCTTCATATTTCTATATTAATGCAATTTGATTTATGTTCCATATATATTGTTGTTGTTTGATTTCGCATGTATGTTGTTAGATTCCTTAGTCACTAACATGGATCAGTAGATTATATTCTGGCAGTTTCGATGTGTTTGTGTGTTTAAGCTTATTGCATGTACACAGGGTTACAATTGAAGCATCACATTCTAGGTATCTACGGTGTCTAGGGAGAGTCTTCAACCTCTGTCCTTCATTTGTTCTGGATCTGAACCATTCAAACCAGTGGAACACCTTACTGTCCACAGAAGGTGAAATATTCCAGTTAACATGCTTCAATCCCTAACCAACAATACTAAAGGATTTTTTATCATTCAATGAAATACATGAATTATTTCTCTTAGCATATTGTGTCTTTATGTTGTTTTATTTCAATTAATCACTTTCTATATTGTTTTGATTGAACCAAGTTCATTAAGTTGATCGCTCTTTTTTTTCAATTTCAGTCAATAATCATCTATAATGAATATTCAACAAGAGGAAATGAACCTTTAATGCTTCATATGCCCTCTTTGATTAGTGTTTAACAAAAATACAAATCATTGGATATAGTAACACGTAAATCCCATGGAATCAACCTCTCCTTGAACACGTTACTAGCAACGTTTTTGCACAACTCCCTCATAATTTTTCTTTTGAACATTAATTGATGAGTGATAGCTATATTACATTAGTAACAGGTTTGACTATTACAAATGATTTTTATTGATAACATTAGAAAGATATCCCATGCACTAACCATTATCAAATGTATATAAAACACTTCAGGTACTATAGTTAGTTTGGTTCCAATGACCCATTAGCAATAGAAGTGGATTATTATTTATTAAATACTGAAAATAGAAACTAGGAGGGAGATTTCAATAGACATTAAATTACATCCATTTATTTTGTGGACTCCTCAAAATGGATGGTTTGGATTTTGTGGTGGTTAAGTTTCCACATTGTAATGAATTACTTGTTCCATCAAATTACATGATTTAGAAACTACCATCCTCATACGAGTATACCGAACTATTGAATTGAATGGGTGAGGGATTGATTAACTTATCATGACCACGGTGACTATTGGGAATTTATTTTTTCATTTAGTTAACCCATATGAAAGTGTTGGATAGTGAGTAACCTCTTATTACAACAAGTCATAGACCATGAATTGAATGGACCAATCAGTTCATACAATAACTAATTGATCATATCACTTAAAATCAAATGCAAAAATACAAATATGCATATTAGACATAACAATTAAACACATTGTAAAACAATGAGATTCCCTAGAAACCCAAATGGGAAAATTGGCGATGGTTACTAGATCAATTTTATCAATATCATGTTACAAATGCAATACATGGATCTAATGCATCCTTATTTCTTGGACATCAAAAATCCCTTTGATAGTCTCACTACAAGCATATGTAGTAGATTTAGGGCAATGAAAAGGCCAAGGGATTGAAATTTGAGTTCCCATTTCCCCCTTTTTTCCCTCTCCTATTTTATTTATTTGTCTTAAATCATTCATTATCTTCTTTTCCTTTGTCTTATTTAACTTTTCATTTCATTTTCTTTTATATTTGATCTAACCTTCATAAATTTCCAAATTACATTACATGTATTGAGTCTTACAATCATTTCATGATTTAGATCCATTTGAGATAAATTTGAGAGGGACCCCTACCCATCAACTATTTTTTTTTAAATTACTCACAATCGTCGTATTTTCAATGACATAAGAGCTATATCCGACAAGGCTTCCATACAACCGATGGAAACAACGTCAGATATTTATGTATATTTTAGTTGGACAGTCATCTGATTTCAGACGAAGATATGTCGGTTAATCGATACCTTGGGTGGATTATTTTGTTGATTAATCGACATGTCTGTCGTCGTATTTCCAACGAAATTGTTGGAAACTGCAGTCAGTTAAGTGATGATTTGTGTGTCAAGAAAAAGTAATATATCTGACAAGGATTCCATATAATCAACGACAACAATGTCCGATATTTTTGTATATTTTTGTCAGACAATCGTTGAATTTCCAACGCCTATATATCGGTTAACCGACACCATTGGTGAATTCTGTTTTTGGTTAATCGACACGGTGTATGTCACATTTCTAACGACATTTACTGGAAATTGATGTCATTTAATCAGCGATCTGCGTGTCGGACATTCAACAGGATATCGTTGGATTTACCTGTCATTCATGTGACTAATTAGTGTCATATTTATGATGGGTTTTTGTAATAGTTGAATATCTGACACAATTCTACCAACGTTTAAAAATATACCACTTTGTCAGATGTTAGATGGAGTCTTGTTGAAATTTAGACAAATAAGTCTTCGAATTTTGGGTTCAAATTTATTTTTGGTTCCTAGGTTATAAGTGGGGTGGATTCCATTTCTGCTAGATGAGATGAGATGTTTCAACTATTGCATATACAAGACATTTTTACATGAAATCAATTGGTTGTTGGGGTCTGGACCAATATTTGGCATGATTAGGGATGGTATAGTGCTAAAGAATTATACTTAGGAAGTGAACATTTCAATATTAGAGTCAATTTAATAAATTAATTAAGGAAATATCACATAAGATTAAGTGAGAAGGCGGATGTTTTAGTCTATATTAGGAATATGATGGGTAGCTTTTACACTGCTAAACTCAAGTATGAGGTGTTAATGTCATTAGAGGGACAAGTACAAGTTGTTTGCAATCTATGTTTTGGAATATAAACGTGCCCAAAAAGATAAAAGGTTTTTTGTGGCTTTCCCTATTAAGTAGGGTTCCAGCATAAAATTTATTACAAAAGAATTAGAAGCATGGTCTAGGAATATGTTACTTGTTTAGAAATGAGGATGAAAATGTTTCTTATATTTTTTCATGTTTTCACTATGCTTTGCAAGTTTGGACGAATATTGGGAGGTGGATTGACATAAATAATGCTTGGTAAGGTGATTTAGTGGAAGAAGGTTTTATACTTTGGTTGTGTTGTTGAGACTTAAATCATTTTCGAGCTATCCCTCTTATCACTATTTGGGAATATGGTTAACACTTAATTCCAATATTTTTTAGGATAGATTTCACCCAACTTTTTAAATCTCATATTTGATATGTGTATTACAAAATTCTATAAAACTCAAGGGTGGATTCAAGTCTTGAGTCACTAGGGAGTTGGTTGTGGATAAGTCCCTCCCTTCGGCCCTTTTTTACCATGCATGTTGAGTGAATTAGTACACCTATGTAATTGGTGGGGTTATATATATTCAAGACCAACATTAGTTTCATTTCTCTATTAATGTATGTAAAGGCACAAACAATCATGATGATTTCTTACACCTCAAAGCCATTTTGAGGTTAGCTATGAATAAGAATATTTATTATCTATAGGTTTACAATAATTCTTCTCTGGTGGTTAAATGGATGAATAGTGAGCATGATAGTTTGGATATATCTCTCTAGTCTTTAGGAACTCAATCAAAGGAAATTTCTTTGTGGTTCTCGAAAATCACACACACACATGGAGTTGGATAAGATTGCTTACAATCTATCTAAGGAGGGATTAGCTAAGGCACTAGGTCTACTTCATATTAAGGATATTGTTGTAGATTTTTCTTTTGATTTTAATTGGGACATATAAACAAGATATGTTCCTTTAAGATTGTTGGTGTCCTAATTTTTCTCCAGTTTTTCCACAATCTTTACGTAAACTATGCCTGAAATGATTATGTAAGCCTAAATTACAAGTTATCAAGCAGTATTTCAATCAATTTGACATCGTTTGCAACCCAGGTACTATTTTATTCAATAGACTATATTTCCATATGATTTTCAGAGGATTTATTATGTTACATGATGAATTAACACTTTTTCAAACCTTGTGGTATATATTTTTGTTTTAAAATAGGAAAAGGTTCATTTGGGAATCCAGTCAGACCTCCATTCACATTCAGACGACCATTCAAACCACCATACGCACCTGGAAAATGGTTTGTTGGCATATGTGGAGGAATTTATGGTTAAATCAGGCACATGGGGTTTTTTTCTCTCCATAAAGCTACATGGACATCGTTCTTCGATTGGCATTAATTTGACTCCTACACCTGCCAGCAATGAATGGAATTGGTTGCATGAAGTTGGGAAGTTGTTTATGAACAAGTTGGGAAACACATATTTATTATTTTTATTTTAAATGAAATAATTGGATAATTAAACTTGGTCTATTTTTGGAGAATCAAACCACTGAAAGGGTCGACCTTATCCCATCCAATGTAAAAACTATATAAATGGTCTCAGGTTACGCCAAAGGTCTCTCAGTGTATGTGCTGTGTGTAAAAATGATTTCACATTTTGAATAAAATATTTGTTCTTATTCTGTGTGTTTTTTTTCTGTCATGAATTTAGCAATTTGATAGTGTGAAAGGGTAGATCGGTGTTCTCTGGGAGGGCCCCTCAGTGGAGTGACACATTTTTTTGTTTCATTGGTATCAGATAAGTCATGTGTGTGTTTTCTTTCAATTTTGTTGTGTATAAATTAAATTTTAACGATTTAATTCATGTATCTATTTTCTTAGAATAGTTTCCCTTTCCTACTATGTGTGAATTAGATCTCCGTACATCTATTTTATTATAGCAATTTCTAAAACGTTTTTCCTTTTTGCAATATGAGTTTTTAGATTGTGTATTTTACATAGATTTGCATATCATTGGTAGACTATGTGTGGGAGCACTCTACATAAATTTATGTTCTTTTTATAATCTCATAGAATGCTAAATACGGCTGTTATAAATGATTTTACCACACCTGGTGAATCACACTTGTCTGGCCTTCCCCTGTCCCTCTGCAGACTCTTTGGACCCCGTGGACCTTTTTTATACCTTTGATGTTTCCAAGATCATCCCTAAAAACATGCTTAAATTGCTATACATGACTTTTAAACCCTTTCTCGCGTATATACGTGGGTTTGACCTCTAAAACCGTGTACATCGGGATGTGTGCAAAAGGCCAAATTATTTTGTAGTTTTCCTTGACATGGATCTGACTCACTTGTCTCCTGGCCTTCCATATGCCTTAAGATCTCTCAGATTCAAGCCTTCATTTCCCCATTGAAGAGCTATATAAGGAACCCTTTGGATACATTTAAGAATATGTGAGAATTGAGAGCAAAGAAACTATAGTCCATTGTTGACGGAACTTATGCTTGAGTTTGCATCCCTTTGTCCCTTGGAGCACTTTGGTGTTCTTCCCAATATTGCCTTTTTCTTGTGAGCTTGCTATAGAGAGATGGAGGATTGGGGTGGTGGAGGCCCAAGTGGGGGATTCAGTTTCTCTAATTCGCAGACGTGCCGACAAAGGTTGTATTCATTGTAATCTCTGATTTTATATTAATAGAACTATCTTTTCCTATCCAATAATGTATGTTTGAATGAATATTTTATCCATGGATGCTTTCAAATGCTTATACGTTGTTGATTATATATTCTAGAGTAGATATAACACCAATATATATAGCATGCTTGTCTTGTTTACTGATTGTTGAGGAAGTAATCTATCAATTCAAGCTAGAGTTGGAAAGCTCAACGAGGATCTACTTCAATCGTCCAGAATAAGGTATGAGTTTTGATCCTTTAGTGTTAGATATTTGATTTCTCTTACATATTGGAAAGGATTGATTTCTAGAGTCAAGTTGTCTGTTGTGGTACCCCAAGCCATAGGAATTTCTCACCGTAATAGAATTGGCGACTCCGCTAGGGATGTTCCTTGTTTTTATTTGGGGTTTGTGGGCACAATGTGATTGATATTATTGACTTGTTCATTGTTTCTCCTTGTTTCTATGTTGCATTTTATAGGATCTTCATCCATTGACACTCCCTTTTATTGGTTTGACCCTTGGGCTACTTGTTACCACTGCCTTCTCTGTATACGCAGGTTTTTGGCCAAAAGTCACATACATACGTGGATTTTTAGCCAAAAGTCACGTATACACACAGGTTTTTGGCCAAAAGTCACGTATACACGTAGGTTTTTGTCCAAAAGTCACGTATATACGCAGTTGTTCTTTAAACAGTCATGTACATCCTCCCTTTTGGTGAGTTTGATGTTGTGGGAAGTTGTTGGGTGGGTTGTGAGTGTGGTTGGGTCTTCCTTGGGTATGATGTTGTCTGTTGGATGCTTATTTTTGTACCAAAGACCGCTTTTTCATTGATTTTTCATTGAAAGTAGTTTTAGTCATTTATCCTTTTTGTTTTTCCATTAGTGCATTACTCCTTTTTGTCTCGGTGTCTTGTTGAGCTTGCGTCTTATACTTGCTACAGAGACTGAGAGTTTTAGATGAGTTTTATTGCATTTTTCATTCTTTTATATTGAAAAATACAAAGAAGTTGCATCTTAGATATGGATTTGAGGAGGTACTTGCATTGGATTGCTTGGATGAAAGTTGTATTTAGGATTTCATATAGGAAGGATTGCATTGGCATTCGGAAAGGAGTATATATTTATGCATCTCATGTAGTGGCATACCCTATTTTTCATTTGACAAAGATTGCACTTAGCATTGTTTGTTATGGTGTGCATATTTACTTCACTACTGAGTCATAACTTCATTAGTTGCACGATCATTTCCCTTTGAGTAATTACAGCCAACTAAAATCAACGCATAATTTAAAATGAACTAGACATTTTTATTTGATAGGGTTCATAAACAAGATTAAGATTTAGAGTCTTGGAATAGTTCATTGTGAGTAAATTCTCCAAGACTACTAAACAACAACAAGTAAGTGTCTTTCCAGGTGATATAGTGAAATCCTTGTTATAATTAGTGTTTCTCAGGACGCTCCTCTTACACAGGAGTTAAGCACGAGGCAGTGTGAGCGGTTATGAATGGGATGACCCCTGGTTGTAACTGAGTAGCACCAAAGATATTTCCAGGATTGTATTCATATCTGGGGGTTCTTTCGAGAGTTTCGAGCTTTGCTACCCTTCCCAACGGTCAATCCTGCCTACGACTGTCTACCTAAGCATTGATTATATCAAGGTGACCTTATTTTCCTTACCTAGGTTATCGAGGGGGCACTTGCAGAGGTTATTCTGTGGGTGTCTTGGCCAGGTAGAGGTCAGACAACACAGTCGCTTTATGCGTTGAAGCTGAGGGCCACTATAATTGGTTACATACCTCCGCTTGTAGTGTATGGGAGTTTCGAGCCTCTCCTAAGCAAGAAATACCTACTTCATTTGGGAGCTCACATATCCTCCCCTTGGTTTGCTTGTATTTTGGCTGTAGATTTTCTTCGGAGTGTGCTCTTTGTGTGCTAGTTGGCCTTTGGGATCGTAGTTACTTCAGTATATTTATGCTCTCTTGAGTTCGGGTCCTTTTATTTTCACCATGCCTGGTATCCTATCACCCATCCTTGGCCCTAGTGTGGACCTTGGTGTTAGACTTGGGGGCATCATAGCCCCTTACTGTGCTCATAGATTTGGGAGTGGCCACATTCTGCCCTCTACTCCATTTGTGGAATATGTTGACTCCCTTCTCTCAGTATTTACACCGGTGGTCACCCTCATGGGGGTGGTAGTGGATGCGTGAATGTTGGGTCTACACCTTACTTTCGTTTTTTATGTCCCATCATTTACCGCATTGTTTCCATTAGGAGCAGTTGTCATGATCATTCCTCCCTATATCATATAGTTTGGATTCTTTATTGACTATTTTGGGTTTTTTTGGACTAATATGGTTGTCATGTAGGGTCTAGTTTTTGTACACTCTCTTCGAGGTTTCGACCCATTCATTCCTATCATAGGTATTATGTCTGAACTAAAATATAGGTTAGGTTTCACCACCGTTTTCATTTTGAATGACCTTATGCTCGTTTCATTATAACCTTAGGTACGAACCCATTCCATGGTTCGCGGAACCTTCATGCTACTATTAGAAGTGGTACTATGTAAATGGTAGAGCTTTCCTATACATGGGTGTCCTAGTTAGATCCCCCTTGCATTTGGTACCCATGCTGTGAGTCCTCTCTTAGGTCCAGGAGTCAATTTTAGTCCCGCCATGTCCTTGAGCAAGAGCTTCATACTCCTATTGAACTTTATGCTGGACTTTTTCCCTGAGACTCCCTTGTATATGTCAAGTTGGAATTGCATTATCATGAGCTTTGCCTACCTCATTGAGCCTTATTCCAGCTTCCCTGACTTTGAGTATCAGCCATATAGCCCGAGCTTGTCTCATGTCTAGCCATGCAGAGCCATTTTGTATATCCTTTGCAGCTTGATTCCCTATTTTACTAGGAGGGGAATTTCCCTCTAGTGTCTCTATCCTACACGTGTGTCCTTGCATTGAGCATAGGTATGTTCCACTACCCTTGACACTCATCTCCTCCTACTTTGTAACTATAAAGCACTTTTATTCTTTTTCAAGCTTTTCAAAATATTTGAAAAAGTCCAAAAATTAAAAATTAAAAAACCAAAAAGTCGGACAAGAAAAGATGTTAACTTTGGCAGCAGTCGAGTCGTGTCACCTTCGAACAGAGCACTATATATCACATTTTTTGGTTGGCTAATAGTTTGAATTTAGGAGTTGTACTCATTTCTCTGATTTTATCTCCACCGACTAGTTAAACTTCTAGTCCCTATGGAGCCTCTGTCGATGCCCTCTTATGTCATAGAGATGTTCCAGCTTTGTATATCGAGTCTATGCTACCTACAATCAGTCACCATTCACCTTTATGCTCTTGTTCGAAGGAATTTGAAACCTGAGTCATCCATTCCTCAGTTATCTTGACTTTGCATGTCAGCCATTCCCGGTACAGTTATTGGTTAGTGCACCTTATGATCGAGTCCTTCCACATTATATAGCTTTGCTGAGTACCTCATGTTGGATGATGGGGGATGCCTTAATTCCCTCCTTCCAACGGATTTCATCCCATTGAATTCAAATCATTTATTCTGGGATTGGAATCTAGAGTCATTTTTTAGTGCCGTGAGACTTGTAGTCATCAGTGGTAGGTTCTCTCGCCATCAACAGTTCTTTGGGAATACATCAATGTCCCCTGATCGATGGATTATCTCAAGTGTTCGACATCAACACATTTATTCACACTTGTTAGTTTGCACTCTAGTACCTTGATTCCCATTTTCATTATCGGTGGGTGATCTCGTGTTTGTTAATGGTATACATCAATGATCAGTAATCAGACGATGGACTACTATGTTTGACCTCGACACCTCTATTCACATAGTAGGACATGTACTCGTAGCAACTTATGTAGAAGACCTTCCAGATTGGTGGCATCTCTTATATGCTACCTCCTTGACCGTGCCAGTGTTCATGAGATTTCAGCTCTCATGACTTGATTCCAGTATATGTCAAACATTTCCAGCCATTATGGAGATCTTGATCCTTTGTATATCTTCATCAAGGAGTTTCTGATCTATGTATATTATACGTGGTGATGACCACTTATGTCATATTTTGTATCATACCTATTCATGGCCATTGTACTCTTATGTATCTGAGACTGCTATATGTATTTGCAGTTATATGCAGAGTTGTATCATTGTACTATGTTGATTAGGTGGCTGGTATTCCATCGGGTTCTTAATCACTCCACTTCTGGGATGGACTTATAATGTATTCCATCCATTGTATGACCCCTCAGACCTCACACATTAGGGGGCATCTGTTGTAGCTGATTTTACCACACCTAGTGAATCACACTTTTATGGCCTTCCCTTGTCCCTCCGTAGACTCTTTGGACCCCATATCCCTTTTTTATACCTTTGATGTTTCCAAGATCATCCCTAAAAACATGCTTAAATTTCTATACGTGACTTTTAAACACTTTCTCGTGTATATACGCAGGTTTGACCCCTAAAACCGCGTACATCGAGATGTGTGCAAAAGGCCAAATTCTTTTGGAGTTTTCCTTGACATGGATCTGACTCACTTGTCTCCTGGCCTTCCATATGCCTTGAGATCGCTCGAATTTGACCCTTCATTGCCCCATTGAAGAGCTATATAAGGAACCCTTTGGATACATTGAAGAATATGTGAGAATTGATAGCAAAGAAACTATAGTCCATTGTTGCCGGAACGTATGCTTGAGTTTGCATCCCTTTGTCCCTTGGAGCACTTTTGTGTTCTTCCCAAGCTTTCCTTTTGCTTGTGAGATTGCTATCGAGAGATGGAGGATTGATGTGGTGGAGGCCCAAGTGGGGGATTCAGTTTCTCCGATTCCCAGACGTGTTGACAGAGGTTGTATTCATTGTAATCTCTGATTTTATATTAATAGAAATATCTTTTCCTGTCCAATAATGTATGTTTGAATGAATATTTTATCCATGGATGACTTCAAATGCTTATACGTTGTTGATTATATATGCTAGAGTAGATCTAACACCAATATATATAGCATGCATGTCTTGTTTACTAATTGTTGAGGAAGTAATCTATCAATTCAATCTGGAGTTGGAAAGCTCAATGGGGATCTACTTCAACCGTCTGGAATAAGGTATGAGTTTTGATCCTTTAGTGTTAGATATTTGATTTCTCTTGCATATTGGAAAGGATTGATTTCTGGAGCCAAGTTGTCTGTTGTGGTACCCCAAGCCATAGGAATTTCTCTCCATAACAACGGTATCCTTTTGTTTCTAGGAAAAATGCACCTCCTATGGATAGGAGTTGTTCCTCTAGTCTGAATGGTTCATATCTAGAACAAATAGTACACAAAATTGGAATACTTTCCCTAGAATGGGTGGAGATATGGAATGAGTGTCTTTGATGGAAGAGTGTAGTTGTTGCCTATAACGATGTCTCTTCATGGATGTACCTGCATAATCACATGAAACCAACAAGCAAGATAAAAAAGAACTAGAATATGTTCTACTATTCTATGTTAGTGACTAAGGAATCTAACAATAAAATACATGATAATGGCACAACATACTTTATGGGAAAGGAACCAATTTTGCATTAAATAATGAAGAAGAAGATTACAACCTTTGCCTTAGTGTCGATATTCTCCTTCACAATGTCAATATCTTGTCCCTAAAAGCTCCAACTTGCTCCTCCTATGCTCACCCTACTGATTTAGGCCATAATTTCAATGCAACAGCATAAATTTTCTCCCTCTCAACCATGGATATGAGCCTGCTTTTATAGGCCTTGGGAGGATAGGGATGGTTGAGTAAATGGTGGGTAAGGTGCATAGGATATCCCAAAAGGATGGATCTCGAGCCTAGGTGGTCCTCATATGTAGGGAAAAGGGATCCATGAAGCATTCCTTCAAGAAGCTTCATGGAAACCTCTCTTTTTTCACTTTTTACCAAGGGCTCCACTTCTTACCCGCTATGACAGAGCGGTGACAAGGAATAACCATGCCTTGTACAAGAGGTAAAGGCAGTGCCACCACTTACTGCCAAAATATTAAAGGCGGTGATGAAGAAGGTAAAGCTCATTGACTAAAAGGTAGGAGCGATGTAGGATTTTCATATGTAGGATTGATATCTGGACCAAGATTTTACTTCATGACTTGGGATTCAAGGAAAAATACTATGTTTGGGGCCTCATCACATATTGATGATACAACCATGGCTACTATAATACAACGTAGTTTCATGTGATAGAGAACTCAAACTAGGACATAGCTACCAGAGATACACTATAGATCTATGTCAAATTAACACAAATTCAAGAACATCCACGACCATACAAATTTGGATCTATGCTGGGACGTAATACAATATACTCCATCACAACCTAGCGAGAAAGCTATGAGTGCTTTTAGCATATACCCGGGGTCTTCATGTCGTCTTCCACAAAGTATGATTCTATCCATGTGATTACAATGATTTGAAGTTGAACATGGTAGAAACCACTTTATTACCGATCAATGATGTGAACCGTTAACAAATGCAAGGGAGATCACCATTAATGTCAATGATTCCCAAGGTACCCCAGTAAAATATACTGAGTGTGAATAAATGATTTGATGTCAAACACTCAATTGAGTCTATTGATCAAAGGTCAATGAGGTGAACCTATTTCAAGAGCAAGAGAATATTCCATTGAAGCATACAGATATCAAGGTACTAAACGTGTTTGTAAGACTAATTCCTGGATGATGAGTTGATGTCGACAGGAATAGTCTCGTCGAAGGAGGGCCATGACGAATCCCACATCGACGACACAAAGATTGAAACGAATTTTTAGAATGTTGTATATAATTTAACCATAGGACTGAATCAAAAGGTATTGACACAAAGGTTTTTTTGATCATAGAGGTAAACTTTAAACTTCCCTTTGAACATCGGGCGGCACAACAAAAGACTTGGCAGCATTTCCTCGACGAGGCAGAACACAATGCGACAATGGAAAATGCATTCTTAGAAAGACTCAAAGGAGTGACATGACTCATGAAAGTGGATCAAATCAGAGACAAGACGATTTACTCGATTGACTAAATGAAATGCAGACAAGTGCCATGTTCAAAGGTGACAACAAACTTCCATTTTATTTTCAAAATGAATTGATTCCCTTCCCTTAATTTCCCCATCATAATTGATGAGTTCCTCTTTTCATTTTTACGAGCACAAATAGGGTTTCAAATACTCGTTGTAGCTCATCCAAAGACAAGTCCATTCTCATATGTTTTTTGAACCTGAGAAAGGAGGGGTTTGTTCCCAAAAGAGGGTCTTTCATCGTTCGATTTTATGAGTCCGACGAAAGAAAACTCATATGTCGTGTCATGCTTAGAGAATCTGAAATGACTAAGAAGACTCCAGAATGGATTTTTTCATAATTTTATTCTCTGAGGCCCAAAAAAGTATAAAATAATACCTAGGAGAACTCTTCTAGTCATGATTGATTGGAGTGTAGCTTTTTCGTAAGTAGTTCCTCGAGGGAGAACTCTTGATCACCAGGAAGATGACTCTTCAAGTCCTTTTATGAGCATGAAGAAGAAAATTTCACTCGATAATATTTTCACATTTTAAGAGTCCGAAAAGAGCTTAAAAACGACTCCATTAATCTTTTTCACGTTTGAATCTAGAGCACGAAAAAGTAATAAACTAAGCTCAAACCACTTTTCATGTTTTAACCAGAGCACAAAAAATGAAAAGTAAGCTCAACACCATCTTATTATTATTAACGAGCTTGAAGATCAGTTGGAAGAATGCTCAAGGTATCTGATTCATTTTTTAATGAGCTTGACACATAATAAGAAATATGCTCAAATATTTATGCATGCTTGACACCAAAAGATAAAATTTTCTTAAAGCATGGTTTCATTTTTATGCAAGCTTGAAACCAAAAGGTAAACTTTGCTTGAAACATGGTTTCATTTTTATGCAAGCTTGAAACCAAAAGGTAAACTTTTCTTGAACAACCTATTTCATGTTTTAACGAGCTTGACATAGAAAAAGAACTATGCTTGGGAATGGTTTCTTTTTTATGCAATATTAAAACAAAGGTAAACTATTCTTGAGGAGTGGTTTTATTTTTTAATGATCTTGAAACCAAGAATAAACATTTCTCAAGGTGACCTATTTCATTTTTACACAAGTTTGAAATAGAAAATAACTATGCTTGACATCTGTTTCATTTTTTAACGAGCTTGACACAGAAAGGGAACTATTCTCTCAAACATATTTTTCACTTTTTTAACAAGATTGACATAGAGAAAAGGAACTATGCTCACCCTACTCTTACCCAACATGATATATAGAGGTTGGTAGGTTTCCCCCATTACATAAAATATAGAGGCTTCACTCCAGTATGATGTCCATAGACTAGATACATGCCCCCCTTTTTACCGATGATGGGAATAAGACAACTAGAATAAGGGGAAGGAATGACAAGAACATGAGGCACATTTAGGGCAGTCTGATTATTAGGATTGATGTGATGGTTAGTTGTAACAAAGGAAAGCTGATCAATGGTCACAATCTTCCCATCATGGGGAAAATGCATAACTCTAAAGAGTGTGGACAATACATCCTCAATGGTGTAAACATAATCACGTCCAAGAAGCATATTGAAATATATAGGACCTTGGACCATCATAAAATCAATACAGACAATTTTCCCTCCTAATCTAATAGGAAAATGAGGAAGGATCCCTAAAGGTGCCATAGGCCTTCGATTAAAATCCAGTATCTCATTAGTGGATGGAACAAGCTAAGGTTAACCTAAATCTTTCCAAGTAGTTGAGGATAGAATGCAAATAGAATCCCCTTCATCAACACTAGTTCGAAGTATCCGCCTAGAAGTAACTAACATTCACAACTATTTGGAAAGGAACACTCGAATGAAGACAAGACTCTTTTAGGTTACTCCAGTCAAAGGAAATAACATCATTACTTGGAGAGGGTTCTCTCAAAACAGAAAAAATTTCCTCTTGTCGAGATCAATTAGAATGAAGCATAAAAACTTCAACATGTTTTAGTTCATTCTCTGCTAGAAGAGAAGAACAAGATGAAGATTTGGTCAAAGTGACTACTTCATCCTTAACACTCTCTGATGAAAGAGTGGGATCGGGTGGATATGACATTGACTCAAGCACTTTAACTTCACTCTCCAAAGGAAGAGTGGGATCAACCACAAATGAATCTTAATTGACCACTTGGAATTCACTCCTAGAAGGAAGAGTGGGATCGACCACGGATGAAACTAAATAGACCACTTGGTATTCACTCTTGGAAGGAAGAGTGTGATCGACCACTGATGAAACTGAATCGACCACTTAGTCAACTAGTGGGGGTTCAAGAGAAAACTTATGATAACCTATTGGAAGTCATTGATGAGAAACAGTAATATCTTACAACAACTTAGAAGCTTCATCCATGCAAGGACAAAGGTAAGTAAAGTGTATTTCCTTGTAGAGAAAGCAAGTATTTATGACTTTACCTTTCCAACTCTTAACCACAGATTCACTGGTTGAGGGGGGATCATCATTATGATGACTAGAGGCTGATGGAACAAGTTGTTTAGACCATCCTTCTGACACAAGGAAAATACCAGGGCAATCCTTGAGAAGGTGATCGCCCTTACAAATCCTGCAAGATGGAAACAGGTACATCAATACTCGCAGCATGATGACCAGTGGTTGGTGGGATCCCAACATGATGATCAGAGGTTGGAGCGGTGACCTTTTGCTTATTTTTCTTCTTCTTATCCTTCATTTTCAACTTCTTACACACCCATTTACTAACATCAGAGTTTTCAATAGGTGAAGAGGAATAAAGGGAAGTTGATTCAAGATTCGACGAAGAAGGAGAAGGATTAACCTGGGGATGATGCTCATTTGGTAAAGGACCATGATTCGACACAAGGGGTGCATTTGGTATAACATGATTGGAGAATAACCATACAGGTAATCCTATAATCAATCCAGGAAGACTCAAAGTGGCCATGAAGGGAGGACCAACATTCTCACTAGAAGGAGAAATAAAAGACATACCTTGAAAAGGGGTCCTTTGGTTGGTAATCCCATGGGGGTATCCCATATCTAAACTCTCTAATAATATCTAAAGTACCACACAAAAAAGCACTACTCAAGTCTAAAATCCACAAGCAAACTTTGTGATGGACAAGGTTCAAAAGTCCACATCCTCATGGGATTATCAAGGCTTCACAACTCGCTATATACCGTAGGGTCCAAAAGTAAAAAGCGGTGAGCAGGATCAACCATCCCTCACCTAAATACCCAACTACCTATATGGTACATGCGTAGTAATATCCTTGAGTATTGTTATCAGTGTATTGCGATGCCAAAATGGCCAAAAGGTTAACTCAATTGGTCACAGGAATCCTAAGAGGGTCTCCAAATATACACTAGGTACAGGGGAGCTCAAATACGTAGTGTTGTCTAATGAAAAAATTTTGGAAAGGGGCCCTCCGATATACAATCGATTACATGAAGTACCTTTCAATATACCTCAAGGGTATGTGAAAGGTCATTTGATATACTGATGGTACGTGGAGGAACCACTCAGTCCCCAAAATGTAGTGCAGGCATAAAATGACAGCTGCCACACTTAACAACGCCGAAACACGTCACTAAATTACACACAGTTACTAAATGATTTAAAACCTAAAATGGCCTTAATTTTATCTTGAGTTGTTAAGTGGATGCATGAGGTGTAGAAGGGAAATGTAAAAAGAATGCAAATCCTAACTACATGACGATGCACATTTCTCTTGCGATGAAAGCTACCTAAGGTAGGGAAAGACCTTTTTTTTCAAAACAACATGAACATAAGCAGTAAGGAAAAGAAAAATTATTTCCTAGAGTGTTATAACTCTATCTTTCTGCAATAATAGTCCAAAAAGTGCAAATGAAATCAAAGATATAACATATCTTAACAATGCACAAAACAAAGTAAAGGAGCCCTATGACTTTCAAATGTACGTATCAAAATGAAACTTTGATAACTAAATACTTCTTAGATATATGAACAGAATCCAAGAGAATTCCTATAGCACCCTACTCATTCAGAAACCAAAAAATAAATATGACAAGAATCCACACAACTTGAAAAATACTCAAATAACAAAGAACTCAAATCGAAACCAAAACATACACATGAAAATGAAACATATATTTTCCAATTCCAACAAATAATATCTACAGAAAGGAGAAGGAGGTTTCAAGCAAAGAAAAGAATGTAAAATCCAATGCAAGAAACATTAATTCTTCTTTGAATGTAATTAAGATAATATAACAATCAAATTGACTGTAGAATATACAATTCCTGGCCAAAAAAACACTTCATTTTCATCAAAAAGTAATCCAAAAAACACTCAGAAATTAAAAGACAACAACCAAGTTTTGAAATGAAAAAGGTGTTAAAATACCTACCCGGCACGGCTTCCTGAGGGTCACTGACAGAGCGTTTTTGATGCAGCACCACTTCCTTATTACTAAACATAGGAGGTGGCACTACTTACTGATCACTGAACACGGGAGGTGGCACTGCTTATTGCCCGCAATCCATGCATAGTGTCCTATAGAAGTCAGAAAATCAAAGAATGGAAAAAAAATAGTTAATCACTAAAGTATTGGCATAAAAATAATGAATTGACAGGAATATAAAGTACATAAGGTAAGAAAGACTTAGATCTGAACAGATCCGATGATACCAAACCAAGATCTCACTAGATCAGCTAGTAGATCTGACTAATAAAACACTAGAGCTTGGATTTTGAACAAGAGTTGAAGACCAAGGAAGATCCAATTTGTTGAAATCTCTTCCCTAGTGGAGTCTCATGATTTGTTTCTAGGAAAAATGCACCTCCTACAGACAAGAGTTGTTCCTCTATTCTGAATGGTTCAGATCTAGAACAAATAGTACACAATAGAATTGGAAGACTTTCCCTATAATGGGTGGAGATATGGAATGAGTTTCTTTGATGGAATAGTGTATTCGTTTCCTGTAACAATAGCTCTTCACAGATGTACCTACATAATCACTTGAAACCAACAAGCAAGATCAAAAAGCACCAGAATATGTTCCACTATTCTATGCTAGTGACTAAGGAATCTAACAATAAAATACATGATAATGGCACAACATACTTTATAGAAAAGGAACCAATTTTGAATTAAATAATGAAGAAGAAGTTTACAACCTTTTCCTTAGTTTCGATATGCTCCTTAACAATGTCTATATCTTGTCCCCAAAAGCTCCAACTTGCTCCTCCTATGCTCACCCTACTGATTTAGGCCCAAATGTCAATGCAACAACATAACTTTGCTCCCTCTCAACCATGGATATGAGCCTGCATTTATAGGCCTTGGGAGGATAGGGATGGTTGAGTAAATGGTGGGTGAAGTGGATAGGAGATCCCAAAAGGATGGATCTCGAGCCTAGGTGGTCCTTAGATGTAGGGATAAGGAATCCATGAAGACTTCCTTTGAGAAGATTCATGGAAACCTCTCTTTTTTTACTTTTTACCAAGGGCACCGCTTCTCACCCACTATGATAGAGCGATGACAAGGCAGAACCATGCCTTGTACAAGAGGTAAAGGCAATGCCACTGGTTACTGCCAAAAGATTCAAGGCGGTGATGAAGAAGGTAATTCTCATTGACTAAAAGGCAGGAGCAATGCTAGATTTTCATATGCAGGATTGATATGTGGAACAAGATTTTACTTCATGACTTGGGATTCATGGCAAAATATTGTGTTTGGGGCCTCATCACATGCTGATGATGAGATTTATGTGTAACACATTTGCATCTATATATTTCTTGTAATTTAAATAAAGTATGAATGTTAGTTAAAAATTATCTATTCACTAGATTTACAAGTAATTAACAGCACTTTGTTTACCTATGTGTATAAGTCTAGTCATGTTCCAATTCTGATTATTTTAGTTATATTTGAATATATATATATACATTCTTTTTTTCACATAGTAGTTAAAATAAAGCTTTTTAATGAATTGATCTAGGTTAATACAGTTTTAATTTTTAGTATAAATTCATCTATTACATAGATTGAATTGTAATTTGATAATTATATTCCAATAGATAAGTTTGTCCATTGATTGTGAAGTTATTTGATAAAATAGAATTTTAAGTTTTCATTGGTAAATAATCAATGCTTATAATTCAGCAGGATAGGATTCTAGTTTACTTTCTGTAATTAAAGAAATCTTTTATGAAAATTGCATATTTACAGTGTTAGATCATGTAGACAGGTTTGTAATTATTTGTGTGAATATAAGGATAGGTTAATAATGTTTAAATTATCATGGAACTTAATGATATTTCATTTCCATCTCATATTAGAAATAGAAGTAGAATTATGTCTGCTAATAATTTCAACTATGTTTACAGTTCATTTTGATTCTATTCCTCAGGATATACCTTGCAGCGAATAAGGTTGACTTATAAATATTTAAACTGAGTTTGCTTTATTAGGTTGTGGTAAAGAACAAAAATATTTCATTTGTGACTACGATAGGATTAGATTATGCTCACTTAGTTTATAGAATTATTCAATGAATGATTATTATCCTTTGATATAGTTTTATTATACATGAAAGCCTACTTTATAAATATGTATTCTGAATCCAAGTTATATATTGTAATTATCCAATAGGACCTAATCACCAAAACTCTTCTACCTTGGCATATATTTTTCCACGGCTCTAACTTTACAAGCCCTGGCTGACAAATTTAATATTGGGAAAATCTTATAAACATAAATTGTACCAACATTTTCGCATCATTGTCGGGGATCTTTTTTGTAAAGTAGAATAGGTAGAATTTACCTATGAAACTTAGTAATAGGCTGGTAGTGGGGGAGCGATAAGATGAGAGGTAAGAACCTATGCATTTATTATAAAAGGTGCCCCCAAACCCAGCAATAGTAGTAGTATTATAGGATTTCATTTTAGTTTAGTTTTTATTTCATGAACAGAACTAGAGACTCGAAAGGTAGATACGTTAGAACCAATTCCCAAAAACCTATCAAAATTCCTACTAACCTTTACGGGGGATGTGCCACCTCGTCCACTAACTCAACTGAAATGTATCAGAAGATACACATAGGGAGTATTTCTACTTGGAAACCTAAATAAACTCGTTCTGGAAATTTTTCAGGAGGAGCCATAGAAAATAGAGAAATCCTGGCAGGAGGTCCTAAAGACCACATTTCACCCAAACCTGAAGAGGTTCAAAATGGTCAGCCATTAGAAACCCTTAATCCTCCACTAGTCCCAAAAGATAACGATATAGATTTTACACTAGTAGGGGATCCGAACTTCATAAAAAAATTTATCTTAAGCAGGTAAACGATCTTGTTGGCAGCTTGTTTCTAGGAATATTGCACCTCTTGCGGACAAGAGTTGTTCCTCTAGTTTCAATGGTTCAGATCTAGAACAAATGAGTTACAACAGAGATGGAATACTTCCCATAGAATTTGTGGAGATCAGGAATGAGTCCCATTGATGGAGTGGTGTAGTTGTTTCTTGTGGTGATAGCTCTTCACGGATGTACCTTCATAATCACATGAAACTAGAAAAGAAGATCAAAATCACCAAAATATAACCCACAAATCTATGTCAATGACTAAGGAATCCAACAGTAAAATACACGATTATAAAACAACATACTTTACGGGAAAGGAACCAACTTTGCATTAAAGAGGAAGAAGAATTTTACAACCTTTGCCTTAGTTTTGATATGCTCCTTCACATGCCAATGTATTGTCCCTAAAAGTTCCAACTTGCTCCTCCTATGCTCACCCTACTGATTTAGGCCAGAATGTCAATGCAACCGCATAACTTTTTTCTCTCTCAACCACAAGTATGAGCCTGCTTTTATAGGCCTTGGGAGGATAGGGATGGTTGATTAAATGGTGGGTGAGGTGGATAGGAGATCCCAAAAGGATGGATCTTGAGTCCAAGTCATCCTCATGTGTAGGGATAAGGGTTCCACGAAGCCTTCCTTCGAGAATATTCATGGAATATTCTCTTTTTCACTTTTTACCAAGGGCGCCACTTCTACTCCACTATGACAGAGAGGTGACAATGCAGAACCACGACTTGAACAAGACATAAAGGTGGTGGAACTACCTACTGTTAAGAGACTGTAGGCGTTACTAAAGAAGGTAACACTCCTTGACTTAAGGGCAGAAGCGGTGCTGGATTTTCATATGCAATATTGAAGTTTGGGCCAGTATTTTCACTTCACAACATGGGATTTAGGGAAAATACTGATGTTTGGCACCTCATCACATGATGATGATGATATTTATGTGTAACAAAATTCCTCCCAAAGCATGAGGCTAGAGGGGTATGATAGGTGAGAGCTTTGAAAGAGAAAGTTATCACTTCAAGGAAAGAATTAGCTTAATCAGAGATCATCATCAACCAAGCATCTGCAATACACCAATACTTTTGACTCATGAGAAAATGTGTCCTCATCATGGCTGCAGACCAATACAAGGCAGATCCATGAGAAACATTAACAAACATGGCTACTAGAATACAACTTAGATCCATGTGATAGAGGACTCAAACTTGGGACATAGCTACCAAAAATACACTATAGATCTATGTCAAATGGACACAAATTCGAGTGCAACCATGAACAAAGAAATTTGGATCCATGTTGGGACTCATACAATACTCCATCACAACCTAGGGAAAGATATGAATGATTTTAATAGATACCAAGGGTCTTTGTCTTGTATTCCACAAAGTACGATTCTATCCATGTGATTACAATGCTTTGAAGTCGAACATGGTAGAAACTACTTGATTACCAGTCAATGATGTGATCTGTTAACAAGTGTGAGGGAGATCACCATTGATTTCAATGATTCCTAAGGTACCCTAGTACAATATCCTGATTGTGAATAGATGATTTGATGTCGAACACTCAGTTGAAGCTATCGATCAAAGGTCAATGATGTGAACCTATGTCGAGAGTGAGTGAATATTTCATTGAAGCATATAGATCTCAAGGTACTAAATTTGTTTCTAAGACTAATTCCTAGATGATGAGCTGATGTTGAGAGGAATAGTCTCGTCGAAAGAGGGCCATGACGAATCCCACATCGACAAAACAAAAATCAGAACAAAGTTCTAGAACCTTGTAGATGATGTAACCATAGGACTAACTCAAAAGGTACTAACACAAAAGTTGTTTTGACTGCAGGGGTAAACTTTCAACTTCCCTTTGAACATTGGGCAGCATGACAAAATACTTGGCAGCATTGAATTGACGAGGCGCACCACAATGCGATAATGTATTCTTTGAAAGACTCAAAGGGGTGACATGACTCATGAAAGTGGATGGACTCAAAGAAAAGCTGATTACCCAATTGAATGAATGAAATGCAGACAAGTGCCATGTTCAAAGGTGACTACAAACTGCCATTTTATTTGCAAAATGAATTGATTCCCTTCCCTTAATTTCCCAATCATTATTGATGAGTGCCTCTTTTCATTTTTACGAGTTCAAATAGGGTAAGAAACACTCGTTGTAGCTCATCCAAAGACAAGTCCATTCTCATATATTTCACGAACCTAAGAAAGGAGGGGTTCGCTCAGAGAAAAGTGTCTTTCATCGTTTTATTTTAATGAGTCCAATGAAAATTAACTCGGTATCGTTCATGTTTAGAGAATCTGAACGAAGATGGAAGAAGATTCCAGAGGATCCTTTTTTGTAATTAGTCAATCTGAACCGAAAAAGAGAGAAACTACTATCGAAAAGATGACTCTTCATGTACTTTTACGAGCGTGAAGAAGACAAGTTTGCTCGACAATCTTTTCACATTTAGGGAGTCCGAAAATAGTTTAAAGAAGACTCCATTAGGTTTCTTTTCATGATAAATGGTTTTTACAAGCCTGAAAAGAATCGAAAAAAGACTTAGAACTTTGATACTAGGTTGAGGGAGCATGATCATAGTGTCGAAATGAATGCTCAAGGACCTTTTCTGTTTTTCAAAAGTACGAAAAAAGTCAAAAAATAAACTTCCCCATAGACAATATTGTACATATTTATCCCTGCAAAACTTTTAAAAAGGCCATTAGTCTCCCAAAAAAATTTAAAATTGACTTTTATAAACTATATAAAGGGTGTTTTTAATGAAAATGATTTAAAAACATTAAAAATAATATAAAACCCTAAAAATCCTTTATAAAAAACAAAGTAAATAGTTAAAACCAATTTATTTACCATTCACCAAACCTTGTAGAGCATTTTGGGAGAATTGGAGTGCATATTTCAGTCGAAGATTGCAGAGCCATCACCCGTATATTTTTTGAGCCGTCAAATCCAAGTAAGAAATAGAAACCTTCTTTCCTTTTTATGGTACCCATTTTTCATTTTTGTTGAGTTTTGGGACCTTAAGGCCAAGCCTAAAAAATGCATGTCAGTTACCACTTCTAGCCTTCATGGGAAGAGCGATGCCTGATAAGGACCGCAATTTTTCAGGCTTACTCAAGAGGTGGCACCGCTTTGTTCTAAGG
Organism: Pseudotsuga menziesii; assembly: GCA_001517045.1. NCBI lineage: Eukaryota > Viridiplantae > Streptophyta > Pinopsida > Pinales > Pinaceae > Pseudotsuga > Pseudotsuga menziesii. Next base: position 420,890 of record LPNX010433177.1, read on the forward strand.
AAATAGGCGTGGTGTCGGCTATGATTCCCCAAAAACATAAGCCCTAGTCAAAATAAAAGTTTTAAAGGAATTTCAATGGTTGAATATGTTTCTAAATGGCTCGTTAATGGTTTTTGATAGGTCATTTGGCCAAAAATGGTGACTTGGAAGGAGAGGCAACATGATGATGAAGATTCCCATGTCGCAAGATATGCAGGTTGCATAGCTTCCCTATGACATTGTGGCCTCTTAAAATTATTTTGTGCTCCTAGCATTCTTTCACATGTATGATTACTAGAGTACATCCTGCAGATGTGGAATCCAGAATAGTAGTACTTTGAGGTGGGACCTCATATTGTGACTATGGAGGTGGAGGATATTTATTTCCTGATAGGACTGTTTAGATGAGGAGCACCTATTTCTCTAACTAGTTCCCAAGGAGGGGACATAACTACACAAGAGCTTATTGTTTGCCACTGCTATCTAGGAACAAAGATGTTAGGTAAGAAGATCCCAATCAAGGCTATGAGGGATATAATGCTTCAGACTGTCTTATTTACTATGCATAGGGTATCTAGGATCTAAGGGCTCATGAAGCATCCTAGGAACATATGTTGTATTCCCTGGAGGCCATGGTACCCACGGTGTTCAACTGGACCAAGGCATTGCTACCTATGTTCAAGGATCAGATGATGAAGTGTCGGTAAGGAGAGATGAAATAGTTTGGGTATGGGACCATCTTAGCATGCTTGTTCTTTGAGATGGTACCCCTATTGAGGCCCCAGGTAGTATTCACAGAGCTTAGATCTAGAGACACCTGCATGTTGCGATGGGTGGAGATCATGGCCTGCACTGGAGGTGGTGGGGCCAAGGTCAAGTTAGAGGCTGCCTTCTTCTGTTGGCTGAGTGATCAGATCCTCATGATGTAGGACTATGCATATACAGGGACTAACTTTTGAGGAGATCCCGATATACCACGACCACCTAGTTCTCAGTGGGGTGACATCGGTAAGAAGCAATACCCAAGATGTTGATTATGTTTTTTATATTTTTATGTTTTATGATTTTTATGGATGATAACAAGACCTAATGTTTTCATGCAGATGTTGGTTATGCACGGTGAGCAAGAGCTCGCTTTCTCCATAGAGGTGACAATGAGCTCATGGAGCTGGAGGAGAACCTAGAGCAACTGACTCTAGATATCCCGAATGCTACTATAGATGACCATCCTAGGAGGTTTTTGAGACATACTACGGGAGTATTAGGCCGCTTCAATCGCTTGATGCGTAGGGTATCAAGGGCCATTATGTGCTACCATTAGCACCATTAGAGTAGTTTTCTTGATGTATCCGTCAAATCTATCTAGAATTAGGATTTTTGTATCATTTTGTATGCCTGAAAACCAAAGTGCTTCAGATGAGGTCTCTTGACCATATGTTTTGTAAAAACACTTTATATATATATATATATATATATAGACTAATTTATGGTGTTTATATGTGCTTCAAATGGATAAATTATATTTACATGAGTTTTACGTGTCTTCTACTATTCATTTTACTTTATGATTGACTATGTTTTATTTTTAAAAGTTATGATTGGGCGATATACTAGTCTAGAATGAAATTTTCCAATTAATCAACAATCGTATTATAAGACCTAGGGATATTCCTGTAAGTGATGGAATCGAAATACCTTTCTAAAAAACTCACTCTCCGAAAGAGACAGAGAAGTGTAGGGTTCCTGATAGTGTAAACATGATTTAGGTGACAAACCACTAGCTGAGAGTCCATAAATACTACCAAAGCATGAATGTCCCAAGATGCAGCCTCGGTGAGTAAACCTATCACTACTTGATACTCGATGATTTTTTTGGTAGCCATACCAATACAAACCGCTCCTGAACTGACTAAATACTGAGCTAGGGAATACAACACCCAAGCAGTTGACGCAAGGTTCAAGTTATGACGACGTGCACCATCAGCGAAGACATAGAAATCCATCCAATATGCATGACCAAAACATGGTATAAATAGTATGGACACCAAACTCAAAACCATATTAAAAATGAGAAAACACATTGAAATCCAAATATACATATATACAAGGTACCATATATAAATGTCTTAAGCATAGTACCTCTTCAGGTACAACCCATTGTGAGGTTTCCCGAAGGGTATCTTGTCATAGTCTATGAGCTCGTAAGCCCCTTTCTCTAAGACTTTTCTAGCGACAAAGGGACTGTATCACATGGATTCGAAATTTCCCTTCCCTAGTTTATCATGTCTCTGGTCATAAGTCAGGACTAGGTCACCTTCATTGAAGACACGAGATTTAACAGACTTGTCATACTGTTCCTTGACACATTTTTTGTGTGCCTTGTTGGCCAAGGAAGCATATCTTCTACTTTCATCAATGTTGTTCAAGTACAAAAATCGTTCTTCCTCGACAAAAGTGTTTGGGAGAAGTTCTACTACAAATTTAAGGGAAGGAATTTGACACTCGATAGGGAGGACAAATTCTATTCCATAGGCCAATTGGAAGTGTGTGAAACCAATTGTTGTTTTTACTGAAGTCTTGTAAGCTTAAAGTGCAGAAAAGAGATCCAAGTGTTAGTTGGATTTGTGATCTCCAACCATCCTATGCAACATAGTTTTCAAAACTTTGTTAATGGCCTCTTCCTGACTATTAGCCTGCGGTTAATACGGAGTTGATTTTTCATGGTGAAAACCCAGTTTAGCACTTAAATCGGCCATCATATGATTCCATAAATGAGATATGTGGTCAATGACTATAGCTTGCAGGACTCCAAACCTATATATCACATGGTTGAATAAAAAGAGGGTGGAAGTCTTACCATCCTCTACATATGTAGGCATCAACTCAGCCCATTTTGTGAATTAATCGACAGCTAGGATGATGTAACCATGCCCCCTGACTGAGGTAGGCTTATAATGCATAAAATAAATACCCCACTTGGAAAAAGGGCCAACTGCAATGATGGGGTGTAAAAGATCAGGGTGGGTGCGCTTTTTTGGATAAAAGTGTTGACAGGGTGGGCATTTCTTAACCGCTTCATGACAATATTTAAAGATCGAAGGCCAAAAGTACCCAGCGTGAACAATTTTCTGGGTTGTAGCCACCCCAAAAAGATGACCGCCACATGCTCCAGAGTGGCAGTCATTCAAAACCTGTTCAGCCTCTTCATGTGTAAGGCATCGTCGAAAGAAGGAATCGATACCATGTCGGTACAGTGTATCCTTCAAAATGAGATAGTACTTTGCATGGTGACAGATATGACGATGATCGTCATGAAATATGTTGCATTGAAATCTCTGAGTCTGGAGATAGATAATTAAATCTCCATACCATGGATCAATTGTGCTTATCAAGAACAAAAATTCATCCGGGAATGAATCATTGGGATCAGCTTCCTTCAAAGCACAGGGAAGGTCACACATCAACTCTGTGAAAACCAAGGATTTCTTCAAAGTAGCTTTGGCGAACTCAAGATAAAATTCCTGTAAGATAAAAATCCAACGGGAATATTTTCCCCCTAGTACCTGATGAGTTAGAATGTAGTACATAGGGTTTTGATCTACAAGTATAGTTGTGATACGAATCAAAATGTAATGATGAAAATTTTGTACAACAATGACCATGGCCAAAGCTAACTTCTCCACATGTGAGCAATGAGTTTCAAAGTCAATGAGACTGTTACTCATGTAATATATCACGTGTTCTTGGCCATTGGGATTGTCTTGTGCTAGAACCATTCCCATGGTAGTAGTGGAGGCAGCAACATACAAGACAAATTCCTTTGAGTAATATGGGGGCTGTATCACGGGTGAATGGGTTAGAGCATGCTTCAGATTATGAAAGGCTCGTTGGGCCTGGTCATCCCAGAAGAATAGAGTGTCCTTATTCAGGAGACACATATAACTGTGTGTTTTCATTTCAAAGTTACATATGAAACGATGAAGAAATTTTGCCTTCCCTTGCAAATTTTGGAGCTCGGTAATATTTGTCGGGGTAGGTAAGGCCAGGATAGCAGCAATTTTCAATGGATCAATCTGGATGCCATCTTTGGAAACCACAAAGCCAAGAAGATGTCCCGTCTCAACACCAAAGACACATTTGTGTGGATTAAGCCAGATATTATAATGACGATACCTAAAGAAAATGTCTCTAAGGTTCCCTAGATGGTCTTCTTGTTGCTTTGAATGAGAGGGGAGATCGTCAAGGTACGAATCCACGATGTGCTTGATATCATGAAAGGAATAGGACATGGCTCGCTGGAATGTACTTCTGGCATAATTTAAGCTAAAATTTAACTTCCGATATGCGAATGTTCCTCACGGGAAAATGAATGCCATTTTATGGTGATCGGTGGGAAGGATCTCTATCTGATTCTAGCCAGAAAATCCATCCATAAAAGAAAAGATGACTCTCCTAGAACATTTATCAATGATCTGATCGATGTGGGCAGTAGGGAAATTGTCCTTAGGACAAGCCTTATTTAAGTCTCAAAAATCGATATAGACTCTAATATTTCCCTACTTCTTAGCCATAGGGACAATATTAGATACCCATTCCGTCAGGGGTACGGGATAAATAAACCCCACCTTCATAATTTTTTCACTTCATCTTTAATAGCTGCAACCTTCCTAGGATGGACTATTGATTAATTTTTCATTGTTGCCAATAGTGTATGGCATTGATGCCAACTATTGAGTCCTTGGTGCCCCTTATGGAGCCCCTGAGGTTTAGTATTTAGTTTGTGGTTATTTGTGCAAGAGGATCCCTTTTGACCATGTCCAAGCCAAAGCTTGAAGCCCTTGGAGGCCTTGGAACAATGACAAAATCCCTGGTTACCCATTGACTTGCTCAAGTTCCCCTAAGTTGTATCTTGATCCCATTTGAGTCCATTGTTGAGTTCCTTACTCATGGTTGATATTTGGTTACTAGTATTTTTGCTGCTTGTTATGTGTGTACTTGTTTTAGTCTCTTGATTGGTTGTTGGATGGATGATGTGGCTCATGTGTGTAAAGTATTTGATGTGTTGATGGTGAATCCCATTGCTTACATTGGATGGTATTGAGGTCGTTACGTTATTGTGGGGTCCTTGAGTCCACAATATTAGATCTTGATCCTATTGCATGTGGATACTTAGGTGTTGGAACCCACACTGATGGTGGTATATTGGAACCCATTCTTATGGGGTCCTTGGTGTCCTTGAAAGTTTAAGTCTTGAACCCACATAAATGTTTTGATGTCCCTTGGATGCTATATGGTCATTGCCATGTAGTAAGACTTATGATCATGCATATGAAGCCCATAAGGTGTTGCAAACTAGTGGTGAGGTCTTTGTACCCCTCTTTTGGGGTTTTGGTACTCTTATAGTGATGAAGATATATAGTGGAGCCATTGGACCATGATGATGGAGATGTAGATGGAGGTAGAGCCCACATACGTGCATTAATATGTTGAAGAATACTTTGAAGAAGACTTTGAAACTCTTGTAGTTGGTGGTATGGTTTTTGACACCCTCATGTGTGGGGTTTTTTATTTCCTATACAAATTGAAGAATTTAAGGATATTAGACCAAGAATTTTCACATAAACCCATCATAGGGAGATATTCCTAGTCAATCCATTTCTGATGATATGTAGAGCATATTCTAACTCCTTACGGTTGAAGAGATATGAATTTTTGAAGTTGGGGTACCCCACCTTTTTGGGTGAGCCAACTAAACAAAAGAGAATTTAATTATTTGTAATTTTGAATTGCATGTCGGCTCAAGGTAATATTTTTTCTCCACAACACCTATAAATAGAATATCAAACATTTCATTTTTCCATCATCAATTCTCTTAGGAATTTCTCACATTTTGGAGAAAAGTGCGAATTTTTGTAACAGAAAATTTTATGGGCGTCTTCACAAAAATTGGCATAACTTTCTCATATGGAACCGGAATTATAAAAATTTTGGTTCATTGAAAATCTTGTTACGAGGTATGTGTGATGACAGGATATAGAGTTTCTTTTGGGTTTTCTACTTTTTCTCCATCTTGTTATCTTCAATAAGGTATGGTTCATGCTTCATGGTTTCTCTTGTAATGGTAGATGTCTCTCATGGATAGAATTCATCTTTGATCTTAGTATGTGAGGCTATATATTGGTATATCTCTTTAAAGTCATTCAATATGTTATGGAGTCTATGTTGATGGTTTTCATGGCATATATGTTGATGTGATGTTGATATATATCTTGATGATTATCTTGAATGTTTTTGGCATAGATCTTGGTGTTTATCTTGATCAAATAAATAACTCACAATATCTAATACTTACATGTCAACTTCTCATTCAATACTACACTTATACAACATTTTCTTTGAAAACTAGTCTTACAAGTGTTGATCATTGTGTCTTTGATCTAAGTGGAATTGGATTGTTAATGACAACCTTTGACAGTGTTGTAAGTGATTATTTGCTTGATATTTGTTTGATTTGTTGACTTGATTTGAGTAGAGTGAAAATCCTTTTGTGTCTAAGAGTTTATGATATTGATTGAGTTTGACATAGTTGTTTAAGTCTTTTATCTTATTGGTTGAGATTATTTGGTTAAAGTATATCATGTTGAACTGTCAAGTATTCCTTGACTATGATTGAGGTTGGTTGTGGTGTCATTGAGTTGAGTGTGTTTGGAAAAAGTTTGGTTTACAGTACGTGAAGTATCTTGGTTTCTCAAATGTGTCTTTTACTTGATTAACTAGGCCAAGTAAGAAGGGTTGGTTGACTATCAAAGCACTTGATTAGGTTAACACAAATATATGATTGATTTGCCACAGGTACACAAGCATCTTGGTACAGTTGAGAAACATTGGCACAACTTGCCTTATGTGCAGTTGGTTTGACTCAGATTGGATGAGTTTTATGAGCAGTTGATTTGACCTAGGTGGACTGATCTTGGTGTGCAGACTCAAATTTACTGAGTTGGTTGATGTGAGAAATAGATTGATTGGTACAGGTTGATTGTACATGTTGATGATTATTGTGATACATTGGACAGTGATCGGTTGATGAGTAGTGATCAGATAATGAGTAGTGGTTAGTAGTGGAAGTGTTTGTGCAGTGTGGTACAGGTTGTGCAGTGTGGTATATATTGTGTAGTGTAGCACAAGTGTTGATTAACAAGTCCGCAGGATCAGTGTAGTTGTGGTTCAGTAGTTTCTATCTTCATATTAGGGTGGCGGTACAAGGCTAGGAAAGGAGTTCGTAGCCTCCTTCCGGTTGAATCTGAAAAAACTAGGGAGTATCAACTTCCTTCAGGTCGTAGCCTCGTTCCAGTTGAAGATGGAAAATTGAAGTCTTTGTAATAAGGGGGCCGTTTCCTCCTTCCAGTTATTTTTGGAAAACTATTTTAAAAAGGCTTCCATGGTTTTCCCCCCATGACTTGGGTTTCCATGTAAAAATCTTGTGTACTGTGTTGCTATGCTTTCTATGTAATGATGATGATATGATGATGATAACAATGCTGATGATGATATAATTATAATGTGATAATGCATAATATTGAATAATTTGTTGATTATAAAAGTTGAAAAATTAATAAAGACTGCACACATAGATTCACCCCCCCCCTCTTCTTTGTGTTCCTCATGTGTCCAACAATTGGTATCAGAGTGGGTCCTTCATAGAAATCCTTATCAGCTTGAAGGATATCTTTGACACACCATGGGGTTCTCAATGAATGGAGTACCACTTTCATGTGAGTCAAATTATTACTTGATCTGGAAAATGAGAATGCAGTCTTATCTTGAGGAAATTAGTGTCTGGAATTCAGTTGTTACTGGATATATAGCTCCAAATAAAGTGAAAACATCAGCTCAGAAAGTAGCAAAGAAAAATAATTTGATGGCTATGGAAGCCATCCTTGAAGGCCTAGCAGATATCCAAAAGAAGAAGATATGGAAGTGCATCTCAGCTAAGGAACTATGGATTAAATTATAGCAATACTAATTCAATAAAGAAGAGGAAGCAGAGGTTATGGAATTAATGCTTGAAGATCTAACAGACCTCCAAAAGGAGAAAATAGGAAAGTGCAACTCAGCTGAAGAAGTGTCATTCAAAATAAATCAGCTAATTGAAGAACAAGAAGCAGAAGACGGGTGAGTACAATATCCAAGTAAGTATGAAGGTATGTTCCCTGAACACTCTGTTTGTAATTATTTTAAAGATATATGTTTATCATGTATAGAAAATAAGAGCTATTCTGAATTAATTGAATGCAACACCTCATATTATGATGAAAATCCTTGCTCTCCGATGAGTAATACAAATTTAGCCGATATTATGATAGACAATGAAATTACTAATGTTTCACAAGACGTGAAAAATCTATGTGAACAGAAATAGGTATTGAAAGAGCAATTGGACAAAGCCAAGAAGAAGAATCAAGAAGAATCTGAGAAGGCCACACAGACCATAATTAATCTGAAACTCCAAATTGAAGAAGCTACCAGAATCAAAGAAGCCATATCCAAATATTGAAAGACAAACTTGAGAAGTCAGCTACAGAAATTGAAAAGCACTCAAAAGAAATTTTCAAGCTCAAAATACTACTAGAAGATAAGGAAAAATAATTGATCTACAAGCTACAAGACAAAGACAATGAGATAAGTTCTTATAAGGCTAAAGAAATATTGTAAGAGAATTTAAGAAGAAAAAAAGAACTTGAAATCAAATCCTTGAAGGTAGAGTTACGGAAGGTATGTCTGACAAACTTTGAATTTGAAAAGGACCTCTCAAAACTGAGAAAGGAGAATCATATACTACAAGGTAAACTACAAAAATTCCATGACGATGATCAAAATTCAAAAGGAAAGATGGAGGACAATATCTTCGCTCTCAACAAACAGGTAGAAGAAGTCAAGAATATAGAAGAAGATCTAACAAGACAACTCTAAGGAAAGATAGAAAATTTTCAAAAGAAAGAATTGAAGATCCTCTCCTTGAGGGAAGACCTGGACAAAACAACTACTCAATTAAAGACAAATTCAAAGATTGAGAAGAACATTGAAGAAAGTAAAATCTATATAGTAAAAGAATAAAAGGATAATAGTAATACATGTATTCTTAGAAGATCCCGTGATCAGCAAGAATAAAGAGAAGTTACTGCTCAGAGATTTTCTGTAAGGTTCCATGGTCACTACTACAAGTGTTACAACTATGGTCACAAAGCCATTCATTGCAGAGCTCATGACAGAATCACTCCAGAAAGAAATAAAAGTACATTTTCACTTCAGTGTTACAATTGTTATCATTATGGTCATTTCGCAAAAATTGCAGGGTGCAGGGATAGGTTAAAGTTTGGGGAAGAAAGAAAGTTCAATCAAATGACATGAACAACCATCATCCTACCGAAGTATGGAGAATAAAGTTAGTAGATCAAAATAGAAATGATGAAAATATTGGGAAATACCGAGTTCCATTTTCAAGACTATTGACTAGTGATATGAAGTGTACAAAGAATGTGTAAAAGGAGATATGTACCTGATTATGAGATTTGAGTATCATATAGTAGTTGGTTCCAGAAGTATCTATGTAACAAAATACAAGTCCATCAAATAAGCATCAATTCTCAATGATAAGGGAAGAAGTAGTGCCAAAAGAATTTTTTGTTGTCATTAAACCAAAGAGGAAGAAAAGTTGAAAAGGAAAAGAAGTTGATGACAGGGGGAGCATGGCCTAAGGGGGAGCATTCCCTAAGGGGGAGCAGTATGGTCAAAGAATGGTCCCTTTTCCATTGATGCCAAAGGGGGGGAGAAGTTTTGTTGATAGAGGAGCTTGTTTTGAAGAGGAGTTATGGTGTTGTCATCAATGACAAAGGGGGAGATTGTTGATTAATTAGTCATTGATACCAACAGTGTATGGTCATTAATTCCAACTATTAAGTCCTTGGTGCCCCTTATGGAGCCCCTGAGGGTTAGTGTTTAGTTTTTGGTTGTTTGTGCAAGAGGATCCCTTTTGACCTTGTCCAAGCCCAAGCTTGAAGCCCTTGGAGGCCTTGGAACAATGACAAAAGTCTTGGTTACCCATTGACTTGCTCAAGTGCCCCTAAGTTGTATCTTGGTCCCATTTGAGTCCATTGTCAAGTTCCTTACTCATGGTTGATATTTGGTTACTAGTATTTTTGTTGTTTGTTATGCTTGTACTTGTTTTAGTCTCTTGATTGGTTGTTGGATGGATGATGTGGCTCATGTGTGTAAAGTCTTTGATGTGTTGATGGTGAATCCCATTGCTTTCATTGGATGGTCTTGAGGTTGTTAAGTTCTTGTGGGGTCCTTGAGTCCACAATATTAGATATTGATCCTCTTGCATGTGGATACTTAGGTGTTGGAACCCACACTGATGGTGGTATATTGGAACCCATTCTTATGGGGTCCTTGGTGTCCTTGAAAGTTTAATTCTTGAACCCACATAAATGTTTTGATGTCCCTTGGATGCTATATGGTCATTTCCATGTGGTAACCTTATGATCATGCATATGAAGCCCTTAAGGTGTTGCAAACTAGTGGTGAGGTCTTTGTACCCATCTTTTGGGGTGTTGGTACTCTTATAGTGATGAAGATATATAGTGGAGCCATTGGATATGTTTTTAATGATATGGAGACCTTGAACCATGATGATGTATGCTCCTATTTGTGGTTATATGGCTATTGGGATGTAGATGGAGGTAGAGCCCACATACGTGCCTTGATATGTTGAAGAATAATTTGAATAAGACTTTGAAACTCTTGTAGTTGGTGGTATGGTTTTTGACACCCTCATGTGTGGGGTTTTTGATGTCCTATACAAATTGAACTATTTAAGGGTATTAGACCAGGGATTTTCACATAAACCCATCATAGGGAGATAGTCCTAGTCAATTCATTTCCGATGATATGTGGGGCATCTTCTAACTCCTTACAGTTGAAGAGATATGAATTTTAGTTGAGGTACCCCACCTTTTTGGGTGAGCCGACTAAACAAAAGAGAATTTAATTATTTGTAATTTTGAATTGCACGTTAGCTCAAGGTAAAAAAATTTCTCCAAAACAAATATAAATAAAATATCAAACATTTCATTTTTCCATCATCAATTATCTTAGGAATTTCACACATTTTGGAGAAAAGTGCGAATTCTGGGCATCTTCAAAAAAATTGGCATAACTTTCTCATACGGAATCGAAATTACAAAATTTTTGGCTTGTTGAAAAGCTTGTTATGAGGGCTATGTGATGACAGGATCTAGAGTTTCTTTTCGGTTTTCTAATTTTTTTCCATCTTCTTATCTTCAATAAGGTATGGTTCATGCTTCATGGCTTCTCTTGTAATGGAACATGTCTCTCATGGATAGAGTTCATCTTTGATCTTAGTATGTGAGGCTATATATTGGTATATCTCTTTAAAGTCATTCAATATGTTATGGAGTCTATGGTGATGGTTTTCTTGGCATATATCTTGATGTGATATTGATATCGATCTTGATGATTATCTTCAATGTTGTTGGCATAGATCTTCGTGTTTATCTTGATTGTTGTATAAGTGTAGTATTGAATGAGAAGTTGACATGTAAGTATTAGATATTGTGAGTTATTTATTTGATAAACCTAAATGTTTTCTTTGAAAACTAGTTTTACAAGTGTTGATCATTGTGTCTTTGACCTAAGTGGAGTTGGATTGTTAATGACAACCTTTGACAGTGTTGTATGTGATTATTTGCGTGATATTTGTTTGATTTGTTGACTTGATTTGAGTAGAGTGAAAAAATATTTTTTGTCTACTAGTTTATGATATTGATTGAGTTTGACATAGTTGGTTAAGTCTTTTATCTTATTGTTTGAGGTTATTTGGTTGAGTTATATCATGTTTAACTAATAAGTATTCCTTGACTGTGATTGAGGTTGGTTGTGGTGTCATTGAGTTGAGTGTGTTCAAAAAATGTTTGGTTGATAGTATTTGAAGTCTCTTGGTTGCTCAAATGTGTCTTTTACATGATGAACTAGGCCAACTAAGAAGGGTTGGTTGACTGTTAGAGCACTTGATTAGGTTAACACAAATATGTGATTGATTTGGCACAGGTACACAAGCATCTTGATACAGTTGAGAAAGATTGGCACAAGTTTCCTTATGTGCAGTTGGTTTGACTCAGATTGGATGAGTTGTATGAGCAATTGGTTTGACCCAAGTGGACTGAGCTTGGTGTGCAGACTCATATTTACTGAGTTGGTTGATGTGAGAAACAGATTGATTGGTATATGTTGATTATACATGTTGATGAGTATTGTGATACAGTGGACAGTGATCGGTGGATGAGTAGTGATCAAATAATGAGCAGTGGTTGGTAGTGGCAATGGTTGTGCAGTGTGGTACAAGTTGTGCAGTGTGGTACAGATTGTGCAGTGTGGTATAGATTGTGCAGTGTAGCACAAGTGTTGCTTAACAGGTCCGCAGGATCAGTGCAGTTGTGGTTCAGCAGTTTCTATCTTCATATCAGGGTGGTGGGACAGGGCAAGGAAAGGAGTTCATAGCCTCCTTCTAGTTGAATTCGGAAAACTAGGGAGTGTAAACTTCCTTTAGGTCGTAGCCTATAAATCAGGGGGTAGTAGCCTCCTTCCAGTTGAATTTGGAAAATTGAAGTGTTTGTAATAAGGGGTTTGTTTCCTCCTTCCAGTTTTTTCAGGAAAACTATTTTAAAAAGGCTTCAGTGGTTTTCCCCCCAGGACTTGGGTTTCCACATAAAAATAGTGTGTACTGTGTTGCTATGCTTTCTATGTGATGATGATTATATGATGATGATAAAAATGCTGATGATGATATAATGATAATGTGATAATGCATAATATTGAATAAGTTGTTAATTATAAAAGTTGAAAAAGTAATAAAGACTGCACACACATATTCACCCCCCCCCCTCTCTATGTTCTTGGTGTGTCCAACATGGACTTGATGTAATTTTTGTCAGAAAGGTTTTTCCATGGGATAGGTTCTAATATCATGTACAAAAATTGATGGATCGATCCCAAGAATCTCTTCATACATCCAGGAAAAAATATCATGCAATTCTTTGAAAATATCTCTATAACTTTCAGTTTCCTCTATCAAGTAGTTCTAGCCTACATGAACATCCTCAACAGTTCCAGGCTCGACATATATTTCAATCGGGGTTGTATTAGTGATGTTGCAAAGATTTCCTTCGGAATCTATGTCTTGCAATAATACAAACATTTGTGGATTGGTGACAATATCAATACTGATAAAGGATATGAGGTCAAAATACACCGAACTAGCATTAGGAAGAAAAGAAGATATGTGATGGCAATATTCCCATATGGGTTCATCCGTACTCATAATCTGCATGGTGGACTCGTCTGAAGGAAAATTCTGGGAGAGATAGTCTAGAGTAGGGAGGGACGATTCTAGTCAGTAGGGCAAGTGGTAAGGGTATGAAGCCACTAGATGAAGATCATCATAATGGACATCGGAAGCAGATTGCACAGCATCATAAAGTGCTTCATAAGGGCCAAGAGAGGATGAGTCAACAACTTCTTTTCCTTTAGGACTATAACCATTCTTGGAAATCATGTTCACAGTTGCTACTTCCATACTAGGAGGGGCTGAAGGCAACACTCCCATAAGGGTTGAATTTTTCATAATAACTACCCCAATCAACTGATAAGGAGGAGGGGACTAACCTAGCATAGGGATGTTATTCGCAATGAGAGTAGTAAAATCTGGTGAACAAAATTCAAGTGGATCGATAGTTACAATATTCCCCAAATGAGGAAATTGGATAGTTCAAAATACTATCGAAGCAACGGCAGTCATAGAATAGAACCAGTTTCTCCCCAATAGAAGATTGTAATCCAACAGGGCATCAATTACTTCCATGCTGAATGGAAATATTCTTTCCCCCAAGCTTGACTGAAAGGGTTGGTAACAAACTGTGAGGCTGGAAACCTTCTCCATCGAAATATTTTAAGGTCGTAGGTGACTTTGTAATTTTAGGAGAACCAATGGCTCTACAATAGGATATAGACAAAACTAAGGTTGAATCTCCCTCATCCAGAACGGTCCAATAGACCTTTCTCCCAACTACTCTAGAGGCAATTTGAAATGCAAGTTGTTGAGGTAATCTAGATTTATAGTTCTCCACATTGAAATGGATTAGGTTGGTGTTATTTGGGTCTAATTACCCCAAATCCATTAACAGTTTTTTATGCTACGTCAGACAGTTTTGGAGTACCTCTAGGGTAGATATTGCATAGGGTTCCTGAGCCAAATATTCAACCACAATGTAGAATTGTGCAGTTCAAAAATTGGGATTAAAAATAGTCTTCCTGAGGGTAGCCTTAGGTGGTCGTAAAATCAAATTGAGATTAGGTTTCTCAATGACGAGAGGGCCATTAGACGAAGATGGAGGGGAACTAGTAGAAGGAACTTTCTCGGAAGAAGGATTTTTTTACTTCTTCTCTATTGGCTTGTCGTATGAATGACTATGAGTATTTAAATTGATGGTATCTAAGGACATCATTCTAATTTATTCCATATAACTAGAGGTACCTTAATTAGACATCTGATCCATCAATTTTTGCTAAGAAGGGAAGGAATCGGTTAGCATCGCTGGCGTGGGGTTACTCTTCAGAAATTTACTAATATCTCCACAATGAAGGCACTCCTTTGTGAAGTGAGTCACCAACGCATAAAAATCAAGGGTACTTGGCCTTTCTCTTGCCTTTATTATCATTCCTTGTGGCTGTAGCCTTAGGATTCTCCTATTGGTTTCCAGGTTTTTTATTTTTTCCTTTACCTTTTTGCTTATTGTCGGGTGTTTGTGTACTTTGGATACCATTTACCTTGACGGAAACCATAGGAGTTGAAGGAGTAGAAGAAGAATCATTTTTGTTGTTTGGAAGGCTTGGCTACTAACGAGGGCTAGATTGAACCAACAACACCATCACCAGGAGTCTCTATGGGTGGCTTAGCAGGGTCCGTGCTGGGACAAGGAGCTTGAGGGATTAGGTCATATAGAGTTTCAGATTGGGAATATATGAATTCTAGATACTAAGCACGACTGATAGACTACTCTTCAGTAACAGCACCACTCATAACTACATCTCAAGAAATGGGAGGAAACAAGGCTTTCGTGAACCAATCAGCTAACAGTTGGTCTAAGATGGGAGCTTTAATAAGTCATCTTCGCCTTCTCCACTCATGGATATGGTTCGATATGTGCATGGAGGTATTTTGATGGTGTTGGCCTAGGAAAGTAGCAGAAGGAATAATATCACGTGCGTAAGCAAAGAAGGTGCGCCGCACACATGATATAAAAAAGGAAGATCGCGAAGGAAGTAAAGGACCCATGCAGACAAAATGGAGAGGAGCACGGTGAAGAAAAGATAAGCACTGGAGCATGCAACTGATAATGGCCAGAAAGTGACAGGAGAAGAATCCATATCATGGTTGTTTTAAGGTGGTGTAACCGTGCAGCTATGCATGTATGAGGGGATATTTGTAATTCAACTCGATAGTGCCTCATGTCAAGTCATAATCACCACAGCTGTAGCCTGAGGGGAGGTTGATGGTGATAGTTAACAGACTGCCTGTATGCAGTCGACCAAGTGTGTTCATGTAAAATAGTATAAATAGGATGGATTCAATAGTTAGAAGGTTTCTTTTTAGTTGCTTTTAGTTAGTCATGACTATGTTAGGTCAGTTTTCCAGCAATTGTTCGTCTGTTCAATGGTAATCCACGGTGAAGGGTTCCATTGTTGCTATAATGTGGTAGATATTAGAGAAAAAGAAGACTCAACAAGAGTCTAGTAGCAATAAGTGGCTTGTTGAGCCGCAGATCTGGCTGATGTGTGCGCAGACCACTAGGAGTAGAGGTAGGGTAGAAGAGAAAACCAGAGAGCATGAGAACCATAAGTCCGAGTCATAGAGACATATCTTAAGATCAGTCTGTATCCTGCAGACTGAAAGGTGATATACCCTTTTCTCATGCTAGATGAAGAGCACCTTGGTGGTTTTTCCCAGATGGGTTTCCATGTTATCTATTGCATTTGAATGGTCGGATTGATGTGGTGAATGTTTATGTGAATGGTTGTTAATTGATTTATGTTGAATGCTAAATTGTTTCTTAAATTTTTGATGTTATCTTGTAATCAGTAGATGAATGTTGGAAAGATGTCATTGGAATATACATGTATATATAGGCTTGGCCATATCTATCTTGAATCACGACTTGAGTCATAGTTCTAGTAGTATGAGTCTGCTGCGCCGCATAGGTTGCACTAGTTACAAGGTGGAAATAAAGGATAGGTTGCATGCGATGACATGTATTTGTGCTTGGTCACGCATGACTGACTCATCTCTCCAGCCATCATGTTGCCTTCGTTAATCTCCTTAGCTGCAAGCCAAGGGACTATAACCCCTCGACAATTGCAAAAACATGGTTCCGGCAGTTACCCATCGAAGAGATATCTCGAGTGAGACTACGCCTGGTTCGAAGGTGTTGCCGATGGGGCTTTCTCTGTCAAGTCGGTATCTCAAGTATTTGTTGGGTTAATGGGCTGCGCAAAACCATGGTCGCGAGTTAGGAAAAGTGGCCAACAAATGGTTCCATTGCTAGGATCTTATTGATCAAATTGAGGGAAATGTTGTGGCAACCGATGAAGAAGGAGATACAAGACTGGTTGGATTCTAAAACGCTAGTATTCGCGCAAGAAGAAAGCACAGGGACACGATTGAGTGTAAAGAATTGGATAGACAAATATATATATTCTGATATTCATGAGATCTTCTTTGTCAAATTTCCCATTTTAATACATTAATGGTTGTCAAGATTAGTGACTAAGCAGACAAATTTTTAGAGAAGAGAGGATGTCGAGTGGACCAATCAGTTGGTTCATGAGGTAACTAGTGTAAGTAACCCTATTTCTAGAGCTGTGTATTTTTGGGTTGATAGTATATTGCAAGGATATATTACTGAGTTTGCAGTAGATACTATAACCTCATATAGTGAAGCCGAAAAAAAAAAATTCCAAGGACCCCGAAGAAGATACTTGTTACATATCAGTACATGGATAAAAATGCTTGCCTATGAGAAGGGTATTTTGTATCTTAGTTAAGTTATGCACCTAAGAAGGAGGTTATGTCACAGATGACCTACTGAGAAGATGGGAAGAGGTGAGTTGAAATGTTCCCAGGAAGAAAAAAACCTGAACTAGAAGTAGGAGTCTTAAGAAGTGGGAGAATATTCATATCAGGAAAGAGAAGGAAAACCAAAATGGGATGATGGAATCCTAACTTGTTTGAGGGAAGCGAACAGAAAATTTGGTCGTATGAGGACGAGGGGTATTGCAACGAAGAGGAGGACTATAGCCCTATTTCAAAAGGATCAGAAGATTATGAGGACTCTGAGGGAGTGTTGAGGTCAGGATGTAACTACATAACCACAGCCATATCACCAGAGGTAATATCTAGAGTTTCATCTCCAGAAAGAACTACTAATACAGCTAGTGTTATCCCTGCAACTAGTGTGCGAAATGGTATACCCCCTGTGAATTCTGAACTAGAAAACACCGATGCTAACTCAATGGCTGCGAAAGATGTTAGACTACCCACATTCAATGGGAATGGAAGGGAAGACCCAGAGAAGCATCGGTTCCTATGTGAAGCTATTTGGATGGTGCGGTTAGTCCATAATGCAGACATAAAGAAAGTGCAGATGATCACAACCTTGAGGGTTCGTGTGCTAGACTGGTTCATGAATTTTTGCGCTGCACCTATCAAAACACCGCAGAAGAGCCTTGAAGAGATCCGAGCTGCAATGATCTCCGAGTTCAGGAAACCTAAATCAGAGTCGCAATGCATTACTGAGATTAAGGAGATTAAGTAGGCTCATGCGGAAACCTTGTGGGATTTTGATCAATGGTTTAAAACCCTGATGTCCAAGGTAATCTTCCAAATGTCAGATTTGCAGCATAAAGAGTGGTGTATTGCTGCGATATTACCACACATCTGAGGGTCATTAATGCAGCAGAATACTAAATCATGGACTGAAGCATTAGAATTGGAAATGAAGTTGGAGGCCTCACCCATTGGCGACGGTGCCGTAGGGATGGTGTAGATCCAGTCGCAGCTGTCTAGTCTGACGATAAAACTTCAAGATACCAACAAGGGTGAAGAAGCACAAGAATATTTATGGTGCACAAAATGTAGGACGGACGAACACACTAAGGATAATTGTCCAACCTTCTTGAACTATGTTGTGTCAGGTGCACCCAACCCATTAAATTTCCATGGGATACCTTGACAAGATCTACAATGTCACAGCTATGCAGGAAGATTATACCAATCCCAATATAGATGGAAACATGGGCTGGAAATGCACAAGTTCATGTACATTTGACTCGGGTGAGGTTTTAGAGAATTGGAAAAATAGATTACACGAAGTCTCTATGAGAAGGTGTGAAAGGATTACAAGGTCTATGCAACAGGTGGAGACTGAATCAAGGGAGCTACCCACCTATGGGAGTTTCATATATACTTTGGAAATGACACCTAAAACCTAGAATACCTCTATAGAGCTGTGACAATGAGTTCAGCAGGTTGCGCATACAGTTGAATTTGTTGATGAGCACCCTACAGTTGGCTTTTCACTTAAGATAGAAAAAGGGAGTATAGTTAAGGAGGCCCCTAACAAAGAGGATAATTCTCACCCATACAATGCAAATATTCATCAACAAAGTATAACAAGAGACCCAGAGGATGATCCTATTGATATCAGCAGACCATAATCATGAGGCACACGAGATGTAGAAGGAATTAGCATTTCAAATGGTCAGTTCCTCCAACCCCTGCAAATCAACGAAGTACATGTTGGATCACCAAAGAACCCAAATTCCACTAATAGCTAAGATTATTGGGATGATGAAGCAGTTGCACAGATCATAGATCTACTGCATGAATATCGGAACCTATTCCATACCAACTTCACAGAAATGAGGGGAATAATGAGAGACTTAGGGGAGATGAAAATACCCCTATGACTAAGTGCTCAACCAAGTAAGAAGCAACAAAAGGCATGTCATGATAAATATATCAAGGTTAAGCCATCTGAAGAAGGAAGACTTGTCTAATAGTATGACAACAAAGGGTTCAAGAAACTGGATGAGTTGAAGACACAATGGCTATGGCCATATACGATTGTGCACAGTACTGATGTAGGCGCAAAAAAAATTCAAAAGATTAGATGGTACCCATGTCATAGGTATGGTGAATGGTAGTCACCTGAATCCATGCTACTACATGCATAACATCTCGATTTATGCATTAAGAAGAAAAAAAATGAGAGGCCAAAAGACATAATCTACTCTATTCCAAGATTGCGATAGAACCAACATAAAACCACAAGAAACAAGGCACACAAGAATTAAGCCTCCATGCGAACTCAAGCAAGGAAAAGGAGGCATGGAAAAAGTGAGTAAAAAAAAATTCCATTAGCATGCTGGACAAAGCAAAATCAGAAAACGGATGCACAAAGCGAGAATGACAGGCTGGCTGGCATTAAACTATGAATCTTTGACAAGGATTCTGGCAGCTATGACAGCTATGTGACATTAACTCTACGCAGTACGAGGAACAGGTTGGCATACTTTTTGGTCCCATCACCTATCCTTGGCATAACTTCCATAACTATCCTAACCGGTACGTCCCAGAAAGCAGCTCGCACAAGTTAATGCAGAAAGTGTCGATAGACGTAATCTGGGAAATTGATTAGACCTTGACCTTCTTTCAAACGATGATTGCAGAAAGCCAAGGACTGTGTAAATATTTGGCTTCTCCATCCGACACTCTATTACACACAGTGAAAACTAGATCCGCGTGATTATAGAGCTAAAACCATACCATCCTTGTTCAATTACGCTTGCGTCCATGGTAGTTAACATCCCCTGTGACAGTGAGGCATCGGACGCCATGGTTATCATTGGTTGCCCCATTTAAGAGGAGCAAGAAATACAATAATATGTTGTACAGCAACCACAACAGCAACCAGAGACTAACCCAATGGCAATAAAATGCAAGCAACAAGTAGTGGTAGTGCCCGACAAAGAGCTGAGGCAGCCCAGTGTGATGCAACCAGGAGAGGCGTCTACAAAACCACCACCCCAGTGGAGAAAACGCAAGACTGCGGCCACTCAGGAAGAATGAGGAAAGAATTAGAGTAAATTTGACATCTAAAATGGGGCTCCTAAGGAAAATAATAAAATAATGGTTATTAATTTTAGAGGAAGAATGAAAAAAACTACTTTTTTGTTCGTATTTTTGACATATCTCCCTGTGTTTTTACTCAAATTCCAAGCGGGAGATCTCGTTGGATATGGAATTTAATTCCGCATCCAACGAGTACCCACATTGTATACTTTTGATGGATCTAGCTACCCCAAAAATAAGAAATACCTGAAAAATGTGATGATGATGTCATCATCACATTTTTTTAGGTATTTCTTATTTTTGGGGTAGCGATATCCATCAAAAGTATACAATGTGGGTCCTCGTTGGATTTGAAATTAAATTCCACATCCAACTAGCTCTCCCACTCGAAATTTCAGTAAAAACACAGGGAGATATGTCGAAAATACGAACAAAAAAAGTAGTTTTCTTTTATGACAAATATGTCAATTCAACCATTATGGTTGACTCATTTTATTGAAATTCTATTGGTTCCTAAATTCCAACTCACAAAATTTATTGTTGGCGTGTTTTCTTATAAGGCCCATTTTAGACCCCAAATTTCATCTAATGGCACTTGTTGGCGAACAACCAGAAGATATCAGGAACGAAGGCGTGCTGCCACAAAGAGAGCCGGAAATAGAGTGGGTTGACCCGAATTTCCCATGTTACATTCATCCAAGGAGAACCGATGCATAGGAGGGGGATCTCCCAAAGAAGGTGGTGACCACTCTGGTATCGCCAAGGATTCCTAATGATGTTACCTTACTAAATGATATCCTGCTTGAGCTGGCTAGGTTGAATTTCCAAGACTTTGACACTCACCAACAGGAAGGACTACAAATAATAGACTGCATGGTAGCCAATCAGTCTTCCATAAGTGACACCCAGGTACTATGGCCAAGGAATTAGGCTGAGGGACTTTCCCGCTTAGGTATAACCAACATGTTTTTCATGCCTCACTTTGGCCACAGCATACAAGTTAATACATATGTAAAGCAATTACTAGTCTACTTCCACGGAGGATTCTTCGTCCGATGGTGCTAAGAAGGAAAGTGTATTGGTGTTGTAATCAAGCAAATTGTCTAAGTATGGAAAGAATCCATGGTACAGGAAACACCACCAGAAAAAGAAAAAGAAAAAGGAACAACATGCGCAAGCCAAGAGGCAGGAAAAAAAAAATTTGCAAAGGTTGTCGTGCATGTCGCGCCTCCTCACATGTCCCTTGCTTCATGGCTCAGGGCAAGCCACATGTGAGTGTTGGGGGCCTATTGGCTTGGGAAAGGAGCACAAGGAAGAAGCTCATGTGCGTAAGCAAAGAAGGTGCATCGCTCACATGATAGAAACAAGGGAATATCACGAAGGAAGAAAAGGACCCACACAGACAGAATGGAGAGGAACCCAGGGAAGGAAAGGCAAGCACGAGAGCACGCAAGTGATAACGGTCAAAAAGTGACAGGTGTAGAATCCAGACCATGCTTTTTTTAAGGCGGCGTAAGTCTACAGCTACGCATGTATGAGGGGATATTTGTAAGTCAGGCCGATAGTTCCTCGTTTCAAGTCATAATCACCACGGTTGTAGCCTTAGGGGCGGCTGATGGTGACAGTTAAAAGACTTCCTGTATGCACTCAACCCGGTGTGGTCATGTAAAACAGTATAAATAGGAGGGATTCAATAGTTAGAAGGTTTCTTTTTAGTTTCTTTTAGTTAGTCATGACTATGTTAGGTCAGTTTTCCAGCAAATCCTCATATGTTCAGTGGTAATCCATCGTGAAGGGTGCCATTGTTGCTTTAATGTGGTAGATATCATAGGAAAGGAAGACTTAGGGAGAGTCTAGTAGTAATAGGTGGGTTTTTGAGCCACAGATCTGGCTGCTGTGTGCACAAACTGCTAGGAGAAGAGGTAGGGTAGAAGAGAAAACCAGAGAGCATGAGAACCATAAGTCTGATTCGTAGAGACATATCTTAAGATTAGTCTGTGTCCTATAGAATGCAAGGTGCTATACCATTTTCTCATGACAGATGAAGAGCACCTTGGTGGGTTTTCCCAAATGGGTTTCCATGTTATCTATTGTGTTTGAATGGATGATTGATGTGGTGAATGTTTATGTGAATGGTTGTTAATTTCTTTCTGTTTAATGCTAAACTGTTGCTTAAATGTCTGTTATTATCTTGTAATCAACAAACAAATGCTAGAAATATGTCATTGAAATATACATGTATATATCGGCTTGGTCACATCTGTCTTGAGTCATGACTTGATTCATAGGTCTGGTGGTATGACTTAGCTGCACCACACATGTTGCGCCAGTTGCGAGGTGGAAAGAAAGGATAGGTTGTGTGCGATGACATGTATTTGTGCTTGGTATTGCATTCATTGAGATCCTTTGCTGCAAGCCAAGGGACTATAATCCCTCAACAATCGTAGAAACATGGTTCCAGTGGTTACCCATCAAACAGATATCTCAAGTGAGACTCTGCCTGCTTTGCAGGTGTTGCCGATGGGGCTTGCTCTGTCAGGCCGGTATCTCGGGTATTTGTTGGGTTAATGGGCTGCGCAGAACCTGGGTCACGCAATCTAGGAAAAGTTTCCAACATATGGAGTGAGATCAAAGGGTCCATACCCATTTCATAATGAATGGGTAGCTGAAAATGTGTGAGAAAAGCAGTCGCCAATGAGCTAAAATCCACAAACGAATGTTGTGTAAGTTCAATATACCATTCTATGGCCGTACCGGTCAAAGTGTGTTGAAAGAGTCTCAAACAAATAGATTCATCCATCAAGGAGTTGGAAGAACACCACAGATGGAATGTCATGACATGATTTTTGGGATCATCTCCCTATTTCCCATGAAACTTTGGAATGTCTGATGGTAACTTGACTAGAATAGCAAGCCATGAAGGGTTGTGTTGAATGGTATCATTAATCAACTTTGACAAATCGGGAAAGTCCAAATTTTCTCGGAACGAAAGTTGTCGATTAGGTTCGACATACTGGTAGTATTGATAAGGCATATTCACACCAGTAGGACCATATGTTGACTGATACACAGTCTATTAGGATAGTATATGGGAGGATGATCCTCTTGAAGACCATCCTGAAGGGGATGGACCTCCAGGATGAGGTATACCTGGAGGTGGTGGGCCTCTAAGTGGTGGGCCTCCGAGTGGTGGTGGACCTCCAAGTGTTGGTCCCCCAAATGGTGGTTCCCAAAAAGGTGGACCCCCAGGTGTTGGTCCCCCTTAAGGTGGGCCTCTAAGTGGTTGGCCTCCAGGTGGTGGTCCTCCCGATGGCAGTCCTCTATAAGGTGTTCCTCCACCAGGTGGGCCTCGACAAGGTGTGCCTCCGCTTGGTGGCCCTCCAAAGTGTGGGCCACCATAAGGTGGCTCTACAGAACCTCTAGAAGTTTGAATAAGTATTCCTCCCATGGTTGGCATGTAGGACCAATTAGGTTTCCCCCACAGTGTAAATGTGTTTCCAGGGTCAAGGATTCGAGGATACATAGTTCCTGTAGATGTAGGTTGATAGTTCATATTTCATACAGGTAGTTGATTCCCTAGGTAACCATAACCCCAAGAAGGTTGGTTGACTGCAAGTTTCTCCCCTAATGGTTGGATTGAATTCAACAAAGGGTTTACCATATTGGTGTGGGTGGGAGGAACAACCACTATAAGTTGTCCTACACCAAAATTTTGTCTAGTACTAGTAGAAACTCCACTAACAGATAACATAACTCGCGTTGTGGGTTGCCTCCTGGCGTTGGAATGTACTGACACCATTTGATCTGAGGATTTCCCCCTAACTACAAAGGGTATGGAATGACTAGAAACAGACCTAGTATTTAAAACTATAGGGTTGGAGGTTTGACCTCGATTATGAGAAGTCACACCATGAACCAGAATATCATCAATAGGATCCAAAGTCTTAGCAAGTGAATGATATCCCGAAGGCCATGGATCTGAAATACAGGGTAAAAGAGCTGACATAGGTTATTTTTGAGGTACGGGTGAAGGAATAATTATTTCCACTCTCTATTGAAAATTGCGAGCATGATAAAGAGAAGCTTGGGTCCTTCTATGCTCATTCTCACCTTGTGAAGGATTAATAAAATAAGGCCTAGTAACCCCAATTTAGGAAAGGGCTCGAGCCAAAGAGGTTCTCCAAAAAGGAGTGTTAGGTCCATATTCATTTTCAACAGGACTAGTACGACCTTCCCTCGGGGAATCAAAGGAAGTGTCATCCATACGAGGCTGTTGGACCAAGGGATTAACATAAGCAATGAATTGTTCTATGCTTTCCACAATTGTGCTTCCTTCCACATGGGATTCAGTTTCAGCTCCTTGATCTATGGCTTCCATTGGGCTCTCTCCTGTGACAGGAAGAAATTCAGGTGGTAAGCCCTGGTTTCTTATGGATCGTCTCAACTAAAACTAAGCCAGATTGTATGGTCAATAAAACCTAACCTATGGTTTCAAAACTAAGAAAATAACACAAAACTTCTCCTACACAAACTACAGGCCACAAGAAAACTTAAGTGACAAGAGGGGTTTATATAAGTTGGTTCCTCACTAGGATTGTTAACTGTTTGCAACTCGCTATATACTACAGGGTCCAATAGTAAAATGCGGTGAAGAGGATCAACCGTGACGCACCTTAATACCCAACTACCTAGATGGAACGTGCATAGTAATCCCCCTAAGTGTTGTTCTCAATGTAATGCTTCATAAAGATAGCCAAAAGGTATTTTCTCATATGGTATCAAGAATCCTAGAAGGGCCTCCTGATATACGCAATGTACATGGGAGTTCAAATCCATAGTAGTGTTGTATAATGCACAATCGTTCACAAGGGGCCATCTGATATACAATCGAGTATGTGAATTACCTTTCAATATACCTCAAGGGTACGTGAAAGGTCGTTCTATATACCAATGGTACATGGAAGAACTGTGCAGGTCCCAGGTTGCAGTGCAGGCAATAAATGACAGCTCCTATGTTTTACGATGCCGAAACATGTCTCTAACCTATCACTCAAGTTACTAATATTTTTATCCTATAGATACCGTTAATTTTAAGTTGAACGGTTAGGTGAATGCATGGAGTTATGACAGAAAAGTAAAACCATGCAATTATGATATGCAAATTTTTTTCACTTTACCATTCAAAGCATGCCTACTTACGGGAAGGAGAGAGTATTTTCTTTTTCAATTTCGTTTTAAAAACAAAACTTTCCCAAATAGTCTAACTAAACAAAACTTTCCGAGAATGCAAACAAGAAAGACACTTCTAATCTAATCTTTGAAAGCAAGAAAATAGGGTGAGATGTATTTTCCTAAAAAGAAAGACAAAAATACTCAAAGGCACACTAAGTGCTTTATCCAATTTTCTTCAAAAAATAGAAAGATCTAACTTAAAACTATGATATTGTTTTTCTTTTTATGATACAAGAGTGTAAAAAGAAAGAAGAAAATTAAGATCTGAAAGCTTATGAGGCTACTCAGAGATCCAATCATTTGTCTTCAAACAGAATTATAAACAAATCTCAACAAAAAAATTTATTTTAAAAGCAAAAAGAAGTCTTTCGTAAACATAACAAAAAATGAAAGAAAAAAGCAACAAGCAAGTCTTCCTTTTCATTTATATCAATTAGCAAGAGGAGATCTAACTAAGCTAAAGCTTCCAAACACTCCTTTCAAAAATTAAAACCAAGCATACAAGAAATCAAAATGACGAGTGTAACCTAGATTTTTTATTTCAACAAAAAAAGCATTTACCACACCCATATCTTGAATCTAACTACTCAGATCTCTGTAAAGAAGCCCAAACATTTCAAAACTGAAAGCAAAAACAAACAAAACTTTGAAATGACAAGTCTTAAAAGGGCCTAGCTGACACTGTTTCTCGAGGGTTGGTGACAGAGCAGTTCTAGCTCAGCAACGTTTCCTGATAACTGAACACAAGAGGTGGAACCACTTACTGATAACTGAACACAGGTGGTGGCTCCACTTATTTCCTGCTGTGAATGCGTGGTGTCCTGTAGAAATCAAAAACGAAAGAATGACAAAAAAAAACAAAGTTAGCTATTGTAATACTAGCATAAAAATCATGAATTGACAAGAATATGAAGTACATAAGGTAAGAATGACTCATATCTGAACAGATCTGATAATACCAAACCAAATATCTCACTAGATCAGCTAGTAGATCTGATCAACTGAAACAAGATCTCACTAGATCAGCTAGTAGACTTGACCAATGAAATATTGGAGCTTGGATTTTGGACAAGAGTTTTAAGACCAAGGAATATCATATGTATTGAAATCTCTTCCCCAGCAGTATCACCAGATTTGTTTCTAGGAATATTGCACCTCTTGAGGACAAGAGTTGTTCCTCTAGTCTGAATGGTTCAGATCTAGAACAAATGAGTTACAACAAAGATGGAAGACTTCCCCTAGAAGTTGTGGAGATATGGAATGAGTCCCTTTTATGGATTGGTGTATTTGTTTCCGGTGGTGATATCTCTTCACATATGTACCTGCATAATCACATGAAACCAGCAAACAAGATCAAAATCACTAGAATATAATCCACAAATCTATGTCAGTGACTAAGGAATCCAGCACTAAAATACATGATTATAAAAAAACATACTTTACGGGAAAGGAACCAACTTTGCATTAAAGATGAAGAAGAATTTTACAACCTTCACCTTAGTGTTTATATGCTCCTTCACATGCCAGTGTATTGTCCCCAAAAACTCCAACTTGCTCCTCCTATGCACCCTACTGATTTAGGCTAGAATGTCAATGCAATAGCATAACTTTGTTGTCTCTCAACCATGGGTATGAGCCTTCTTTTATAGGCCTTGGGAGGATAGGGATGGTTGAGTAAATGGTGGGTGAGGTGGATAGGAGATCCCAAAGGATCAATCTCGAGTCTAGGTGGTCCTTAGGTGTATGGATAAGGGTGCCATGAAGCCTTCCTTCAAGAAGCTTCGTGGAATCCTCTCTTTTTCATTTTTTACCAAGGGCACCGCTTCTACTCCACTATGACAGAGTGGTGACTGGATAGAACCGTGCCTTGAACAAGAAATAAAGGCAGTGGCACCTCCTACTGTCAAGAGACTGTAGGAGTTACTAAAGAAGGAAATTCTCCTTGACTTAAGGGCAGAAGTTGTGCTGGATTTTCATATGCAAGATTGAAGTTTGGGCCAGTATTTTCACTTCACAAATTGGGATTTATGGAAAATATTGATGTTTGGGACCTCATCACGTGATGATGACAATATTTATGTGTAATACAGTGCCGTAAATACAGTTGTTTCACAAATTGAGACACCCACGGTAGAGCCTACACCCCCTGTAGAACCTGATCAACACATGGGTGACAACTTCTCTCATCGGAGGAATATTTCCCCTGAAAAAGAACGTTGGGACACCTCATTATCACCAAGAAAGGAACCCTCTAGGCATACTCTCTTTAGAAATTTAATCTACATGGAGATATAGGGAGAAAATGAATATCATGATGAATTTAGACATGATGAGGAAGAAGAAGAAGTAGAAAATCGAACTGAAGCTACCTGTTAGCACATGTGCTAAATTTTGAAGATTGTTTCTGTAGGAATATGCACCAATTCCCCTGCAAAGGGGTTAGGAAAATGAAAGGAGGAGTAAGGTCTGTAAAGTTTTATATCATTGGGCCTTGAATAATGGTAATAAGGTTCTAAATATGTTTGAAGGATCATTTCTAAGTGGAAATGCAAAGTAATTGAGAAAATTTAAAGTTATGAACCTTAAAAATTTGTGTAAGTGAGAAAATTCATTCTAGGTTATATAGTGACAAGAATTAAGGGTTTAGATGCATAATCGGAGAATGTCAATGGCTCTTAAAATATTCCACCAAGATAAGATGCACAAGCTTAAGGGATTTTGGTAAAGGCAAAGACAGGTTAACTCCAGGACAAAATTATCCATTGGATGAACAAATGAAGATAGATCCACGGTGGAAATTGATTCTACTAGTTCAACCTGCATGGGCTAAGGAACTTTTCCAATTTGTGGAATGGCTTAAAGGTATGCATGTTTCGACGAAGGACATCTAATCAAAGAATAGATCTATGATGGAGAACAATTTCGAAAATCCAACATGCATGGAGAAAAAAAAATCTCCAACTCCATAGAATCGGGTAGACCCCGCATGTTTCAATGATAAGGATCATATCCTGATATAGATCTACGACGAAAATAAATCCCACTACGTAAACCTGAACGCGCTAATTTGACTTTGGAGTCAGCGAAATATGGTGGTCCTAAAAGTGATTCCATGGTAAACATGGTGGAATATCAATGGCTCTCTACCATTCATGCATATCCTCTAATGTCCCTTTATCAAAATTTTATTGCAATGACCAATTTTTCACTTTGTTCCTATTTCGATCTTTGAC
This sequence comes from Pseudotsuga menziesii, assembly GCA_001517045.1. Taxonomy (NCBI): domain Eukaryota; kingdom Viridiplantae; phylum Streptophyta; class Pinopsida; order Pinales; family Pinaceae; genus Pseudotsuga; species Pseudotsuga menziesii. The sequence goes on from LPNX010433177.1 coordinate 449,597, forward strand.
TAGTTTTGTTGTCTAGGTATCCAAATTGGCCCAAATGCTCCCGAATATTCTCAGAGGGTGTATGAATGATATTAATACTTTAATATTATTTTCAAGGATTATTTATAACCCTCCAATTACTTCTGCAAACATTTTTAATATTCTGATCAAAGTAGGAGTCTTTACTAGCAAATTGGGGTTCCAATTCCCCCCAAGTAAATGCTGGAAATGGCTTCTCAAATACTCCCAAAACCACTCAAATTTATGAAAATATGAAGAGGATGTATAAGTTACATTTTTAAGGTCTTATATTCATCATGTTTCAGTTTATACAAGATGTTATGACTCTCTCCCAAACATCTGCAAAATCACTAATTCGACCCTTGGGGAAAAAGCACCAAAACTTCTCCAAATGCAATTAAACTGACTAAAATGGATTCAAATTCTTAAGTACTGAAAATTAAACTTGAATTAAAAATTAATTACATTCCATTCATCATAAATATATCATATATACATTCTTACTTTCGAAATAATCAACATTACCATGGAATACATCAATATAGTGGGGAAATGGTCATTGTTTTCTCATTAATAGTAATTTTGACATACAACTCTTGGGTATTTAGAAATGATAATTTATGGAAATGAATAAAAGAGAATATTTAACTTATTACAATCATAAATATACCAGGCTAATCTCTCCCAAAGTGTACAATAGCTCACCCAAAGTGGAATCCCTCTATGAGCAAGAATAAGCAATAAAAACTAGAAATGGTTGAGAGAAAGTGCTGCAATAGAAGGAAACATGAAATTCCATGTATATTACACTTGAAATTAAAACTCCATTAAATCCCCATGAAATACCTTAGTTTCCTCTCCAAACACCAACTTGGATGAGAATCTTTCACCCTCGAAATTGGCTTAAGGCAAGAAACTAGTCATCCACTAGCTCTCACAAATCACAAATACAAATTTATCAAATAAAAAAAATATATTATATTGGTTGATCCCTGTATTTTGAAAAAATCCTTTGCCTTATAATGTTACCCATCCATCCACAACTCAATCCAATTCGAATTAGGGTGTGTGCTAAAGCTTTTCTATGTGTCCCCCCTTTCCTAGCCTTCCATCTTCCCCCAATTCAAGTAGGAGCCCATTGAGCTTCCCCAACTCACATGAGCACCCCCTTTGATGATATATTTCGACCTAAAATTTCATATATGTCATATTTCATCCTTCATATATTATTTGTGTCATAGGTGTCATAGCATCTTCATCATTGTTCTCATAGAACTAGGGAATCTAGTCCAAGTGTCTCACTAGCTCCAAAATGACTCTTCCTCTCCCATGTAAGTAACATTTCCTTCCAAATTAAACCTGTTATGCATATGGACCAAGTGTATTATCCTTATAACTCATCCAATAACATTTAGGCTTCCCATGGATTCTAAATTACAAGATGGGGATGCCATGTGGCACAAACTTTCTAGCTTGTGTGGGCCCCATAGTCTCTATGTGTGTCCATGCTCCATTGCCACTTCATTTTTTTATTTTATTTATTTAATAAGGTCCATTATTAAATATTTCTTCCATTCTAATGTTTGAACATCATTTATTATATCCCTTATTAAAATTCCAAATGTATCTATACAACCTATGGAAATAGTAGGATTGGTGGAATTGTCCTGCTATGCAATTATTTGAATGGGGACATTACAGTCCTCCCCACCCAAGATTTCTTATCCTCAAGAAATTTCAGATTTGGATGCTGAAAAATCTTCTCCTCTTCCCATGTGGCATATTCACTTGGTAGATCCTTCCATTCTACTAAGTATTCTTTGTTAGTTCTGCTTCTCAATCTCCTTTCCCTTGTCTTCAAAATATTTTCTAGAACAAGTGTGAGTTTACCTTCATCATCCAAAGGAGGAAGTATTTCTGAAGTGAAAATTTTCTGACCAAGAGATTTTTTGAGACAAGAAACATAAAATACATTATGTATTTTACTCCCTTATGGAAATTCCAATTCATATGTTACTTCCCCAATCTTCTGAACTACCTTGTATGGGCCATAGTATCTTGGTTTTAGCTTTTCTTCCCCATTATTTTTTAGATATGTTTGTTTGTATGGCTGTAACCTCAAATATACTAAATCGTTAACTTGAAAGGTCCTTTCTTCTCTATGTCTATCTGCATCTTGTTTTTGCTAATTTTGGGCAACCTGCAAATTGTCTTTCAAAAGCTTTAAAATTTCTTGGCTCTCTTCCACCCAATATTTAGCTTTTGGAGCTCTACGATCACTAAATATCATCTAAAAAAATTTAAGTGCATCATAACCATATAATTATTTGAAAGGAGACATCCCTATTGGAATATGAAAAGTGGTGTCGTAGAAAAACTCACCCAAGTGTAGCCATTTTTCCCATGCTTTTTGCTGCTCTCCCACATAGTTTCTTAGGTACCCTTTGTTGGTCACCCAATATGAAAGTGAATTACAACTAACATACAGAGTGTACAATATTTATTGTCAACCCAGGGAAGTCTTGTATTTCAAGGATAACATGCACAATATATGCTTAAACACTAAATTACTATAATTGAACAATCCTATCCTCTGTTCAGCTATGCTCATCCCAAGAATCTACTTAATCTAGTTACCTTCTAAGGAATGCAATCATAATTACCTTCTATTGTTCTCGATCTAAGAATGGAAAGATGAAAGTCATATCTAGATTACAATTGCAGAAAAAGGGAAATTCTATTTCAACCCACTTAATGATTAACCCAACTACCTTAATCTGATTATTCTAGAAATCCAAAGACATAAATTGAACATTAGTCTAGAGATTCAAAATACAGAAATTGATTTCAGTTGTTCTATGAATTCAAAGTATAGGAATGAAGTTCTACAATCATAAAAATAAGAGACAAGTTGCAAAGATTCATGGAAACAACAACTAAAAAGATCTAAGGATGAACAGAGCTGTTATAATTAGCACGCAATTTGCATAAGGAATAATTACCTACTCAGTCGACTATCACACCATGCCACTACAGGTATCCAAGAGATGCAATCACGACACATTGTAAATCCACACTTGTTACAGCTTCCTACGAAGAAATAAAATTAACATAACATCACACAACAAAATAATTGAAATGCCTAATTTAACTCAGCGATCCCTGTGGAAGGCAGGCCCAGCCTTCACATAGAGATGTTGGATGAACACACGTAAAAACATTTAGATCAGAAGTAACTCCTTGTATTAAAAGACAGATTGATTACACAATTCCTCTCCACATCTAATACAATGAATTGATTATATGTTAAACAACCCCTGGCTTGAAACATTTCTCCATATTTATACAATGTAAATCATAACATCCTATCCCTATTATGGGGAAGCCATGAAGATCTCTGATATTCAGGCGCCCTAAATGACAACAGCTATTACAAACGTGGCAGGATGAAAAATAAGAAATATAGGGAAACTGTTAATCACCCCAGGAGTGACGATATCTTCAGATTACAGCTATACACAAGCAACAGCGCACTGTTGACCTCCAAGTCTGACACATTCTGTTACAGCTACCTTCGCACAGCTTTGCCTGGGATATCACACTGGAACCGCACTCCTTGGGTAATGATAGGATGGTTGGTGATTATCTTGAGAGATGAATGCCCATCCTTTTCGTAGCATGTTCAGCCCAATCTTCCTGCAATCCATATATCTCAAAATACCATTATAAACCATCATATGTTAGCGCATTGAGAGATATGAAGCCTTAATTATCACAATCATAAGTATTAATAAAATAAAAAAATGATCAATCATACCTTGGTGGTCTAAAGAGTAGAGTGGAGGTAAAACGTTTATTTGGCATGCTCAATGGGGTAGGATAGAACAAAAAGAGGTAATTAAGGGTGGTCAAAAGGGGCCATTTCTGGGCCCAACATCTCCCCCCAACTATCCTGTTGCATGTCATCATGCAACAACCTCCATTATTCTAAATCCAAATATTGCACTGTGCTTTGTTCATGGAGAGAGGAGAAGTTGTAGGGGAACTCAGATGTCCCTTCTTTTTTTATGAACCCTCTGTGGGAAATCCAATATCTACAGCATCACTACTCTTCTACCTTGGTTAGTGAGAAATCCATCCTGTATGGTTTTGCTAGCCACCAAATGAGGGAAAATTTATATTTCAGGCCCAACCAATTATCCTCACATTCCCTGATACATGCAACATAGCCCTCAACCCTGGAAAGTGCCTGTTCAAAATTTCTAAAATAATAGGGGTCTCTGCTCTTGAGTGTAGGAGAGGCAACCTGCCATCTATGCTTACTTCCTTCCAACACTGCTTATTGGTGTATATAAATATGGTTGGTACAGGTAGAAATAACTTCCTCTTGTAGTTCCATTATGTGCCGAGTCTGGATGGGGCATGAGAGAAAACTCCTGTGTCGAGCAAGGAAAATACCCGGATTTTGGGGCTCACTTCAAACCCACAGATTAGAGTGAGCTTCATTGTGAGAAAAGGTTTGGAAAGACCTTTCCCACTGAGCATGATTTCTCACAAAAGAAGCAAAGGCCCTCAACTGAACATCTCCTGAAAAAGGGATAGGATTTGAATGACGGTCCAGAGGGAAAGCCATCTCATGCAGATATAATTCACACAGCAAATTTTGATCTTCAAAATTGCTTCTTAAAAATGTTTCCAAAAATTTTGCTGAGGTTGTTATCTCAAATGACCTCCCTTCTTTCACAGCTCTCAAATTAAACCAAACAAATTGTTCAAACAGAAAAACAAAGTAAGAAGAAGAAGGTACCCTAGTGCCCAGGAGTTCTTGAGAAAGAGCATACATCTGCTCTTTTTCCTTCTGCATAGACTAGAACTTTTTCAACTCCCTTAAATTGCTCTGTAGCTCTTCTTCTTGAAGTCTCTGGGTCATACGTTCTTCTTCCCATTTCTCCTCCAGTATCCTGATAATCCTTTTATGCTCAGTAAGGGAAATTATCCCTTCTTGGTATTCCTCCACCTACCTCTTCCATTTTATTACCTCCATTCTTAGAATTGAGATTTCTACTGTAGGGTTCAGGGTTTCTTCTTCACGATGCTCCTCCTTGTCAGAATCTAGGTCAATGAAGTTTTGAAGGGGATCAATCCACACCTTGTCACCTGATGTGCCACATTAGACATCCTACACATCTGAAGCTATTCCTGGGGGTGCTGGTTCTTGTGTGATAGCAACATTTTCTGGACTCTCTTCAGCAACAACGTCCACCACTCTTCGAGACGCTAGTTCTTGTGTAATAACGTCTTCTTTCTGGGGTTCTCTTGTGGCAATTTGGGAATATGACTATGAGGATGTTGGTTCTTGTGGAGCAACTTCCTCCTAGATTTTAATTCCATTTTCTACATGATTATCAGCTGCTATCTCAGTCAGAGGCTGTGAGGATACTAGTTCTTGTGTGACAAAGCCTTGTTATTCTTTTTCCTCCTACTACTGAGATTGGATGTCTTCTTTAGTATGCAGTTTCTCCTCAAGGATTTCAGTATCACCTAAGGGTTTCATTTGAACTTGTTCATCTTCACTCCAATCCATATCAGGAATGACATCCACTTCAGGGTTATTTTCTTGTTGCATTTCAAGAGTCCCTATTGCAACCTTCAAGGATGTTGGTTCTTGTGTGACAACATCCTGACTCACTTCTTCATCTCCCTATTGTTGTGGCTAATCTTCTATGATTTCTATGTCATGGGAGGATTCTTGGATCACAGTGCAATATTCATCCATAAAATCGGGAATAACTTCATTCCTTGGTTCCTCTGTCCCAGAGTTAGTGGAAACTTCAGCCAGAATATTTAAAGATGTTGGTTCTTGTGTGACGGCATCTTCTTTCTCTAAAACTTCCTCCTCCTGAAGTTTTCCTTTGGGAGTCCCATCTTCTCTCAATGCAGGTTTTCCCTGTCCTTCCTCCATTGTAGGTGTAGACTGTTGTGTTGTAAAGGCATGATTTACAATCTTGTGGCCTGATTCCTTAAATATTTCTCCACAGGTGGGATAGACCACTCTTTCTTCATCATTGCCAGGCTCGGTAGGATTTGATCCCTCCAATTGATCTGTAGCCTCCACCAATGTGTGCAGCTTCCTTTCACCCTGTTTTCTACACGCTTCTTTCCAATTTTCCAATTCCTTTCTGAGTGTTTGGACTTCCTCTTTTAATAGCCTATTTTTGAACAAAAGTCCTTCAATTTGGGGTTCTTCTTCGAACATCTCCTGTGGAGCATCAATTGGTCTGGGTTCAAGAATGGGGAACTCAATTTGTGCTTCTAAGGTTTCCCATCTTTCCCTTGTTGTTTCTGCTGCTGCGACCGACCTGGTTCTTTTCTTTCTTATTGGTGGAGATACCTTAATTTCATCCTTTGATATCTTCCTTTTTCTTCGTGGTACTGGAATTTCTGGATTCACAACTGAGGTAGAAGGAATGTTCCCAGTTCCATCATTTTCTTATTCCTCAAGACGTTCTTCCTCAATCAAGGTTCCTCCCCACTCAGGTGAGGATTCAATGGTCACCAAATCAGTATTTTCTTCTGTTTCCATGGCTCTTTCATCTTCGGGTTCAATTGTCGCAGTGTCTAATGCTGCTCCAGTTTCACCCTCTACTATCAGAGCTACCCTATTATTTAGTTCTTCCACAAGGTTTTTATTTACATCTTCTCTCAATTGTTCTGCTTGTGCCCCTGGTTGATCCTCTGATCCAGTCTCATCTCCCCCCCCAACTATATTGGAGGGGCTCTGAGCCTTCTGTTGTGCTTCATTTCCCCCCAACTGTGGATGGACCTGCTCTTCTTCTATTGGAATACCAGGAAAAGGAGCGGGTTCCTGAACTTGAGCTGTAAATTGCTCCTAGGTTATATTGTGTTGGGCAAGGGTCCTTAAGATTATTAATTTAATGAGGCCATGGTGGGTCAGTGAGGAGAGTGGATGTTTGGAAACTTGAACAAACCTCACCATATGATGTAAATCATTGAGAAAATAATATGGAATATTTAACAGAACCCTATAATGGAGATGATATAGTAAAGGGAATTCAGAATTATAGATTGTTTGGTACCTACCTTCACAGGTGATATATTTCTTGAGGAAAATAGTGACTTGATTCCATGGCTGTGGAAATGACTATAATACTATCCCCCTTTTGGTCGTTTGAACCTGCTCCCCCTCTATTAGAAATTCTTGTACTGCTGCAGTAGTGGGGACTCGACGTCCAAACCAAGCCCTTCCCACCTAAGGAATGCCAGTGACCTCAGCCATGATCGCTTCAGAAAATTCAATGCGCAATCCCCAAACCTCTGAGTGAGTTTCTATGAGGTTCAAAGAAAACTGTAAGGTTGCTTCACGGTGAAATCCATTCAGACATTTGAAAAATTTCGTCCAACCGGCAGCTTGAAAGATAGCGAAGACTACAGCGTTTCTTCTGAGTTCTCGTGTGTTTGAAGGTTCATAACGAGCCAGAATCCCCATGTTGCTGACTTCAGAATTAGTTTGCAATTCAACAGATTACAGACTTCGACAATGGAGGTTACAGCACAGAGTATGCATGGACCGCTGAGAGGAGAGTTAGGCAAATTTGGAAAGTTTCAGCGCACCAGATTATTTGAAATTTTATTCCAAATTAGGAAAGGTGGCGGTTATTAGGTAACATAATTAGTATTTGCATTGCATGGGAAGAGAGTTAATCAATGCAATAATGGGCATAAAAAGGGAGGTATGACTGATATTGTCAAATCATATTGATACTTAATCAAGTGGTTAATCAAAGCCATACCTTCAAAAATGCGCGTTGGATGTCCTTTGGAGAATAATAGAACATGTGATTGCAAACATTGCGGAAGCTGAACTTGTGCCCTGTGCAGTCATTAAATGTAATCATTATTACAAAGGTACTATAATAACTCTTTCCACTGGTGAAGCAAAAACAATCGTGTCAAAATGGTTGGAAATATGATAAATATTACATTATGGGTCAAATTGCCACCATCAGGAATTGGAGCCATATCTAGAGGAGTTGATAGCATGGAAAAAGATATGCTAATAACACAAGAGTCACAGCTGCAAGTCATAAAGAAATCAAAGCAGAGACGCAGCCTTCAATGATAGAAAAATCAGCAAAATATAGTGGAGTTGCAACTGCCAGAAAAGATGTCACAGCTGGCGGAAAAGATGTTGCAGCTGTCGAAAAAGAGGGAAGAAAATGTTAAGCGAATGGAAAGTGACTACGCTGCAGCTACGTGAAACGGGTGTTTATGGTCAAAAGTAAAATGGGGTCATGGAGTGTGGAAACGAAAGAAGGCATAGTTTCATGGTGTGGAAGCTACCAGAAACGGTGTTGCAGCCATCGAAAAACAGTGTCGTAGATGTCGAAAAAAGGTGTTGTAGCTGCTGGAAAATGGGTGTTACAGCTACCGAAAAATGGGTGTTACAGCCGCCGAAAAAGGGTGTTACAGCTACTGGAAAAAGGGTGTTGCAGCTGTGATAAATTTATTTAAGGGAAAAAAAATTGGTGTGGGAAGGCACAGAAAAATGACTTTTGGTCGACAAGCCCGATCTGACGACCATCCTTAGGCGCTTCCCTGCAAATTTTGGAAAAATAGAAAAGTAGATCAAGTGCAAAATAAAAGATAACATAACGAAAAAAAATAGAAATTATTTATGTACAATGATTCATACACGATTTACAGTGATCAATTAAGGATTGACAGAGGCAGAGAGAAGTTCCTGCCCTTGTGCTAGCTGGTAATCTAGATTAGCGGCAATTTGCGAGATAAATGCATCCTTTGAAATTGGTTTACGGTACAGTCGTATCTTGTTACCATTGGAAAATAATGGTGCGTAGTTTTCATTGATAGTTACCAGTTGGACTGTGCCATTATCAAAGACCCTGTCTACTAGGTATGGGCCCAGCCATCTTGCGCATAATTTTCCCTTGAAATCTTTTTTGAATCTGGAATCATATAATAGTGCCCAGTCTCTCTCATAGAGGACCTTCTTTTTTATGAATCGGTCATGCCAATTGGATCTCTTTTGTTGAATTAACACTGTTTGTTCCACTGCAACTAACCGATTCTCATCCAGTTCATTCATTTGGTTCAATATTCTTTTCTGGGCTTCAGTTACATCCAGGTTTACTTCTGTGGCCATCTTCAAGTTCTTGATTTCAAATTCAATTGGGAATATGGCACTTTTTCCATATACTAAGTCGTAAGGAGAGAAACCTGTAGTGTTACGCCAAGTGGTGCGATATGCCCATAGTGCTTCCAGAAGCCTGTCAGCCCAATCTCTACGATGGCTCTATAACAGCTCCCTATAGTCAACACAGACTCTCCATTTACCATTTTTCTTGGGTTCAATTATGAGCGGGGAGACCCACTCGCTATCTGAAATAGGATATATGAATCCTGCTTCCAATAGTTTCTAAATTTCTTCCTTCACTATGTGGGTTCATTCCTCGTTGAGGCTGGCACATAGGCTGGGAGTCACTTTTAATATAAATATGATGGGTGCATAGGTTAGAGGGAATACCCCTCATGTCTGTATACTCCCAGGAAAATTCCCCCTTGTGTTATTTCAAGAGATTGATCAGGAGCTTTTATTCATCTAAGGAGAGGCTGGGATTAATATCCAGGGTTTTTACAGACTCTACCTCAATGGGAATACTTTTTTATTTTTTCAATACTAGGATTATGTGTGGTTCATCGACTAGTGCTTCTTCTGTGATATTTTCTTGTTCTTCCTTACCTAGAGTAACGTTCAAGATTTGATAAACTTCTTTATTGACTAAGGTGGGTTCACTGATGAAGTTATTAATGGCATCGTCTTTAGTTTCATCTTTAAAAGTTAAGTATTTTCCTATAGTTAATAATGGCTGAATTCCCTCCTCTTCCTTTGGCTCCATCCAAAAAGAAGTTTCAGCTTCTAGACTCAGCCGAGATGGAGGATAGAGAGTGAGGTTCTTAGTCTCAGTGCCATCTGATATGGTCATAGATCCAGATCAACAGCTAATGCAAGCATCAGCTGTGGCTAACCAAGGCCTTCCCAGGATCAATGGGTGTCCTCCCAGTTGCGATTTAGGTTGTAAAACCAAGAAGTCAGTAGGATACTCCCAAGAGTCAACTGAGATGATGATATCATCCAAAATTCCTTCAGGTTTAATGGTGGATCTATGTGCTAGTTCTAAAACAGTGGGGGTTGGCCTAAGATTAGTGAGCCCAAGTTTTCTTACAGTTTCGATTGTCATGACATTAATCGCTACTCCTAAATCTACCAGTACATTGGGTATCTGTGTATGCCCAATCTGCACAGTGACAGTGGAATTCCCAGGATCGTCATATTTGGTCAATAGGGTTTTTCCTGTTATTAACACAGATAATTTCCATATGACGTGGACAATAGGATGATCTTTGGGTTTCCTCCCTGGTTTCTTTGTGCACAGGTCCCGAACAGTTCTAGCATAGATAGGTACGTCTTGAAGAGCTTGAAGGAGGGGGATTTTAACATAAATATTCTTTAACTCTTCTAAGAGGTTAAACAGGGGTTTTCCCCCTGCCCTTGGTAGCATTAATCTCTTGGGATACGGTGGTTGCCTAATCAGCTGGGTAGGCTGTGTATCGCTAGATTTATCATTATGTGTTTCAGTCGTCCCATTAGTGGGATGTTCAGCATCTTCAATGATGGGGGTCGTATCAGATAGATGTTGTGGATTCATCCCTTCTTCATGTACAGAGGGTGGAACATATTCTATGATTACAGGCTCTACTATTTTCTCTAACCATAAGTGAATATCGTTGTAAGGCACAAGAGAAAGTTAGTAAGCAGGCATGTTGACAGTATCAAATTGATGGACTGTTTTATTGTTTGGGTTAGGATTAGGTTGAGCAGGCAGCTGAGGTCGTGTCGGTATATTAGGGGAAATTTTTTTCTGCAACTGCAGCTGCGACTGCTGATGAGGGTATTGAGGATATTGGGGATATTGAGGATATTGAGGAGGGTATGGTTGCTGTTGATGTGGAGGTTGTTGAGGAAACGGGTTCCCTGGATGGAAATTCCTCCATCCAGGAGACCAAGAAGTTGGTTGGTGTGGTGGTTGTGTCCAGGGATTCCATGAGTTATTATTTTACATTGAAGGTTGAGAAGGGTTCCATTGAGAATAAGGTGAAGGGAATTGTGTATTCACATTTTGCATATTATTCCAATTACTCATATTATTCAAAAATGGAAACGATTCTAGGGTCATACCTTGGGTTCAAGGCTTCCAAGGCTTCTTTTGTGCAATGAAGTAGTCTGGTTCCATCTCTGAAGTTGATGCTTGCAAAACAGCCTTTACTTGGGGCAATGAGGGGCATTCTTTTGTTTCTTGGTTCAGCTCACACAGCTGACACACTTCTACATTATCAAGTGGGCACTCTTTTAGAGGGTGGTTCTTTCTGTATCAAGGGCAGAACACACCTAGTGTGAGATCCTCTACTGCCTGTTTTTGCTTTGCCCTCAGGACGTCAATTTTCAAGGAGATAGAGCTTATCATTTTTGTTTTAAAATTTTCAAAGAGGTTTCCTATCTCTGCATGGGTGGATCCTCCATTAGATGACTTCTGAGTTCTGTCGAAGACATCACATTCTAGCTTATCCTGTTTGTCCCACCTGTTATTCCTGGAAGATTCCCTGAAGTACCTTTTGCATAATTCCACAATCTTTTCAAAAGACTCCTTGGAGATATCCCCCTTTCCTAACAGGTTTAACATATCTAGGAAATCATCCCTAATCCGGCAAAGAAGGATTATCTTGAGCACATCTAACCCCATGTTCGTTTGTCCAGCTCTTTGCATATTGTATAAGAGCCTCTCTACAAAATATTCCATATTTTCATCTTCCTTCTGCACCATTTTGAACAATTCTTCTCTTTTGTCCTTGGTGTTGCAATATTCTTGATATTTCTCTAGGAACACATGTTTCATCCTGTCCCAATTAGTGACATTTCCACCTCCTAGGCTCATGAAACAGCGTAATGCATTGTCCTTCAGAGTGGCATGGAAGAGCGTCAGCTTCTATGCATCGGTGACGTAGTCGTATCTATGACAGAGGATATCAAACTTGAATAGAAATTCATCTAGATCCTCTGCCACTTTTCCATGGAAGCGAGGCAACACCAATGGTGATATATTTTTCATAGGGGTTGTTCCTTCAGGCTGCTAGATTGGGAATTGAAGTGTAGCCACCATTCCTTTAGGCAGGGAATGATCTTCATGATGATGGTTTTTCCCCATTGCCTCTTCCTCATCATATTTGTGTCTATTACTCATTCCTTCTTCTATTTTCTCTTCTTCGTTATTTTCTTCGTTCCTCTCCTCGTTCTTTTCTTCGTTCCTCTCTTCATTATTTTCTTCGTTCTTCCACTGATCAACAATATTCTGGTGGAACTGTGTTCACTCTTCTTCAGTTACAACCTTCCTGTAAATGTGGTAGATCGGGATTCTACCAGCAGGTCCAGTTGTACCAACTTTGTCCTCTTCTGTAGGGATATTTGAGGATGTCGCGGCCGCTCGTGTGTTCTCCATTGTGGACCTTGATGTTGACACCCCAGGATCGGCAGGGATTATTCTGATAGGAATTTCTTGATGGAAATCCCTGGTGGATGAATTAGTTTTGTCAACAAGATCATCAATGAATGTCCTTCTTCCCAATTGTTGACCTCGACCATGACCTCGACCACCTGCACTGTTAGTATTTTGTGGGGTTTTTGGAGTCAAAAGATGATCATGCTTTACCCTTCTTGTATTCATGCAACCCAAATCATTACAACGAAAAATAAAAGAGACTGAATAGAAACAATTACAGGATGCAACTAATGATGGTGTTTAATCTTTATCCTCCCCGGTAACAGCGCAAAATGTTGGTCACCCAATATGCAAGTGAATTACAACTAACATACAGAGTGTACAATATTTATTTTCAACCCAGGGAAGTCTTGTATTTCAAGGATAACATGCACAATATATGCTTAAACACTAAATTACTGTAATTGAACAATCCTATCCTCTGTTCGGCTATGCTCATCCCAAGAATCTACTTAATCTAGTTACCTTCTAAGGAATGCAATCATAATTACCTTCTATTGTTCTCAATCTAAGAATGGAAAGATGAAAGTCACATCTAGATTACAATTGCAGAAAAAGGGAAATTCTATTTCAACCCACTTAACGATTAACCCAACTATATTAATCTGATTATTCTAGAAATCCAAAGACATAAATTGAACATTAGTCTAGAGATTCAAAATACAAAAAATGAGTTCAGTTGTTCTATGAATTTGAAGTACAGGAATGAAGTTCTGCAATCATAAAAATAAGAGACAAGCTACAAAGATTCATGGAAACAACAACTAAAAAGATCTAAGGATGAACAGAGCTGATACAGTTACCACACAATTTTCATAAGGAATAATTACCTACTCAGTCGACTGTCACACCATGCCACTACAGGTATCCAAGAGATGCAATCACGACACACTGTAAATCCACACTTGTTACAGCTTCCTACAAAGAAATAAAATTAACATAACATCACACGACAAAATAATTGAAATTCCTAATTTAACTCAGCGATCCCTATGGAAGTCGGGCCCAGCCTTCACACAGAGATGCTGGATGAACACACATAAAAACCTTTAGATCAGAAGTAACTCCTTGTATTAAAAGACAGATCGATTACACAATTCCTCTCCATAGCTAATACAATAAATTGATTATATGTTCAACAACCCCTGGTTCAAAATAGTTCTCCATATTTATACAACGTAAATCATAACATCCTATCCCTATTATGGGACAGCCATGAAGATCTCTGATCTTCAGGCACCCTAAATGACAACAGCTATTACAAACATGGCAGGATGAAAAATAGGAAATATAGGGAAACTATTAATCACCCCAGGAGTGACGATATCTTCGGATTATAGCTATACACGAGCAGCAGCGCACTATTGACCTCCAAGTCTGACGCATTCGGTTACAGCTACCTTTGCACAGCTTTTCTTGGGATATCACACTGGAACCGCACTCCTTGGGTAATGATAATATGGATGGTGATCAGCTTGAGCAATGAATTCCCATCCTTTCTGTAGCATGTTCATCCCAATCTTCCTGCAGTCCATATATCTCAAAATACCTTTATAAACCATCATATGTTAGCGCATTAAGAGATATGAAGCCTTGATTATGAAAATCATAAGTATTAATAAAATAAAACAATGACCAATCATGCCTTGGTGGTATGAAGAGTAGAGTGGGGGTAAAACTTTTATTTGGCATGCTCAATGGGGTAGGATAGAACAAAAAGAGGTAATTAAGGGTGGTCAAAAGGGGCCATTTCTGGTCCCAACACCCTTCCAACCATTGGTTCACCCTCTCTATTTTTCCATAAGTTTGTGGATGATAGCTGTACTTGGAATCAACTGAGCGCCCACCAATCTAAAAATTTCTTTCCAAAAAGCACCCATGAATCTACTATCTCTATCACTTACAATGCTCTTGGGGAGCCCATGGAGTCTGAAGATTTATTTGAAAAAACTATCATCCACTTGTGCAGCACTAAAATATGATGTAACAGAAAATAAATGAGCAAATTTTTTCAATCTATCCACTATCACATATATGCAATCCTTACCCAAATATTTGGGCAACCCGATGATGAAATCCATTCAGATATTGTCCCAGTTTTGCTCCAAAATGGGAAATGGTTGCAATAAACCATTTGGGCATGTAAGTTCTGATTTTTTTTGTTGAAATACATTATATTCATTCACAAATTTCCAAACATCTTCCTTCATCCCCTTCCAAAAGAATAGTTTCCTCAGTTTCCTATAAGTTTTGAAGATCCCTGGATGGCCAGCTGGTGGGGAATCATGTGCTTCTTGCAACATTTTGTACTTGAGATTTGAATCTTGAACAAAATAAATTATTCCCTTATAATATATCATCCCATTCACAATCCTATATTTTCCATCCCCCTTTATTCCATCTAACATATCACAAGCAAATTTATCTTTGGCATATTCAACTAGTAACATGTTTTTCCAATCTTTAGCAATGTCCATGAGAGAAAAAGAAGGTCTTCAAGATAATGCATCAAATACAATTTTATTCTTCCCTTTCACATATTAAATATCAAAACCATAAGCTTGAATCTTTCTTACCCACTTTTGTTTCCTTTAATTTAGATCATTTTGGGTGAGGAAGTGCCTTAGACTATTGTGGTCTTTTTCACCACAAACTTGTTTCCTACCAAGTATTGTCGAAACTTGGCCAATGCATGCATGATGGCCAACATTTTTTTGTCATATATGGAGTATATTTTTTCATCAGGCTTCAAATTTATCCTCTCAAATGATATAGGGTGTTGGCCTTGCTTTAGTACAGCCCCTATTCCTCCACCTCAAGAATCACATTCAACAACAAATGGCTTAGAAAAATTAGGTAATGCAAGTATGGGACAACTACTCATTACCTATTTCATTTTTTGGAAGGCCTTTTAATCCTCTTAATCCCACTTTAAAGCATCCTTCTTATTCAAACCAGTGAGTGGAGAAGTCAACTTGGAGAATCCTTTCACAAACTTTCTATAATAGGTGCATATTCCAATGAAGCCTCTTAATTTGGTGATGTTTCTTGGTGATGGCCATTCTAAGATGGACCTTATTTTTTCCATCTATACTTTCACTCCTTCTTGCCCAATAATTTTCCCAATATACAATAGTTCCTTCATCCCACATTCACATTTAGACATCTTATCAAACAAGGACTATTCCTGCAACGTTCTCAACACAATCTCTAGATGATGCAAGTGCTCTTCCTAAGTTTTACTGTAAATGAGAATATCATCAAAGAAAAACAAAACAAACCTTCTAAGGTCATTCCAAAATATTCTATTCATGCATTCTTGAAATGTGGCTGGAGCATTGGTTAATTTAAATGGCATAACAAGAAACTCAAAGTGACCATAATGACATCGAAAAGCATTCTTTTCCACATCTTCTTCCCTTATTCGAATTTGGTGATCACCTGATCTAAGGTCAATTTTGGAGAAATATTTGGCTCCAAATATCTCATCCATGAGCTCATCAAACCTAGGAATTGGATACCTATTCTTGATGGTATTCTTTTTCAAATCTCTAAAATATATACACATCCTCAAGGTTGCATCTTTTTTCTTTACCAACACTACTGAAGAAGCATAAGGGCTAGAGCTTGGTATAATGAGTCCCAAATCTAAGAGTTCATGGATAGCCTTCTCAATATTATCTCTAAATTTCTTTGGATTTATATAAGGTGGTATCTGAATGGGTGGGGTACCCTCCTCCAAAACAATGTTGTGCTCAACCCCCCTATGAGGTGGTCTACCATGTGGAAGATCTCTAAAAACTTGTTCATACTTTTTCAATAGTTTCTCTATCTCCTTTGGGTGTTCAAAAAACTTTATTTTTGGCTTGGGAGATGTGATATGAAATTCAGAAGCCCATTATATGTCCCCAAGACTCAATATATATCTCATACTATTTCAATTCACTGCTTGATTTGGGTAAGTGTGATGCCCTCTCACAACCCTTAGTACACCTTTCGAATCTTGAAATTTCATCTCAGGAATTTGATCATTTATTATATGCTCCCCTATATAATAAATCCATTTCACTCCCAAAACCATGTTAGTATCAGCAACATCAACCACATAAAAACTATCAACAAAATTATAGTTACCTATGGTGACTTGCAGCTTTGGAACCCGTGTTTTGCACTGCATTGTGTTGTGATCGGGAATGACAACTGTGAAGCCATAGAATGGTTCAGTAGGCATAATAATTTTCTCCACCATATATGCATCAATTAATTTATGTGTTTCTCCTCCATCTACAAAAAATGAATCTCTTTTTCCTAATACCACACCCTTGCATCGAATAGTGTGATAGTGAGGCAATGCTGAAAGTACTGCCATTCTTGCGTTGTCCAATGAAGGCTGATTTTATTCTTGTATTTCATCTTTAGCTGATGTATCATATGCTTAATATTGATATTAATTGTGCACTTATTCATCCATACCCCATTCATACTCATCATTATCATAAAATACTTCTATGTATTGAGCTTTTCCCTTAGTGCATTTATGCCCCAGTGTCCATGGTTGAAAGCATGTGAAGCACAATTTTTTTCTTCGAAATTCATCCCTGTTTAGTCCTTATTTATTATTTTTTTCAATTGAATCTCTTTGAAAAGGATTCTTATCAGTTACATCTCCTTTCCAAGTTTTCTGTTCAAATTTGAAGTTAGGCTTGGGAGGAAATCTTGTTCTAGGAAGCACATTTTGGAGATCTCTAGTCAAGCTCATTGCATCTTTTAATGTAATGGACTTGTGGCCTTTGACCAAATATTTTAAGGGTTCAGCTAAACCATCAGTGAAAATAAATAATAACCTTCCCATATACACATCAGCCACCTTTACTGATAATTTTTGAAACTCCATCATATAATCAGTAGGGGTCCCGACTTGCTTCAATTAGGCTAGTTCTTTGATAGACAATTCTGGATATTTTTGCTCAAAAATATCTAGTACCCTGTAAATAAATTATCCATATGTTTTAACCTGATCACAACCCAAATTTTTCATCCCATGGAACCACCATTCATTGGCATCTCCTTCCAAGTGCAATATGGTCATTTTTAAGGCATCTTCTTCCACCATTGGATTCAGCTGAAAATACACATCTAATTTTTGCACCCAAGTGTTAGTAGAACTTTGAGAGGAACCATAAAAATTAGGGAGTGTCACTTTACCAATGGCACAATTTAAGTCTTTTTTTTGTATAGAGACTTATTATCTTCCTTATTTTTGAGTTTGTTTGCAACAAGAAAGTACTGATCAAATGGTACACTTTTTTTACAATCTTGATCCAATTTATCCCATTCTTTTTCCATTGTAGCAAGTTCAAGTTGAATGTTAGGCTCTTCTTTGGGTATAATAAATTTAGTTGCAGTATTCCTTGGTGTGTTATGAAATTCATGGGGTCTATTATGGGGTCCTGTTCTTGAGAAAATATGCTCACTCATTGTCTTCTTTTCTTCTGATTGTGAACTACTTCTATCTCATATTACTCCTTTGCTTCCCAATTGGATAATCAACAATTTGAATCCTTTCATAAGCTGCTGGTTCATGTTCTTGGTTATGTAATCAAATATAGGTTTCATGAGTTTAATATATTCCACCTTGTCATGATCAATGCAGCCCTTCTCCTCGTTAGTCATAGTTTCAGCAGAATGTACCTCATCTTCTACTACTTCCTCTTCTTCAACAAAAACACCTTCAACTTCAAGTTCTAAGGATAGTGAATTATTTATTTGATTCATTGTTAATAACATCAAGATCCAATACCATACTCTAATACCACTTCTAATTTCCCTTTTTCAAAATTTTATTACAATGACCAATTTTTCACTTTTTTCCCTACTTCGACCTTTGACTAGTTTTGATGTCTAGGTCTCCAAATTGGCCCAAATGCTCCCAAGTATTCTCAGAGGATGTATGAACGATATTAGTACTTTAATATGATTTTAATGGATGATTTATTACCCTCCAATTACTTATTGAATTTTTTTTAATATTCTGATCAAAGTATGAGTCTTTTCTAGCAAATTGGGGTTCCAATTCCCCCTGGGTAAACACTGGAAATGGATTCTCAAATGCTCCTAACCCCACTCGAATTTATGAAAATAGGAATATTATGTGTAAGTTAAATTTTTAAGTTCTAATATTCATCATGGTTCATTTTATACATGTTGTTATGACCCTCTCCTAAACAGCTGCAAAATCACTAATTCAACCCTTCGGGAAAAAGCACCAAATCTTCTTTAAATGCAATTAAACTGAGTAAAATAGATTCAAATGCTTGATTACTGAACCTGAAAATTGTAATACACATTAATTAAATTCAATTAATCATAAATATATAATATATACATTATTATATTCAAAATAATCACCATTACCATGGAATACATCAATATAGTGTGGAAATGGTCATTGTTTGCTCATTAATAGTCATTTTGACATACAACTCTTCAGTATTTTGAACTAATAATTTTTAGGAATGAAGAAAAATCATATTGAAATTATTACAATCATAAATATACCATTATAATCTCTCAAAAAGAGTACAGTATCTAACCCAAAGCACAATCCCTCCATGAGCAAGAATATGCAATAAAAACGGGAAATGGTTGAGAGAAAGTGATACAATAGAAGGAACCACGAGATTCCCTATATATTACACCTAAAAATACAACTCCATTAAATCCCCATGAAATACCTGAGTGGACTCTCCAAACACCAACTTGGATGGGAATCTCTCACCCTCGAAATTGGCTAAGGCAAGAAACTAGTCATCCACTAGCTCTCATAATTCACAAATGCAAATTTATTAAATGAACAAAATCTCTTCTCTTGGTTGATCCCTATATTTTATAAACATCCTTAGCCTTATAAGTTTACCCATACATACACAAATCAAGCCAATTCGAATTAAGGTGTGTTCTAAATCTTTGCCATGTGTCCTCCCTTTCCTAGCCTTCCATATTCCCCCAATTCGAGTAGGAGCCCATTGAGCTTCCCCAACTCACATGAGCGCCCCGTTGGTTGCTCTATTTCTACCTGCAATTTCATATATGTCATTTTTCATGCTTCATATCTGATTTGTTTCATAGGTGTCATAGCATCTTCATCATTGTTGTCATAGAGATAGGGAATCTAGCCCAAGTGTCTCACTAGCTCCAAAATGACTCTTCCTCTCCCATGTAAGTTACATTTCCTTCAAAATTAGACCTATGATGCATATGGAAAATTTTATTATCCTTCTAACCCATCCAAGAACATTTAGGCTTCCCATGGATTTGAAATTGCAAGAGGAGGATGCCATGTGGCACAAAATTTCTAGCTTGTGTGGGCCCCATAGTATCCATGTGTCTCCATCCTCCATTTCCACTTAAATTTTATCTTGTATTCATTTTATAATATCCATTATTAAATATTTATTCTATTCTAATGTCTGAACATCATTTATTACCTCCCTTAATAAAATTCTAGATGTATCCATCCAACCTAGGGAACTAGTAGGATTGATGTGATTGTCCTGCTATGCAATTATTTGAATGCGGACATTATATTTTTTATGAGATTTTATGGTGTACACACAAATAGTTTAGATAACTTGCACACTCAAATTCGAAGAGGACCGGTGCTATTAGGAACGTGCATGAATGACTTGTCCCCTCCCCATTGGATATTGCACTCAAATATGGGAGGTACAAAGGTCACGTTTACGAAGCGTGATGGTTTATAAGGCTAATTAGTGTGACATTAACCACGTATCCTGGTATTTAAAAATAAAACAACCTATTACTACTTCTTCCACCCTGAAACTCCGAATTCCTCCAAGCACGTGTCAGCTGGATACAACTGCAACCTTTGAAAGTGTCAATCGTCACCACCAGGTACACATTCACCATTTATCACACCTTTTGTGTTCTGTAATTCATCCAATTGACAGTTCCTCCATGGACTCATCTGTAAAAATCCTTGACCTGTATGAGGAGGTCATCTATGATCGAATTTGCAATTCCTATGATCCTCTTTTGCAATTGTCCAGTGTCAGTGATGCTCGGAACGCTTTTTGTCACCTTCCGAAGACCAGTAGTGTAATGTCCCCGGTTCTGACCCTGTTTGTATGATGTATATATTGTAATTAATCGTGGTGAGGAGCTCAAGGAAAAATCCCCACCATCGATTTGGTTGTGTGTGTGTGTTTCGGCAATGGGGATAGTTGCCGATGGTTTATCGTGCCATTTGGCACATTATAATTCGACATCATGTAAATACACACATCAATTAAAACCAAAACCACAACCAGTTATGGCAGTGCAACGTTGAATGAAAATGGCATGGTTCCAAAGGATAAGGGGGTGGGGGATGTAAAACCTTGGTTTGTGGGGGGAAAACCCATGTGTTTCCACCTTGTTTGTTTTTCCACCTTTCTTGTTTCACCAACCTCTTCAATGGCTTGGTTTTGTTGTTGGGGGTAGTTATGGCTGGTGGTTGAGGCAATTATTGCCTTTGGTAGTGCGGTGGTAGGATTGTCAGTCCCTTGCCCACATGCCCACTCCACCCATGACTGCCTTCACTTTTTCTCTCCCACGTTTTCCAAATTTTGGAGGACGATGGTCTGTTGCTCTCACACCTGCTCTTCAACCTTCACGATAGTGGTCTGCTCGTTCCTCCTCTCGAGGTGCTGTTGATTCGCGCACATAGGCGAAGCTGTTTCTCCTCATGCGCAGGCTGGGATCCTCACGCAGAGAGACGTTCTACTCTCTCTTCACGCATGGGAGCTATACGTTGGTTTTTCCTCACGCAGGGAACGGGTGAAATCGTGGCTATCACTCAGGATTTTTGGGTGCAAGAGCCATTCCTACACTCAGGAACTATGTGTAAGTTTCCTTACTAATTGTGGCCACGCATATGTTTTCCTCTGTTTTTTTGGGTCTAGTGCAAGTTGCTCTCACGCACAGACCGTTGGAGTCATTTTCCATGTTGTGAGCCGTGCTCACTGATTACATTTGGGGGTTGTTGTCTTCCCCGTGTTTTGTTGGCTGTGGTGTCCAATTTCGTTTTGGACCACTGTTGATTTCAAATCTATTGGCTGAGTTTCCCTGTTTTTGGACTATGGATTGCTGCTATCATGCATTGTGTGTTTGTGGCTGCTGGAGTACCATGGTTTTGGGTTGCATCTGAGTTGTTTTGGCCACGTTAAGGCCAAGAAAAACTCTGTGTTTCCTTGTAGTCTTGAGCTGCGTCTCACCTTTCATTTGGGACTATCACCGGTTGTCTTTTCCTTCTTCACGGGGCTGTGAAGGGATTGTTTTGGCTGCTACTATGCAGTGGTTGGTCTTCGGACTATGCTGGCTTGGCCGATCTTTTGATGGCCTGGTAAACCCAGTTGTGTTGGTTTGCTGAGTGTGTTCCCTGGCTATGTGTAAGCCTACATTGACCCTTATCCTTGGAGGAATCATGCCCAGCTCGGGGGTGGCAGTGTTGCTGAGAGATTGATGAGCACGCTAGCCTATGGTTGGGTGGAATGTTGCAGCGACGTAGCTGGTTGCGGTATTATTCATCGAAAGATAAGTACTATTGCTATTCCTTCTCTGTAATTATATTGATGTTTAATGAATTATGATGAACATGTTTTAGGCTGGAAATGTATTTGTGTTGCTTCCGCTGAATGTTGATTCATTCTGCATCTGTGTATGCTTATAAGTTTTAATTCCAGCATTTATGTTTGTTTATGTTCATGGGGATGTTTTCCCGGCTGTGCTTGGTGTTTGTCATGTCCTCTTCACCGGTTGAGGGATGGGGACGTGACAAGTAGGAACTATTAGTAAATTTAAAGTCATCCTTAATAGGTTTCACATTAGAACATTTTCCCCATTTCCCAGTTATTTTCCAGAGGGAAACCTCTAATTATTCTGCCACTGGGAAGGCCATCCTAGATGATACCCACTCCCATGTTGTTTGCAAAATTGCACCAGAAGATATCAAGGCTGCCCTGGTCTCTCTGAATCCCAATGTATGTTAGTCCCTAATCCCCTTCACTAAATCAGAGGCTCTGTAGGTGTTTGGGAAATCTGACCTAGAATCCAAGAATAAATTGTTCCAAACCATTTTTAAAACCCCAATTCCCACAGAAACACTTATCACCCCACTTTCCTTCGATTTGTTCACAAATCCTGTCATATCATCCATCTCCCTCTTGATTCAAAACTTAGGTCTTGATAGTGATATAATGGTCTCTAAAGTAATGTAAGAAATTCTCCTTTACCTGAGTCAATCTGAAGTAGGGATTAAGTTCGATGAGTTCTTAGCTGGAGAAATCAATTCTCAAATTGAGAAGTTTCATTTTGCCAAGCACTTTAGATACCAAATGTATTTATTTGCCATCATAGTCAATTGCAAACAGAAAACCCTTGAGGAAATGGATCTATAGGTGTTCAAATACTTGCCCCGGTCTCTCCAGAAGATCCAGGACTGGTCTTACACCTTGTTCCTTGATATAATTGTCCTCAGTATCTCTAGACTATTGAACCCTAAAGAGAAGAGGATATCAAAAGACATGAAGGATGCCTTACAACAAGAGCATATTGGAGATTGGTTCTTGATGTAGAAGTATTCAGTTATCAGATTATATGTATTTTTGGCTACCCCTTTCATGCTACCAGTTTTCCTAACTCCCTCAGTGTTCACACTAGATTTGATCATGCAGAGGATTTATGTTGAGGAGGATCATTTTACTGCTCATAGTAAGGACTCTTGGATCAAATACCCTATTAATTTTGGGCCCTTAGTTGTGACGAAACCAGTAGCATTACCAATGGTGGAGAAAGTTTTGAAGGCCATGAACTTTCATGTGCCTCATGCACAGAATTACGATCCTGAGAGGATCATTTCCCATAGGATGGCCCAGGTGCAGATGTCAATATTTATTCACTCCATGATCCCTGACCTATCCCAAGCGGAAAATTTTCTTTCCTGTGATTTTGATTGGAATCCTGCAGAGAAAATTCAGGCTCCTAAATAAGTGCAAGGTGAAGTCCCAGCTACACCCTTTCCCCTAAACGGTGATGATAGAATCAGAAGGTCTCGGTCAAAGGTGGAGTATATGGAATGTGATGAAAAAACTCCTAACAAGAAGCCTAGGATAGACATAGACGAGGACGTAATCAACCTGGAGCAAGATTTTAATTTTGAGTTTGATTTCCTCAAGGCACTAATAGAAAAATATCCTGTTACTGAAAACCCTGTTGGAGGGGAGGTTGCAAATCAAGTGGTGGATGCATGACCACTAGTGGTTGGGAAACTAGTCACTACACAATCAGGGAAAAATCCCTCAGGAGCTTCACAGTCAAAGAAGAAGGAATATGAGGATCCTTTCCTCAAATATCAGACATACTCCTTCACCTCTGCTATTGAAGGACAATTCAAGACTGAGAAGTAGATGTTAGATATCTATGGGAAACTGAAGGAGCAGGACAGAACTAAGACTCAGAATCAATCCAAATAGTTGAGGAATTTGTCAAGTATCAAGGTCTCCTTCACCACTAGAAGGAATATTACAAATAGCTCTTTCAATCTGTCCATTGCTAATGAGAAAGGAGTGTCAGATCTTGAGTTCCATATGGACAAGTTCTCAATCCTAGAAAAGATTATTTTCCATAAGGGAGTTATTGATCTCATCTATGATGGCCTGACCAAGTAGGCATTTTCCCATCTCAAGTCCCAACAAAGGGTGGATAAATTGGAAATCTGGATGGAGAAGAAAGGGGAAATAAATAAGGCTTGGAACCTGAAGGAAAAACTCCTCCGGGACCATGTGGAAAATCTCACTAAACAGAACTCTTTGCTACAAACCCTTGCAATAGAGCACCCTATTTCAATGAAAAATCATGTTTCAACAAAGAAACATGTTCCTACAGGAGATCCTACCTCATCAGTTAAGACTCTAGAAAATATATGGGCTTGCAAAAAGAGGAGCAATATACCTATCAAAGACATCCAACTCTCTCCTCAAACTATGCAATTGCAAGGAGAGATTGAGACATTGCAGCATTAGGTTTTGGATCTGAAAGGTCGCCTTGTTGTGTTGGAAGTAGACAAGAGTATGTGGGAGGAAGAGAAGTGACACATGCAACAAAGAATCGATGAGTTAAATAAATATAGCATGCCTGAAGATAATTCACCCACTACTCTGGTGATCAAAAACCTATCTGGCATGTCCCTAAAGGACCTGGAGATCACTCAATTAAAGGAATCAAATCAGGAGCTTAAGGACAGGATCACTACAAAGGAACGTGAAGACTCTGCTAAAGAGATTAAGACATTGAAAGAGAAGATAGCCAGGTTTAAAGAAACGATCATATGCTAAATTACCCTGCATGGTGCTAAGCATCTGCTTTGGGATACATTCATAAAATAGATAGCCCCATTATGGAAACACCTGGTCATGTTGGATGAACAGAAGCAAGCTTCTATGGAAGCAAGCAAGAGATGTAAATCTTGACAATAAATTCTGGCAAGAAGGCCTAAGGAGGAGGCCTAAAAGGAAATTATTGTCCTAAACATAGCATCTAGGGAGGAAATAATTTCTCTAGGGGTCACTGACAGGATCTCAACTATGGTGGCAGCAAGAAGGATGAGTACAAAGAAAAACCTGTTGCATAATGCACTTGCAAGGATTGAAATTATGCATTAAGGGTTGGAGAAGTTAAACAAATTATTCTAGCCCATGTTTCATAAAGGATTGCCTAAGTTTTGGGGTCCTAATGGGAACCTGATCCCTCAAGGAAAGTACCTTGAGCTGTTGAATCAGGAATGAGTGAACCTTGCTAAGCTTGAGGGTATGGATGGAGAGATAAAGGAATAATTTGTTGTCATAAAAATCAATGAGGACTTTGATTTGCTGACTCGGTTCTAAATAATCACATCTAGGCTTCCTACTATCAGTCATAATCCTTTGATTGATATGGATGTTTTCCTGAACGAGTTGTTTGAAATGACAATCCCTAAAAATCATCTCTAGAAAGACATGCATAAGTTGAGTAGTCAAAAAATCGTGGGAGAGGCCAACAACTCAGTCAGCAAAAGGTCGTTCAAAGGTGTTCTGAGCAGTCCCTTTCACCAAGAGAGCTAGAAAATTCCAAATGTCGAGATTTCTTTTTTTTATCGGTCATGCGCAGCACCGCATGCCTTCCTAAAAAAATTTGTGGCCAGGGCGCATCTACCACGTCATAGTTTGTTGGGATTTAGAATGCATTTTCAGTTTTGATTCCCACATTGTAACTAATTTTGATGCCATGTTTTGAGATACGTCTCGGGGGTGAATGACACTATAAATGTAACCTCTACGAAGGAGTAAGGGTTGGAACTTTCATTCAGAAACCTCTGTGCTTGGGTTTTTTTAGCTCTGTAAACTCTATTGGAAGTATTAATGAGAAAATTATCATGATTTTCTGAGATTCATCACAGTGTTCCATGTTCAGTTTATGTTTCCTATTTTCTTCATTTCCGTATGTGTAAGTTTCTCTTGATGCTTTCTAGTTGTATGTGAGGAATTTGTTTTATTAAGCGCTCCTTCCATCAGAAATGGCATTTGTAATGTGTTTATAATGAATATTGTGGAATTCATACTTTGTTAGATGCTCCATTTCTATCATTATCCTTATTGTTGCTTCTACTAAATTTTTTTTCAAGAGATTCATCCAATATAGATAGGTTCCTCTTGCTTCACTAGGATTTTTCTCCTTTCTCCTACCAACACTTGAAGATATTTGACTAAATATAACACCCACTTTGCCTCAGATTACAAAGGGAAAATCACTTCTCATTATTGTTGTAAGTCCCTTGAATATTTTTAAGTTGTGACTCCATTGCCCAATAGTAATTCTTGTTTTTGTGTCTCACTATATTTAAAATTACAAATATCTTGTCTTTATCACATATCTATCCTTCTGAATGCTTACTTAAATCCATATGTGTATGTGAATTTTCTTCTGACAAAGAGAGAGCCCTCTCTGACTGTATAGCCTATAATACAGTCTAAATATTGGTTTGAAACGGTTACCCTAGTGATATCCTACCACAACCATAGGACAATAATTGGTTGATAACATCTTGACGTCGTTGTCGAGGAGTAACAATTAGCACCTCTGCTAAATTTTGAAGATTTTTTACATAGGCATCTGCACCAATTCCCCTGCAAAGGGTTTAGGCCAGTGAAAGGAGGAATAAGGTCTGTTAATTTTCATATAACCAAACCTTGAGTAGTGGAAATAAGATTCTAAAGATGTTCAAAGGATCATTTCTATGTGGAAATGCAAAGTACCT
Organism: Pseudotsuga menziesii; assembly: GCA_001517045.1. Classification (NCBI taxonomy): domain Eukaryota; kingdom Viridiplantae; phylum Streptophyta; class Pinopsida; order Pinales; family Pinaceae; genus Pseudotsuga; species Pseudotsuga menziesii. The sequence goes on from LPNX010433177.1 coordinate 476,600, forward strand.
GAGAAAATTTATAGATATGAACCTTGAAAATGTGTGTAAGTGAGAAAATCCGTTCTAGGTTATATAGTGACAAAAATTAAGGGTTTAGATGCATAAGCGGAGAAGATCAATGGCTGTTAAAATATTTCTCCAATATAATATGCATGGGATTGAGGTATTTTGGTAAAGGCAAAGACAGGTTAAATCGTAGGACAAAATTAGCCATTGGATGAACAGATGAAGATATATCCACGATGGAAATTGATTCCACTAGTTCAACCTCTAGGGACTACGGAACTTTTCCAATTTGGGGAATGGTTTAAAGGTATGCATGTTTCAATAAAGGATATCTAATCAGAGAATAGATCTATGGCAGAGAATGAATTCGCAAATCCAACATCCATGGAGAAAATGAAATCTTTGACTCCACGGAATCGGGTAGACCCTGCAAGTTTCAATGACTAGGATCAAAGCCCGATATATATCTACGGTGGAAATAAATCCTACTACGTGAACCTGCACACATTAATTTGACTTTGGAGTTAGTAAAATTTGGTGGGCTGGAAAGCACTGCCATGGTAAGCATAGGGGAATATCAACGACTCTCGTCCATTCACGCATCTTCGATGAGATCTGACAGTGTGCACACAAATCGTTGAGATAGCTTGTTCACTCAAAGTCGGAGTGGGTCGGCGTGATGAGGAACATGCATGAATGATGTGGCCCCTCCCCATTGGATATCATGCTCAAATATGGGATATAGAAAGGTCACTTTTATAGAGCACAATAGTTTATAAGGCTCATCCATGTGACATTAACCACATATCCTGGGATTTAAAAATCAAATGGCGCGATACTAATCCCGCCACCCCATAGTGCAGACATCCGCCAAGCACGAGTCAACTGGATACAACTACAACCTCTAGAATTATCGAGCATCACCACCAGGTACTCGTTCAATGTTTATCAACCCTTTTGTGTTCTGTAGACCATCCAATTGACAGTTTCGCCATGGCCTCGTCTCTAAAAATCCTTGACCCGCCCGAGGAGGTCATCTACGATCGAATTTATGACGCCTATTATCCTTGTTTTAAATTGTCTAGTGTTAGTGATTCCTAGAGCACTTTGTTGTCATATTTCTAAGACCATTCGAAAATATTATTAAATTTAAATGCATCCTTAATAGGTTTACATTAGAACAACTACCCCATTTCCCATATGTCTTCCAAAGTGAAGACTCTAATTATTCCTGCACTGGGAAGGCCATCCTAGATGATGCCCACTCCCATGTCATTTGAAAAATTGCACCATAAGCTATCAGGGATTCCCTAGGTCTCTTTGAATCCCAATTTCAAGCCCTAACCCCCTTCACTAAATCATAGGTTTTGCAGATGTTCGGGGAAGACGACCTATAATCCAAGAATAAATTGTTCCAGACCATTTTGAAAACCCCACTTCCTGCAAAAACCCTTATCACCCCACTTTCCTCTGATTTATTCACAAATCCTTCTGTGTCATCCATCTCCCTCTTGAGTCAAATATTAGGTCTTGATAGCGATAACATGGTCTCTGAATTAATCCTAGGAATTCTCCTTTACCTGAGTCAATCTGAAGCAGGAATTAAGTTCGATGAGTTCTTGGTCAGAGAAATCAATTCTCAGCTTGAGAAGTTTCATTTGGATAAGAACTTTAGATACCATGTGTATTTATTTTCCATCATAGTCAATTTCAAACGGTAGACCCTTGAGGACATGGATCCGGAGGTGTTCAAAGACTAGCCTCAGTCTCTCCAGAAGATCCAGGACTGGTTTTACACCCTGTTCATTGACAAAATTGTCCTCGGCATCTCCATACTATTCAAACCTAAAGAGAAGAGGATATCATAAGACATGAAGGTTTCCTTGAATCAATAGGGTATTTGAGATTGTTTATTGATGCATAAGTATTCAGTTATCAAAATATATGGCTTTTCAACTGCCCCTTTCATGCTACTAGTTTCCTAACTCCCTCAGTATTCACACTAGAATTGATGAGGAAGAGGATTTATGCTGGTGAGGAGAATTTTAATGCTCGCAGTAAGTACTCTTGGATCAAATACCCTATTAATTTCGGGCCCTTCATTGTGAAGAATCCAACAATGTTACCAATGGTGGAGAAAGTTTTAAAGGCCATGAATGTCCAAGTGACTCATGCAAAGAATTACGATCCTAAGGGGATCATTTCCCAAAGGAGGTTCCATGTGCAAAGGTTAGTCTGTATTCACTCCATGATCCCCAAATTGTCCCAGGAGGTGAATTCTCTTGCCTATGATTTTGATTGGACTCATGAAAAGAAAATCCAGGCTCCTAAATAAGTGCAAGGTACGATCCCAGCTACTCCCTTTCCCCTAAATGGTTATGGTAGAAGCAAAAGGTCTTAGTTAGAGGTGGAGGGTATGGAATGTGATGAACAGATTCCTAGGAATAATCCTGGGATAGACATAGAGGAGGACGTAATTGACCTGGAGTAGGAGTCTAATTTTGAGTTTCATTCCCTCAAGCCATTGATAGAAGAAGAGCCTGCTAGTGAAATCCATGTTGCAGTGATCCAAGTTGTGCCCAGGTGTACGTTGGGGACAACAGTTGACTAAATGAGTTGAGTACTGTTATGGCAGAATCATATAAGAAGAACCAGCAAAGAAGGAAACACACTAGGTCAACAAGAAATTTACACAAAGACAATAAGCAAGAATTCAAACCAATTTATTACTTTTGGTCCATGAAAGATGGAGGAATTGGATCAATATATATATATATTACATAATGTACATGCTTATATAGTATGTTGAGATGCTTGGGAGAGTACCCACTACGTTTAGTTACAAAATAAGTTATAATGGTTCAGAAGTTCAACCATCACAGATCATGTTCATATGATGTATGTCGATGAGAACCTATCGAAGGAAAAACTGTCAAACGAACATGTCAAGGAGGACCTGTCGGAGGCGAACCTATCGAGGTGAACCTGTCAAAGGTGAACATTTCAGCTGTTGGTTGGATCATTCCTCCGTCCTTAAGAAACAATGGTATCCATTGTGTATTTTTTTAGCTGAGGAAATTTGTTGGTGACTTCATTAGAGAGTACCATTTTCCTTCTACGGGGAGTTATTTAGATTTAGCCACTTGAAACAAGGGAATGGAGTTCATCCTTGTATGGCATATGCATCATCCCACAATGGTGTCACAAAGAAGAGGTCCCTGAACATATGGATGGATTTCTTCATATTCTGTTGTCTGCAAGTCATTTTGTTCCAACAATGGTGCATGATATGGTCGAAGTAGATCTACATTGAAAACTGGATGTAGGCCAAGGCATGCAGGAATGCCGAGCTGAAAAAGTGTTTTCTCCAATATATTTAAGGATACTGTATGGAACATATCACAAAGGTTTCATATTTATGTATGGACTAGTGAAGCGCTCCTTCTTTAGATGTAACCAGACCTGGTCCCTAATTTGGAATGAATGAGGAATATGATGCTTGTCATGTCAGACCTTATATTTTGAATTTGCTCGTTGCAACATCTCATGCGCTTTCTTCTAAATGTTGTAGATTTGATCTCTGAACTTCAATTCTTTCTCCACTTCTTGTCCTTCGAAATCGTTTTCTGTTCGACTGTGTTGAAGAACTGATTAATTCGATAGGCACTAAGGGTTGAAATCCATAACAGATCTCAAATGGACTCTTCCCATAGAGCTGTGTTGAGCACAATTGTAGTTGTGTTGTATGTATGGAAGGTTGTCATCCCATGTTTGACGATGCTTGTGGTTGTACATTGGAAGCAATTGTACGACTAAGAAATTTACATCTTCCTTTTGTCCATATATATGTGGATGGAAGGCTGTCGACAAAGAAAGTCTCGTGTCGAGTTGTTTCCATATATTTTTCCAAAAGGTGCTAACAAATCTAACATCTATGTTGAAAATAATGGTCGTCGAGAGGCCATAGTGTTTCCACACATGCTTGAAGAAGAGCTAAGCAGTCTGTTGTGCTATTGTAGTCTTCATGCATGGTATGAGTATAGCCATCTTGGAAAATATGTCGACTACTACTAGTATCGTGTCATGCTAATATTTGGTAGTAGGATATCCTATCAAGTAGTCCATAGAAATAGATTCCCATGGTCCATGAGGAACTCGAAGGGGTGCATACAGTCCTTGTCGTCAATTCGGTGGTTTAGCAATGGCACAAACAACGCATGATCGAATGTACTTGTTGACATCAGATTTAAGTGAAGGACGGTATAAATACTTTTTGAGGATAACAAGTTTTTTTGTGACTCCAAAATGTCCTATAGTCTTGCTGTAGTATGTGTACCAAACGAGCTTCTGTCGGTGCTCACCGATCGATACATAAATTTTTCCAATCTTGTATAGCAAGGTGCCTTTCAGGAAGTATTCAATAGTCGACAACTTGTTGGTCTGAATTTGTCGATATATTGTAGAAAAATTGTAGTCCATCAAATACAATTGTTGCCAAGTAGTGGTGTCATAACCTTGCATACTCATCATTTTATATAGTACAGTAATGGGTGGTCTACTGAGACAATTGGTTGCGGTATTGTATTTTCCTTTCTGATACTCAATTACCAATTGAAATTATTGCAGGTAACTAATCCACTTGAGTTGTTGGGCTGTCTATAGTTTCGACTGAGTCGGAGTGAACTAAAAAGGTGTGTGGTTAGTGAGGATGACCATTTCCTTTCCAAGAATATAGTTTCCCCATTGCTTAAGAGTTTGCACAATGGCGTACGATTATTTTTCATACGTTGAGTACCTTCTAACAGTGTCGTTGAAAGTCTCAAAATGAAACATGACTGGGTGACCTAACTGAGTTATCACTCTGTCAAGGCAATAGTATGATGAATCTGTCTCAATCTCAAAGGGCTGATACAAATCAGGTAACACAAGTACTAGTGCAGTACAAATATTGTTTGTTATTTGTTCAAAATCTTGTTTTTGTGTTGGTGTCCAATTGAAGAAATTTTTCCCATTTCCTTTCGTCAACTCATTCAAAGGCCATGTGATGTGGCTAAATCCAAGTATGAATCGTCGATAAAAAATTTCCAAACCAAGAAAACTTCTTAGTTCATGAATGTTTTGAGGAATGGTCCAGTCTTTTAGGATCTGTACTTTTTCTGGGTCAACATTAATGCCTGCAGAGTCAATTACATGCCCCAAATACTTCATGTTGGTCATCGCAAATGAGCATTTTTCCATGTTCAGATATATTTAATGTTGCTGCAGACTATCGAAGACTTGTCAAAGTCGTTTGACATGTTCTTCCCATGATCGACTGAAAATCAAGATATCATCGAGATAGCCAATGACACATTTACTGATGAAAGTTCATAGAAGGTCATCCATATATCTCATGAAGATTGCAAGTGCATTGGTTAAGCCAAAAGGCATGACTAACCATTCAAACAATACTTCCTTGGTCTTGAAAGTAGGTTTCCATACATCAGTGGACTCGATTGGAATATGGTGGTATCTTGACTTGAGGTCGAGTTTTGTAAAGAACTTAGCACCTTTCAGATTTTCCATGAGTTCATCAATCCATTGAAGAGGGTATATGTTCTTCACTAAAATTTTGTTGAGATCCCGGTAGTCGATACACATGCGCCAAGTCTCGTATTTCTTTGGAACTAAGACGACTAGACTTCCACAAGGAGAGGCACTAGGGTGGATATGACCCTTGTCAATCAAATCCTGGATTTGTCTGCGAATCTCTTCATTTTAGAGAATGGATCTTCTGTAAACAAATGTGTTAGGTAATGAATAACCAGGAACAAGTTCAATGGATTGTTTTACCTAACAATGCAGAGGTACTTTGTCTGGTGCTTGAAATATTTTCTTGTATTCTTCAAGAATGTTATCGATTTGATGTTGCAGTATTCCTGGAATGTTGAGGCTTGATGATGATTAATGCAAACTTTTGAGCATGATGGATAAGCTTCTTCATTTGTTTGGAAGATATCATAGAAACCGTTTATGTGGGTTGTCGCTCTGATATGCCCTACCATTGATTTTGGATTTTGGCAATCACCTTCTAAGGTTGTGACTAATATCTACTGTGTCGATCCCATAGGTAGGGTTTACCAAATAGAGCGTTGGCTATGGAAAGCAGTTCCACGTCACAGAGTACTTCATCTTCAAAAGGATTAATGAAGTAGGCAATTTGGCATTGTCGTGTGATCCTTGGTTCCTATCCATCCTTCATCCAACGAATTGTGTAAGGCTGAGGATGTGGAGTGGTGAAAATATCTAATTTCTTCACAAGATCTTTAGAAACAAAGTTCTTGTGGCTACCATTATCAACAATCATATGTAATGGATTATTTTGAACCCATATCCGTGTATGGAACAGGAGCTCTTGTTCTTCCTCATCGACGATGGTCGATGCTTTCGGGGTGATCAAGGTCAAATCTAAGAGGGTTGATGCATCTGGATCAGATTCTACGAGGGTTCTGTCGGACAATTCGAATGTCGAAAATTTTGCCAAAAATGTCTTTAGAGCTTTGCATTCCGATGTATCATGCCATGTTGAACTGTGATAATCACACCATTTCCTAGTAGGATTTTATTTGTTGTGATCCCTCTTGTATTTCTGGAATTTCTTATTTTTATTATCGATATTTGGCGGAGTCAACTGAGAAGGGTTCTTGAACTTGTCAAATTTGGATGGTAACTTCTTTTCAGTTGTTCGACCTATCAGCTTGTTCGTGAAACGTGTTTTTCCTTTATGTCTAGCTTCAAGGATGGCATAATGAAATGCATATGCAAGCGTACTAATAGTCATAAACTCCATATCTTGCTGAATGTATGGGGATAAACCGCTTATGTACTTAAGGACAAGTAATTTATCTTCTTCTTGGGCTCCAAGTCTGGCCATGAGTCGATATAACTCATCAGTGTAACTCTATACAGAGTGGTATTTCCATGTCCTTAGTTGTTGCCACTTCTTCTACTATTGTTCAAGGTACTTAAGCAAGTAGAATTCCTTTCAGACATATTCAACAAATTTTACCCATGTGTCTATGGGGTCTTCTTCTTTTTATATCTTTGTCGATAGATTCTCCCAGGAGTAGGGTACAGAGGTTGACATCTTTAAGGAAGCAATGGTGATATTTTCCTCTTCAGAGAGATGATTTACCACGTAGTATGATTCCAGTTGTTGTACCCAATTGTCAACGGATTCCCCTTCAATATTTCCTTTAAGGTTTGATATGTCCAGATTCATTTGCACTTTGAAGGGGTTGATTTTATTGGAGTGAGATCATGTTGAGGATTCCCCAAAGCTTGCAATGACTCACATGAGAATCTTCCTCAACTGGGTGAACATTTTGGTTCACTAGCGAGCTAGTGATTTTTCTATAAGTTTCTCTGTCTCTTCATTTGCATGTCTATTTTCTTCTTCTTCAACCATCTTTTATGAAATCGAAGGAAGTGTCTTCTTGTGTTGCTGAGTTTGCGAGCGTGTTTGAACAGGAATAATTTAAATAACTCCAATGGAAGTGCTTATGTAACTTAAGACTCTAAACAAAATATTTCTCTAATACCAATGATCTAGGTTGTGCCCAGGTGCACACTAGGGACAATAGTCAACTGAATGAGTCAAGTACTATTATGGCGTAAGCATATAAGAAGAACCAGCAATGCATGAAATACACTAGGTCAACAAGAAATATACACAGAGACAATATGCAATAATTCGAACCAATTTATTATTTCTACTCCATGAAAGATGGAGGAATCGTATCGATATCTATATTACATAGTGTACATGCTTATATAGGATGTTGATATGCTTTGGTGACTACCCTCTACGTTCAATTACAAAAGAAGTTATAATGGTTCAGAAGTTCAATCGCCATGGATCATTTTGGTATGTTGTATGTCGAGGCAAACCTGTCGAAGGAAAACCTCTCAACTAAACATGTAAAGGCAGACCTCTTGAAGGTGGACCTATTGAGGTGAACCTATCGGTTGCTGGTTGGATCAAGGAGGGGAGGTTGCAAATCAAGTGGTAGTTGCACAACCACTAGTGGTTGGGAAACCAATCACTACATGATCAGGGAAAAATCCCTCAGGAGATTCACTGTCAAAGAATAAGGGAGCTGAGGAGCCTTTCCTCAAATATTAGACATACTCCTTCACCTCTGCTGCTGAAGGACAATTCAAGAATGAGAAGAAGATGTTAGATATCTATGGGAAACTCAAGGAGCAGGACAGAAATGAGACTCATAAGCAATCCAAAGAGTTGAGGAAGTCATTAAGTAGCAATGTCTCCTTCACCACTACAAGAAATATTACAAATAGCTCTTTGAATCTGGCCATTTCTAATGAGGAAGGAATTCCAAAGCTCAAGTTCCATATGGACAAGTTCTCAATCCCAGACAATATTTTTTCCATAAGGGAGTTGGTGACATCATCTATGCTGACCTAACCAAGGAGGAATTGGCCCATTTAAAGTCCCAACAGAGGGTGAATAAATTGGAAACCTAGATGAAGCAGGAAAGGGAAAAAATAAGGCTTGGAACCTGAAGGAAAAACTCCTATAGGACCAGGTGGAAGATCTCACTGCACAGAACTCTCTGCTACAACCCCTTGCAACAGAGCACCCTATTTCAACAAAACAGCCTATTTCAATAGAGCAACATGTTCCTACAGGGAAGCCTACCTCATCAACTAAGCCTGTAGCAAAGATCCAGGCTTACAAAAAGAGGAGAAAGATACCTATCAAATACATCCAAATCTCTCCTCAAACTGTGCAATTACAAGGAGAGATTGAGACATTGCAGCATTATGTTTTGGATCTGAAAGGTCACCTTGTTGTGTTGGAAGCTGACAAACGTATGTGGGAGTAAGATAAGCAACACATGTTGGAAATAATCGATGAGTAAAAACAATATGGCACCCCTGAATATAAGTCACCCACTACTCTAGTGATTAAAAACATGTCTGAAATGTCCCTAAAGGACTTAGAGATCACTCAATTAAAGGAAGCAAATCAGGAGCTTAAGGACAGGATCACTGCAAAGGAAAGTGAAGACTCTGGTAAAGAGATTAAGACATTGAAAGAAAAGATAGCCAGGCTTAAAGAAAGGATCATAGGCTGAATTCCCCCGTAGGGTGCTAAGCATCTGCTTTGGGATACATTCATAAAATAGATAGCCCCATTAGGGAAACACCTAGTCATGTTGGATGAACAGAAGCAATATTCTATGGAAGAAATCAAGAGATGTAAATCCCTATAAGAAATCCTGGAAAGAAGGCCTAGGGAGGAGGCCCAAAAGGTAATTATTATCCTAAATGCAGCATCTGGGGAGGATCTAATTTCTCTAAGGGTCACTAACAGGATCGCACTTATGGTGGCAACAAGAAGGATGAGTATAAAGCACAACCTATTCCAGAATGCACTTGCAAGGATTGAATTATGTATCAAGGGTTGTAGAAGTTCAACAAATTATTATAGGCCATGTTCAAGAAAGGATTGCCTAATTTTTACTGTCCTAGTTTGAAGCTGATCCCTCAAGGAAACTACCTTGAGTTGTTGAATCAGGAAAGAGTGAACCATGCTAAGTTTGAGGGTATGTATGGAGGGATAAAGGGAGAAGTTGTTGTCAGCAAAATCAGTGAGGACTTTGAGTTGCTGACTCAATTTTAAATAATCACATCTAGTCTTCCTACTGTCAGTCATAATCCTTTGATTGATATGGATGTTCTCTTGAAGGAGCTGTTTGAAATGACAATCCCTAAAGATCATCTCTGGAAAGACATACATAGGTTGAGAGGTCAACAACTTGCAGGAGCGACCAACAACTAAGTCAACAAAAGGTCGTTCAAAGGTGTTCTAGGCAGTCCCTTTCACCAATGGAGCCAGAAAGCCCCATATGTCGAGATTTCTTTTTTTTATCGGTCATGCGCAACACAGTGTGCCTTATCGAAATGTTTTGTGGGAACGTCGCATCTACCACGTTAGAGTTTGTTGGGATTTAGAATGTATTTTTGGGTTTGATTCTAACAATGTAACTAATTTTGATGCCCTATTTTGAGATACGTCTCGAGGGTGAATGACACTATAAAAGTAACCTCTATGGAGGATTAAGGGTTGGAACTTTCATTCAGAAACCTATGTGATTGGGTTTTTGTAGCTCTATAAACTCTCTTGGAATTATTAGTGAGAAAATTCTCTTGAGTTTCTAAGATTCATTACAGTGTTCCATGTTCATTTTATGTTTCATATTTTCATCATTTTCGTATGTGTAAGTTTGTGCTAATGCTTTCTAGTTGTATGTGAGGAATTTATTTTATTAAGAGCTCCTTTCATCAGAAATGGCATTCGTAATGTGTTTATAATGACTTTTGTGGAATTCATCCTTTGTAATATGCTCCATTTCTGTCATTATACTTAATGTTAATTTTGCTAAAGGTATTTTCAAGATATCCATTGATAGATAGCCGCCTCTTGCTTCACTAGGCCTTTTCTCCTTTATACTACCACTACTTGAAGATATTTGACTAAATATAACACCCACTTTGCCTCAGATTACAAAGGGAAAATCACTGCTCATTATTGTTGTAATCCCCTTCAATATTTTCAAGCTGTGACTCCATTGCCCAATGGTAATTCTTTTTTTTTCTATCTCACCATCTTTAAAATTACAAATATCCCATCCTTATCAGATATCTAGCCTTCTGAATGCTTTTTTAAAGCCATATGTGTATGTGAATGTTCTTGTGACAAAAAGAGAGCCCTCTCTGACTATATAGTCTAGAATATAGTCTAAATATTGGTTTCAAATGGTTACCCTAGTGATCTCCTACCACAACCATAGGAAAATCATTGGGTGATAACATCTTGGTGTCGTTGCCAAGGAGTAATGGTTAGCACCTGTGCTAAATTTTGAAGATTTTTTATATAGGCATCTGCACCAATTCCCCTGCAAAGGGGTTAGGATAGTGAAAGGAGGAATAAGGTCTGTAAATTTTCAAATCAATGGACCTTGAATAATGGTAATAAGGTTCTAAATATGTTCGAAGGATCATTTCTAAGTGGAAATGTAAAGTAATTGAGAAAAATTATAGATATGAACCATGAAAATGTGTGTAACTAAGAAAATCCATTCCAGGTTATATAGTGACAAGAATGAAGGGTTTAGATGCATAAGCAGAGAATATCAATGGCTCTTAAAATATTCCACCAAGACAAGATGCACAGACCTGAGGGATTTTGGTAAAGGCGAAGACAGGTTAACTCACAGACCAAAATTAGCCATTGGATGACCAGATCAAGATAGATCCATGGTGGAAATTGATTCCGCTAGTTCAACCTGCATGGACTAAGGAACTTTTACAATTTGAGCAATGGCTTAAAGGTATGCATTTTTCAGTGAAGGAGATCTAATTAGAGAATAGATCTATGGCGGAGAACGATTCTACAAATCCAACATGCACAGAGAAAATGAAATCTCCGACTCCACGGAATCGAGTAGACCCTGCAAGTTTTAACGACCAGGATCAAAGCCTGATATAGATCTACGGCTGAAATAAATCTCGCTACGTGAACTTGCACGTGCTAATTTGAATTTGGAGTCAACAAAATCTGGTGGGCCCAAAAGCGCTTCCATAGTAAACATAGGGGAAGATCAACAACTCTCATCCATTCACACATATCCGATGACATCCAATGGTGTACACACAAATCAATAAGATAACTTGCACACTCAAAGTCGAAGAGGGCTATCACGATGGGGAACATGCATGAATGACATGTCTCCACCCCATTGGATATTGTGCTCGAATATGGGAGGTACAAAGGTCACTTTTATAGAGCATGATTGTGTATAAGGATAATCAGCATGACATTAACCGCGTATCCTGGGATTTAAAAATAAAACCCATTACTACTCCTGCCACCCTGCAAATCCGACGTCTGCAAAGCACGAGTCAATTGGATACAAATGCAACCTCCAGAAGTGTCGATCGTCACCAGTAGGTACTCATTCACCATTTATCGACCCTTTTTTGTTTTTTCATTCATCCAATTGACAGTTCCTCCATGGCCTCATCTATAAAAATCCTTGACCTACCCGGGGAGGTCATCTATAATCAAATTTACGATGCCTCTTATCCTTGATTGCAATTGTCCAGTGTCAGTGATGCCCAGAATGCTTTTTTTTCATCTTCTGAAGAACAATAGGAACTATTAGTAAACTTAAATTCATCCTTAATAGGGTTCACATTAGAACAATTGCCCCATTTCCCAAATATTGTCCAAAGGGAAGCCTCTAATTATTTTACCACTATGAAGGCCATCCTAGATGATACCCACTCCCATGTCATTTGAAAAATTGCACCAAGTGTTATTAGGGTTTCCCTGGGTTTCTCCAAATCCCAATGTGAGGCCCGAACCCCCTTCACTGAATCATAGGTTCTGCAGGTGTTCAGGAAAGCTGACCTAGAATCCAAGAATAAATTGTTCCAGACCATTTTGAAAACCCCAATTCCCATAGAAACCCTTATCACCCCACTTTCCTCCGAGTTGTTCACAAAGCTTGTCATATCAGCCATCTCCCTCTTGAGTCAAATCTTAGGTCTTGATAGAAATATCATGGTCTCTGAAGTAATGTTAGGCATTCTTCTTTACCTGAGTCAATCTGAAGTAGGAATTAAGTTCGATGATTTCTTGGCCAGAGAAATCAATTCTCAGCTTGATAAGTTTCATTTAGATAAGCACTTTAGATACCAAGTGTATATATTTTACATCATAGTCAATTCCAACCGGAATACCCTTGAGGAAATGGATCCATAGGTGTTCAAATACTGGCCCTGGCCTCTCCAGAAGACCCAGGAATGGTCTTACACCTTGCTCATTGATAGAATTGTCCTCAGAATCTCTATATTATTCAACCCTAAAGATAAGACAATATCATAAGAAATTAAGAATACCTTGTAGCAAGAGAGTATTGGAGATTGGTTCCTGATGCAGAAGTATTCAGTTATCAGAGTATATGGATTTTCGGCTGCCCCTTTCATCCTACTAGTTTTCCTAACTCCCTCGGTATTCACACTAGAATTGATCAGGAAAAGGATTTTTGCTGATGTGGAGAATTTTACTGCTCACAGGAAGGACTCTTGGATCAAATACCCTATTAATGTTGGGCCCTTCATTGTGAAGAATCCAGCAACGTTACCAATTGTGGAGAAAGTTTTGAAGGCCATGAACTTTTAGGTGACTCATGCATAGAACTATGATCCTAAGGGGATCATTTCCCAGAGGAGGGTCCAGGTGCAGAGGTCAGTCTTTATTCGCTCCATGATCCACGACTTCTCCCAAGAGGCAAATTCTCTTGCCTGTGATTTTGATTGGACTCCTGCAAAGAAAATTCAGGCTCCTAAAGAAGTGGAAGGTACAGTCCCAGCTACTCCCTTGCCCCCAAATGGTGATCATAGAAGCAGAAGGTCTCGGTCAGAGGTGGAGGATATGGAATGTTATGAATAGACTCCTAGAAAAAATACTAGGATATACATAGGAGGAGGAAATAATCAACCTAGAGAAAGAGTTTAATTTTGAGTTTGATTCCCTCAAGGCAATGATAGAAGAAGCTCTTGCTACTGAAATCCCTGCTCGAGCGGAGGTTGCAAATCAAGTGGTTGTTGCACGACAACTAGTGGTTGGGAAACCAATCGCTACATGATCAGGGACAAAGCACTCGGGATCTTCATAGTCAAAGAAGAAGGGAGTTGAGGAGCCTTTTGTCAAATATTAGGCATACTCCTTCACCCCTACTGCTGAAGGACAATTCAAGACTGAGAAGTAGATGTTAGATATATATGGGAAGCTCAAGGAGAGGGATAAAACTGAGACTCAAAAGAAATCAAAAGAGTTGAGGAATTTGTCAGGTAGCAAGGTTTCCTTCATCACTACAAGGAATCTTACAACTAGCTCTTTGAATCTATCCATTGCTAATGAGGAAGGAGTATCAGATATCGAGTTCTAGATAGACAAGTTCTCAATCCCAGACAAGAATTTTTTCCATAAGCATGTTATTGATCTCATCTATACTTACCTGACCAAGGAGGCATTGGCCCATCTCAAGTCCCAACAGAGGGTGGATAAATTGGAAACCCAGCTGAAGCAGGAAACGGAAACAAATAAGGATTGGAACTTGAAATCAAAACTCCAACAGGACCAGGTGGAAGATCTCACTGCACAGAATTATCTGCTACTTCCACTTACAGCAGAGCATCATATTTCAATAAAACATCCTATTTCAACAAAGCAACATATTTCAATGAAACAGCTATTCTAGCTAACAATATGCTCCTAACATAAAACATTAGTGGGAATTTGTTATCGCCCTAATTTCACTCACCTACTACATATAAGTGGTTGTACTTTGAAACGTCATAAATCAACATAGATGTCACATAATGAAATAATAGATATTGTATATAACTTATTTATAGACAATATCTTTTTTACATATCTAGCCTTCTGAATGCTTGTTTACCATTTAGTAAACAATTCTTTTTTTATCCAAAAATACAATGCTTTTGCATCTCTTAAGGATTTGTTGAGAAAACTAATAAAAAAACATTATGGAGGATAAAATCTATGGAACGTTGTAATTCTCTCATCATATATTATAACTGATAATTTATGTTGGAAGGTGTACAATGGCTCCCCAATCAAGCTTGAAGCAAATCTATCAACATGTCATTATGCAAGTTATATAATGCCAATTCGACTTGTTGATGACCTAAAAAATAACAATATTTTTCTCTTAGTTAATTGGAAAGTAGTAACAATAATGACACCCAAAAATGGACCTCTATATAGGACATCGAAATTTGAGGTATTTAAATAAATCAGTGGAATCCATTTACAAACTCTCTCACCCAAGCTTGCATCATATCGAGTGTTGAAGCCAATGAATTATTATGGAAGGAAAATTCAAATAATGGTTGATACAACATCAAATTTGACTATTATACATACCACCCAAAAACCACAAATGATATTCTATGGTGGTAGAATATTCTATGGAAAGTTTAGGATCCTCCAAAATCCATCCTCCATGCCTGGTTAACAATCAAGAAATCAATCCCTACCAGCTAGGACATGTTAAGAGGAATAATATGGATGGGGATAAGAAAGTGCAATATTTGTGTGGAGGAGAAGGAATCAACAACTCATATTTTTCTCCATTGGCATTTAATGAAGGAAATATGAGAAATTTTAAGGAGCTTAACTAAGTCACAAACCAACCAGGCAAGTTACAACATCACCAAGACACTATAGAACAGACCATGAGTGAAAAGGAGTAGGACAATAACCTATATTTAGAAATTATACAGTTAATCTATCTTGCACATAATGAAAGTATATTTCGAAACAAAAAAATATGCATATAGTGTATCTTTTATAGATTGAATACCAATAGATTAAAACTAACTAATGATAAGAAGGAAATAGTCCCAAGATTTTTTATTCATCCTTCTTATGATCAAACAAGGCCTTGCAAACATTTTAATTGCGCTTCTCAAGGATACACGAGGACCAATGGGGATCATGTCTGGTTCAAAATGTCACATGGAAAAAATTATATATCATTCTTGGAATGGGTCACTCCATCAACAAGGTAGAACTTACAATAGTGGGTACATTACTAAAATTTGCTTGAGATATAGGAAAAAGAAAGATGGATGTCTTTGGTGATTCATAGGCAATTGTTCAATTTATCATAGGTAACCGCAAACAATTGGATATATCTCAACATGCAAGGTTGTAGTTAGAAATAGATATCTCTGACAGATGCAACATACCACCCTTACACATATCAATAGGGAACTCAACATGTCAATAAAACAATTGGATAAATGGGTTGTCCTAGAACCTAAATGTAAGCTATATGGTGGAGTGTGATTTGAAATGGATCTCCCTACCAAGTGGTTGAATATTTCCAAAGTTTGGACTTCTATATATACTATTGTCTAAAAGATATCCCTCCTAGTCTTTTATATTCTCCTTGTGCGTATTTAAAATTTTTGGAAAACACCCATGAGTGTTGGAATATTTAATGATGACTTGTGATGTTGTTTGTATGTGTAATGATGTCTAGTTATATGTGTCTCATAAGATGTTATGATGATCTACCTAGAAAAAATGCATAAAATAATTCATAACTCTCTATATTTTACAAAGGAGTAATCCCACATGCATCATGATGTAATTTCTCTTATTACCATTCTTTATATAATGAGAAGTGGAAAATATTTATCCCATGTGTATTATAGGATGTAAATATTCCATACCTCTAGTTATATAATAGAAATGGAGAATACCATTTGGGATTGATGTTGACAGTTATTGTGAACAATATTGTAAGGATGTGATAACCATATGTGGGTTTTTCTCAAGTGTAAGAGTGGATATTTCTAAAGAATAAATAAGATCATGCCTTCCTTTGGATGTGTCCCCATTTGGGGTTTTACCACGTATCCTATTTCTTTTCCCTTTTCATTTGTATTATTTGATTATTTGGTGATTGTATGGATAAGAGGCTAGAATAATTGATTCATTATATTGATTTACATGTTAGCAAATGTGTTATTGTGTGTTTATGCATATTTCTCAATATTATAACATGGTAGAGTTGGTTGATATGCTCTACCTTTTTCAACTTTTTTTTTGTTAATTGTTTTTCAAGCACTAAGTTATTCAATACTTGTGTTGGTCCCTCCTTCTCTTGTTTATTTTCCATCATATATGGAAAACCACTTAGGGTTTTCTTCTGAGATGGGAAATTTTCCACATGTTTGATATTTTTTCTCAAAACCCTAACCCTCACCATTTATTTTTTAGAATTTTTTATGAAATAGTAGTTTTACTTGGTTTTTTTTTTTTCTGTAGATAAGAAGTTGAAATCTATCGTATATTACTAACCTATCATCAAGGATATATCTCTCTTGTATAATATCTAGTATTTTTGTCTGTTGTTGGTGTGTATTTTTGTATGTTTCTATCTAGACAACTTTACTTTTAGCAAATATGTAGTTCTAGGGCCATAATACAATAGTATGTGGTTTGCAGATAGCAAAGGTGTGCACATACATGACCAACCTTCATAAAACATGTGTACCCACATATTTCATAGAAGGCACATATAGTTACACCAAAATCTTGTCATTTTCATGTGTATTTCCCTAGATACCTATATTATATGTGCAAAAATACTTGAGAAGAGGCATTTCCTTACTATAAGTCTAACTTATAGTATCACTGATGCACCTTTCCTTTTGACAGAGGGTTTCATATTGGGCTAACACTAGTTTCTAATGGGAAAAGAATGTTGGTGACACTCCTTTTCTTTGTACAAGGAACGTCTCCTCTTCCTGACACCACTTACTAGTGTAAAAGGTGTGCCAACATGCATTAAAAGGAAAAAAGAGAAGCATCGAGATATTTCTAGAAGAAAACCCTCGTGGAGGCTTATCCCAGCCAACCAAAATAGGTGGTAATCAAGCCCCTAATACCTAGGGATGATCCATTAACTTTCTCCAAGTAATCCTCAACTCATTTGATCCCTTTTTGGCCTATAAATACAAGCTCTCCCTTATGGTTTAGGGAATGACCAAGAATTAACCCATATGTTGTTGAAATATTTCTAAAGCTAAGAGGTAATGATCAAGGAGGATATTGGTGGCCACCCACCTATTCCACTTGGACCCCCACCATTGTTTCTTTCATTTTTCCAAATTCCTTAATTGTAGCACAATTTACTATTTTTGGTAGCTTCCGAGTCCTAAACTTTCGGAGCCGTTTTGAGGCCCTAAACGACGTTTTTTCGGCATCGAATGGTCGGGTAAATATGAGTATGTTCCAAACATGATATTTGTTCTTTAGGGATGTATTAATTAAACAAATCTTTCTAACAATGCATCATGTGCATTAAACGGAGGTAGTATGCTAAAGTTACGACCCCGGGAAATTGACGTACCAAGTTACCCAAGGGGCCCACATTCTGGCATTTCACCTCCTAGGGTTAGGTTTTTGGATGTGTAGGGTTTCCATTGTTTCTAAATAATATATAGGCCTTCGAGCCTCATTGTAACACATATTTCAAATGCATGTAGCCGCCACATCTCTTCTCAGAGATAAGCTACCAGCACTCTAGCTAGTTTATTTCCATTCTGTATGTAAACCAGTTTCAGTTATTGATTAATGAAATGAAGTGTTATTTCCACTGCATATTTGTTTCTATGGTTATTTGTGTATTATGTTGCGTTCCTGCATTAATCCGAATCAGGTAAAGCATTGAAGTTTGAGGAAAAATAATTGTGGGAGAAGCATAACACCAAAGCTATTTGGTTGTAATTTTTCCCTTTATTATGTTAATGCAATCATGTTTTTCTTTCCCATAAACATTGTGTAATCATGTTTATTATTTTTCTCCTTGGTCATTAATATAGATCTAGTTGATTATCTTGTATGTTTCCACTTGTTTCTTGTTGGTTTTGATCTTTGTTCAACTCCTTTATATCAATTGATGATAAAGCTTCAATCTAGTAGCGACAATCTTCATATAAGGTAAGGTTTCATTTAATTCAAGTAATTTGATTAAATATAGGGAAAGGTTTTCATTATTGTCTATGTTTTGCTATAGATCTATACCATATAGACTAGGGAAATAGTCTTTGTCCCCACTGATTGAATCTTTCCACTAACAAAATTGATGACTCCACTGGGGAACTACCATATATCTTAGTCTTTGGTTTTGGTTTGTTTTTACTGCAAATTTTAGTTTCCTTTTGTTCTTTAAAAGGTGTTAAATTCACTTTCTTTTAGTCATATTTCTCCTCTCAAGTCAATAATTGATTCTAGGAAATTTCAATTTGTTCATCACTTGTTCAATTTGTGGGTATTTTTTATCTTTTGGATCCTTAACTGTGCCTGACGCACTTGAGTAATTTTTTCTCAACATCTATGGTTCTCTGACGCTTTTTGTGTATAATAACAGATTGTCATTGACGCTTATTAACAATTTGCAAAAGGCGTCACCAAATCATTTTCCATGTGTAGAGAAAGAATCAAGCAAGGGACGACGTACTAGTGTAAATCAACAAGTTTCATTGAGTTAAGTGTTCAATGAACCTTTTACTCAATTTGTTACAGTTTTCTTTAATTCTAAAACTATCGTTTAGATTGATTCTATACTATAGTTGGGGGTGTTTTTATCTTTCGTTTTTAGAAAAATCAAGTGCATTTTTGAAAAAAATTCCCCCCATGGCCAAGAGGGGCCATGAATCGTATATTCTACAATCTCTTTGAATTATATGCTATTTTCATTTAAAGAAGAGTTTATGTTTCTTACACTGAATTTTACATTTGTTTCTTTGCTTGAAACCTCTTGCTTTTTTGTGTGGATAGTATTCATTGAAATCATAAAATTTTCATTTCATTTTTGTGTGCATGTGTTGAGTTTGTCACGAGTTCTCTTGTACAGAGATTATTGTTTGTTTCCTTAGATCTTTGTAGAAGAGGAAAATTGATCTTTCATTTCTATAATAGTCCAAAGAGATTTTTTCTTTGATCTCCTTTCTTATATTGAAAAATACTTTAAAATCAAAACACAATTTATTCTTGTTTTAGTTTATTTCAAAATTATCTTTTGTTAAATATTTAGTTTTATATAAAAGAAACAATTTTAAAAAAATCAAGTTTCATAACCTGTAAAGAATATTTCCATTAGTTTTTTTATTGGAAACATTAATTATATTTTTTTCTTCCTAGAGATATAATTTTCACTTTCATTGGAAACAAAGAAAAAATATTATTGTTTCAAGTTTGGGTGTATGTTGTTCAATTTTTGCATCATGGGAAAAAGAACCTCTGGCCCATGGGGGGCAGAGAAAGTGGTAAAGTTGAAATTATTGTAAATGGAATGTCTCATGTTCCAATCCCCCCCAAATTGACCTATGCGCCATGGTTTGGGATATGTTGATTCACATATGGGTATAGTGGTAGCAAGATTGGATCCCTGGACCCCGTGCCACGCGATTAGTAGCCCCATCCCCAATTTTTTATTCCCCTAGTAAATAAAAAAAATTAAAAAATAGGGCATATATTGAAAGAAAAAGTAAAAACTTGCACTTCATCACTGCATGGTTTATGAGTTGAGTCTTCACATCATTTTATCCATATAATCATGAAAAAAGATAAAATCAAACACTAGTTAGGATAAAAAAAATTAGCAAGAATACGTGTCAAGTTAGAGATGTGTTCAAGCATCTTTAAGCATAGGAGCTATCTCTTTTTTCATGTACTGCATACTGGGGACTGTGTGGTTCTTCCACATACTCATTGGTATATAGAAAGGTATTTCATGTACTTATATGGTATATAGGAATATTTGTTCATGTACTTGATGGTATATAGGAAGGACCCTTTCAAACAGTTGTGCAGTAGATGACACTACTATGGATTTGAGCTCCCATGTACCTTGCATATGTAGGGAGACACCATTAGGATTCTGAGACCAACTGAGTAACCTATATCCCGTCTTGTCGAAGCAATACATAGAGAACAACACTTTGGGAGATACTATGCATGTATTGTCCAGGTAGTTGGCTTTACAGGGAAGGTTATAGTTCTAATCCTCTGTTTTCATATTATTGTTGGACCCTACAGTATATCGTGAGTTACGATGACTTGACACTCCTGTGAGGATCTAGCCTATACATCCCACCTACCACAAGTTTGTTTGTTTCCTTTAGATTGATTAGAATTTGATTTGTGTGGTATTTACTAGTTCTTAGAGAGATAGATATGGAAAACTCTTATGGGACTACCAACCAAGAGATCCCTTTTTAAGGTATGTCTTCTTTGTTTCCTCCATATGGAAATGTTGGACCTCCCTTCATGGATACGTTGAGTCTTCTTGAATTGACTATAGGATTACCTATATGGTTATTCTCCAGTCTGGTTATCCCAAGTGCACTAATTGTTTCAAATCCCAACTATTCATCGAAAGAGAATCAACGTTATGTTGATATTTCGCCTTCTTCGTCGGATGTGTCTTCTTCCCTCTCTCCTTGTTTGCTTGTCGAAAGTTATGATTCTAGTAGTTAGGTGGATAACAAGAAGAAGCAACTAAAGGTTAAGAAGAATAAGGACAAACAAAAAACCAAATCTAAACCAACTAATCCTCACAGTGTTGAGAGTGTTGATCTTCCCACAAAACCACCTTGTAAGCATAAGTTCCCTTGCAGAATTTGCAAGGGTGGCCATCTTGTTAAGGATTGTTACGATTTGTCCCAAGTTTTATAAGTGTGGTCTAAGGCCTCCCAACAACCCATGTTGTTAGCCTCTGGTCATCATATTGATTATGCCCCATCAACCAATAACTCTATGGTTAAGAGTTGAAAAGTTAGTGTCAGAAAACCTTTCTTTCTATGTAAGGGCATGCAAATTACTTACTTTTGTCCTTGCATGGATGATTCTTCCTAGTTGTTGGAATATATTAATGTTCCTCAGCAATGGATTCCAACAGGTTATCGTAAGTTGTCCCTTGACCTTCCATTGGTTGATAAAAAGATCGATTTGGTTCCATCCTTGGTATATCCCACTCTTTATTTAGAGAGTAGAGAAAAAGTAGTTCATCCCACTCTTCCTTTGAAGAGTGAAGTTAAAATGTTCGAGTTGATGTCATATCCAACCGATCCCACTCTTTCATCTAAGAGTCTTAAGATTGAAGTAGTCACTTTGAAACAATCTTCTTCTCATCTTCCAATTGAGAGTGAACTGAAACCTGCTGAAGTTTTCATATCAGTTCGGATTGTTCTAGGAAAGGGGAAATCATTTTTGTATCAACATAACTCTCTCCATTTATTGAGTTTATTTTCTTTGATTGGAATAATATAATCGAATATTGTCGTCACTAGAGTGTTCCTTTCTAAATATTTGTGTGAGTTACCGCTAGGAACATACTTTGCACTATTGTTGACGAAGGGGCTTATGTTGGTAAGATATCCTCAACTTCCTAGAAAGCTAAAGGTTCTCCTTATCTTGTTCCAGCAACTGATCAGAAACTGGATTTCAATAGAAGAGCTACTACATCTTTAGGGATCCTTCCTCACTTACCTATCACCTTAGGAGGGAAAATTGCCTACATTGATGCTATGGTAGTCCAATGTCCTTTATATTTTAATATGATCCTTGGTTGAGATTATGTTTATTCCATGAAAGTGGTAGTGTCCACACTCTTTTGAGTGATGCGTTTTTCCCATGATGGGAAGATTGTGACCATTGATAATCTTTCCTTTCTTAAACCTGATCATCATATAACTTCTAGTCATCAGAGTTCCCTGAATGTCCTGCACGTTCTTATGGTTACTTCCCTTTCGTCGGCCATGTCTCCTGACTCTAACCATCATGTTGGATTTCAATCATTTGTAGACCGATAGCTTCTTTTCATCATGGGGAATCCTGGGGGGCATGTCTCTAGTCGTTGGACATCAAACTAGAGTTAAGCCGCTAGATTCTTATGTAAGGGGGGAAACCTACCAACCTTTGAACAACATGTTGGATAATAACTTCCCTTGAGCATATTTTACTTATGGTTTCAATCTCATTAAAAAATAAAACCACCCTTGGTCATAGTTTACTTCTAGTTACAAGCTTGTTACAAAATAAAATCGACTTTTAACATAGTTTACTTCTGGGTTCAAGCTCATTAAAAAATAAAAGTGACTATTGAGAATATTCTTATTCCTTTTCAAGATTGTTAAAAAATGAAATGGGATACCACAAGAATAGTTATTTTGTGTTTCAATCTTGTGTAAAAATGAAATAGGTCACCACAGGCATAGTTCTTTTCTATTTCAAGATTGTGTAAAAATTAAATAGGTCATTATGATCAGAATTCCATTTTTGTGTCAAGCTCATTCAAAAATGAAACAGGTTCTTCCATTGTGTCAAGTATTTTACTAGACTCAATACATTAACCTTCATTTCATCTTCATGTATCACTTGATCCTCTTTCTCTCTTTGTGTCTGGTGAACCTTTTCCTAGGAGTAACCCATAATTTAGTTGGATGAAGAAAAGAATAATCAGAAGAAACGAATCTTGGGGGGAATGCATCCAACCTCTTTACATTATGTTGGAGTTAAGCTACTTCACAGTGTCACGTCCCCATCCCTCAACCGGCGAAGAGGGCGCGACCAACACTTCAAACACAACTGGGCAAAATGCCCCATGAACATAAACAGAATTCAAATGCTGAAATTAAGCATACACAGATGCATTTATCTTCGATCATACAGCGGAAGCAAACATACATTCCAGCATTTTAACATCATTATAAACTGCAGAGATGAAGTATAAACAGTAGACTCATCTTTTGATGAGGAATTCACCCACAACCAGCTACGTCGCTGCAACGTTCCACCCAAGCATAGGCCAGCTTGCTCATCAATCTCTCAGCAACGCTGCCACCCCCGAGCTGGGCATGATTCCTCCGGAATAAGGGTCAATTGCAGGCTTATACATAGCCAAGGGGACACAAACAACAAACCAATCACAGCTGGGTTTCACAGGCTGTCAACAAACAAGCCAAGCCAGCACAGTCCAAGGGACTAACCACTGCATACCAGCAGCAAAAAAATTCCCTTCACAACCCTGTGAAGAAGCAAAATGACCGATGACAGTCCCAAACGAAAGGTAAGACACATCTCCAGCCTATAAGGCAACTCAGAGTAGGTTTTGTCCCTAACGTGGCCAAGACAACTCAACAACATCACCCAAACCAGGGTATATCAGCAGCCACAACACACCATGAAGGATAACAACAGCCCACAGTCCCAAAATAGGGAAATTCATCCAACAGCACACACAATTCCTCTGGGTGACTAATGGAAACTCACACAGTCCCAACAAAGGAGAAGAACAACTCCCAGCGTGGGCAGACAAGGGAAATTCAACCCACGAATTAGCAATCCACAGTGGTCCAAAATGAAATTGGAACCCACAGCCGACAAAACTCATGGGGAAGACAACAGCCCCAAACACAAACAGCAAGCATGGCTCACGGCATGGGAAAAACGACCCAAACATCTTGTGCGTGAGGAAAAACTCGCACCCAACAGAAAAATGCACAGGAAAGACATACCCGATTTTCTGCGTGAGGATTACAGCAGTAGAGGCCCTGCGTGAGGAGAAAACAACTCCGATTTTGCCCGTGGATGAACAAAACAATAGCAAGGACGTGAATTACAGTGTGTGGGTGCCTCAGCAATTCGTGGAGCCCCAAAAAATGTCTGTGTGAGACTAAAATCACCCAGAGCCTGTGCGTGAGAAGCCAACAGACCAAAATCGTGGTGAGAGTGTAAAAATGACCAGGGAAGAGTGCGTGAGGGAGAAGAATGGGCAACATGGGTGGAGTGGGAAATTGGGTAAGGCTGACAGCCTCCTACAACCACCACCACTTCAGCAATAAATTCCCTCAGCCATAACTCCTCAACCACCAGCTGAGCATTAAAGAGGTTGACAAGGTTGGGTGACAAATAACAAAGGTGGCAAAACAACAAGGCAATAAAACATGGGTTTTCCCCTTAACCAAGGTTTGACATCCCCCCACCCCTTATCCTTTGGAACCATGCCCTTTTCATTCAGCGTTGCACTGCTGTAGCTGGTTGTGGTTTATTTTGATTGATGTGCGGGTTTACATGATGCCGAATTATAATGTTCCTTATAGCACGAGATGCCACCGGCAATTATCCCCATTGCCGAAACATACACAACAAAATCGATGGTGGGGCTTTTGCCTTGGGCTCCTCACCACGATTAATTACATTTTACACATCATGCAAACGGGGTCGAAACCGGGGACGTGACACACAGTTATACTAGGGTTAAGCACAACCCACTGGACATCAAGTTGGGAAAACACCCTTCAATGGGACTCATTTTTTAGCATACTTTCTTTTTAGTTTCGAGATAGATAAACCATGAAACAACATATTCAGCATAGTTCAGTCTCTGTTTCAAGATCATTAAAAAATAAAGTAGATATCCTAATCATTATTTCAACTGATCTTCTATATCGTTAAAAACAATGAGATTATGTTCAGGTTACTTTTCATTTTTTCATGCTCTATTTAAAACATGAAAAAGGTTCCGACTTCCTTTGATACCATATTCATGCTCATTAAAAACCAAGAGAAAAGGTGTTGAGTATACTTTTATCACTTTTTCGGGCTCGTAAAAATTATACGAAAAATAAACCACCCATAGCTGTCTTTAGGTTTTCTTCATACTCTCTAAATAGGAAAAGTCCATCAAGCGAACTTGATTCTTTCATGCTTGTAAAAGTATTTGAACGGTCATATATCCGATGATACTTTATCCCCTTTTCAGATTGTTTATACTAATTTATGAAAAATGTACGCTCTAGTTCATCATAACTAGAAGAGTTCTCCTAGGTATCATTTTACATTTTTTCGAACCTTAGGGACTAAATTTACGAAAAATAACACATTGGAGTCTTCTTTAGTCCTTTCGGGCTCTCTAAACATGAAACAAGACTGATTTTACCTTCTTTGGACTAGTCAAAATCAAACAACGAAGGACCCTTTTGGATACTAAAACCATCCTTTCTCAGGTTTGTAAAACATGTGAGATTGGACTCATCCTATGATGAGCTATATTGAGTGTTTGTTACCCTTTTCTAGTTCATTAAAAAGAAAAGATGTACTCATCCATCATGATGGGTAAATTAAGGGAATGGAAAACCTTTTTCATTTGTTTTAATGACATCTTATAGTCACCCTTAAACATAGCACCTGTTTGCATTTCATTCAAACAGTTGGGTAATAATCCTGTCCTCTAGACAATCCACTTTCATGAGTCATTTCACTCCTTTGAGTCATTCAAAGAATGCATCATCTTTTCTTTGCATTATGTCATGGTCTCTGCCTAGTTGATTCAGTTCTACCAAGTAATTTGTTGTGTCATTTAATGTTTAAGGGGATTCGTTTACCATGACCAACCTCTGTAGTTACCTTACCTTCCTTTGTGTTGGTTATATATGAGTTAGTCCCATGATTTCTCCATAATCATAATCACTTCAAACAACTTTGTTCCAATTTCGTGTGGATGATGGGGAAAGCATCATGGCCCTACTTTGATGAGTCTAGTCCAATCGACACCAACACATCATCTAGGAATTAGTCTTAGAAACTAGTTAGAACCTTGAATCCTGCATACCTGAATGGCAGGTTTCCTCGCTTTTGACAGTAGGCTCCAATCACTTGCCTCTGATTGAAATATTCCACCGATTGTTTGACTTACACTAATTTATTCACATTTGGAGGAATGTAATATGGTACCTTGGGAATCATTAACATCAATGGTGATTTCCCTTGCACTTGTTAATGGTATACGTTAATGACTAGTACTTAAGTTGTTTCTACCATGTTCGACGTCAAAACATCTATTCACATGGATATAATCATATTTTTCAAGATTGGGATGAAGACCCTAGGTGTTTAGGAATTCACTTGAATATTTTCCTCTCCATAGGTTGTGTTGGAGTATTTTTTGATTGAGTCAATGCATAGATCCACAATGTATGTTTGATGGCTATGCTAAATTTTGAGTCATGATGACATAGATCTACAATGTATGTCCAGTAGCTATGTCCAAATTTGATTTTTATTCGTCATGGATCTACATTGTATGGTGGTAGCCATGATCTAGGAATCTATACATGGATATACAATGTATTAGTCAGTAGCCATGTCTCAGAGTCAGTCAAATTAAATCACCCAGAGTATATGGTATTGTAAAAATTATTCAACCAACAGTCTTTTTCCTCATCCTCCAACCTATATCTATCAAATCATTTCACCTATCACATCCTTATAGCTTCATATTTTGGGGGGGAATCTGTTACACCAAAATATTCTCATATTCATGTGTATTTTCCTAGATCCATAAAGTATTTGTGCCAAAATACTTGAGAAGAGGTCTTGACTTACCAGAACTCCAATTTCTAGTAGCACTAGCGCACCCTACCTTTTGATATAAGGATTCATACTGGGTTAAAGCTTGTTTCTAATAGACAAAGAGCGTCAGTGACACTCCTTTCCTTTGTACAAGGAGAAACACCTCTTCCCGAGACCATTTTCTAGTGTACAAGGTGCGTCAACACTCATTAAAAGGAAAAAAGAGAAGCATAGAGATATTTCTAGAAGAATACCTTATGGAGCTTTATCCCAACCAACCAGAATAGGTGGAATTCGAGACCCTAATCTATAGGTATTATCACTTATCTTTCTCCAAGTGATCCTCATCTCCTTTGATCCCATTTTAGCCTATAAATACAAGCTCACCTTCATGGTTTGGGGAAGGACCAAGAAAGAACCCATATTTTTTTGAAATAATTCAAGAGTTGAGAGGAAAATGATTGAAGTTTGAGGAAAAAGGCTTGTGGGAAGAAGAACAACACCAAGGATATTTAGTTGTAACTTTTCCCTTTATTATGTTAATGCAATCATGTTTTCCTTTCCCATAGACATTGTGTAATCATGTTTATTATTTTTCTACTTGGTAATTAATATAGATATAGTTGATTATCTTGTATGTTTCCACTTGTTTCTTGTTGGTTTTGATATTTGTCCATCTCCTTTATGTCAACTGATGCTAATTCTTCAAGCTAGCAGGGACAATCTTCAGATAACATAAGGTTTCATTTTATTCAAGTAATTTGATTAGATCTAGGGAAATGTTTTCATTATTGTTTGTGTTTTGTTCTAAATCTATACCATATAGACTAGGGAAAGAATATTTGTCCCGCACTGATTGAATCTTTCCACTAACAATACACCTAGTTTCAAAGTGAAATCGTCATTGTAAGTCAACTTTTTCAATGTTTTTATACAGGGCTTGTAAATTTTTCAATTTGTTACTATATTCATATTTGATTCTTTCCATTATATTCTTGTATTTTTTCATTAGGGTTTAGTTTTTTAGTTTATTCATCATGTTTCTAGAGGTTCTCCCTTGCTCCTATTTTACTTCTCCCTAAATTTCTTGTGTGGAAGATGTTTGAATTTTCCTGGGCATGTATCTCTTGTATCTTGTCATGATGACAACAAGACTTCATCCCATGCCAAAGACTTAGTTGCTTGACATCTATATTTTCCAATATATAAATTATATTATTGTATTGCATCCTTACTTTGTTCATTATTTATATGGTCTTGCTAACCCTTGTTTGTGTAAAATAAATTTCATATTCTATATCCTTCATATATCATGTCATATTTCTTGTCATTATGGGTTTATAATGTTCATTATATGTTTTACTCTTGGAATTTATTCTGTGCAAATTATATATGTGTTTACTTCACTTCCTCCACATGAGTATTTATGAATATTTGTGGGATAGCTTGGTTATGTTGTTCCTTTCGATCTTAAACATATTGATGTTGTTATCGTTGGTCATTCAAATTTGTTCCTCTCTTCATATTATCCTCAACATTATCAAAGTTGAAACATTTTTCCACTTAATATCATATTTTTGAAGTTGTAATTAAGAATGAATGTAAATCCTTGATATATCATACAATATAAACTTCTTCTAGTTATAATGTAATGAAATGAATTTCCATATTCTTCCTGTAAATTCATCATGATTATATGTGGGACATGTTTTCGATGGATAAGCCATCTATGTGTCTTTTATTCTGATGTAATTATATATTCCTCCATTTGTATTATTTCTATGTAGTCGTCATTAGGGGGGATGATGGCATATGCATTGATTACTTGTGATGTTGTTCATATGTGTAATGATGTCTAGTGTGATGACATAAGATGTTATGATGATCTACCTACCAAAATAAAGAATAAAATATTCCATAACTCTCTATATTATACAAGGGATTTATCCCACATGAATCATGAAGTAAATTCTCTTATTACCATTCTTTATATAAGATAAGTGGGAAAATATTTATCCCACGTGTATAGGGATGTAAATAGTCCATACCTCTAAAACTATAATAGAGGTGAAGAAGACCCTTTGGTATTGATGTTAATTGAAAGTGATTGTGAACAATATTGTAAAGATATGATAAGCATATGTGGGTGGTGCTCAAGTGTAAGAGTGGATATTTCTGAATAATAAAGAAGATCATAATCAAATGTGGATGTTTTCCCATTTGGGGTTTTACCATGTAGATCTAGTGTTCTATTTCTTTTCCATTTTCACTCTTATTATTTGATTATTTGGTGTTTGTATAGATAGGAAGCTATAGTAGTTGATTCTTTCTATTGATTTACATCTTAATAAATATATTGTTGTATGTTTATGCATATCTCTCAATATTCTAACAATGACTCTAGTGACATATTGTGGATCTCTAGAATTTATCTCTGCTACTTGGA
This sequence comes from Pseudotsuga menziesii, assembly GCA_001517045.1. Lineage (NCBI taxonomy): Eukaryota > Viridiplantae > Streptophyta > Pinopsida > Pinales > Pinaceae > Pseudotsuga > Pseudotsuga menziesii. The sequence continues at coordinate 506,074 of LPNX010433177.1, forward strand.
GTTGAACTAGTCTTTGTTTCTTTCTTTTTTCTCTTATAGCTTTCAGTTCGGGTTCTTTCCTCTGTCGTGACCAACTATTCATTTTTATGTCTATTGTTACATAATATATGGGTGAGAAACACATGATCTATTCTGGATAACAATATGATTCTAACCTAAAACATTAGTGGGAAGTTTTTATTGCCCTAATTTCACTCACCTACTACATATAAGTGGTTGTACCTTGAAACATCACAAATCAACATAGATGTCACATAATGAAATAATAGATATTTTCTATAACTTATTTATAGACAATATCTTGTTTACATATCTAGCCTTTTGGGCATTTACCATCTTTAAAATTACAAATATCTTGTCCTTATCACATATCTAGCCTTCTAAATGCTTGTTTAAAGCCATATGTGTATGTGAATTTTCTTACCGTATAGGCTAGAATACAGTCTAAAGATTGGTTTGAAATGGTTACCCTTATGATATCCTACCACAACCATAGGAAAATAATTTGGTGATAACATCTTGGCGTCGTTGTCGGGTAGTAACGTTTAGCACCTCTGCTAAATTTTGAAGATTGTTTACATAGGCATCTGCACCAATTCCCCTGCAAAGGGTTGAGGCCAGTGAAAGGAGGAATAAGGTCTTTATCTTTTCATATAACCAGACCTTGAACAATGGTAATAAGATTTTGAAGATGTTCAAAGGATCATTTCTAAGTGGAAATGCAAAGTAACTAAGAAAATTTATAGATATGAACCTTGAAAACGTGTGTAAGTGAGAAAATCTGTTCCAGGTTATATAGTGACAAAAATGAAGGGTTTAGATGCATAAGAGGAGAATATCAATGGCTATTAAAATATTTCACCAAGATAATATGCACAGGCTTGAGGGATTTTGGTAAATCCGGAGACAGGTTAACTCACAAGACAAAATTATCCATTGGATGAACATATGAAGATAGATCCACGATGGAAATTGATTCCACTAGTTCAACCTCCATGGACTAAGGAACTTTTCCAATTTGCGGAATGGCTTAAAGGTATGCATGTTTCGACAAAGGATATCTAATCAGAGAATAGATCTATGGTGGAGAATGATTCCACAAATCCAACATGCACAGAGAAAATGATATCTCTGACACCACAGAATTGGGTAGACCCCACAAGTTTCAATGACCAGGATCAGAGCCTGATATAGATCTACCGCAGAAATAAATCCTACTATGTGAACCTGCACACACTAATTTGAATTTGGAGTCAGTGAAATTTCGTGGGCCTGAAAGCGCTACCATGGTAAACATAGGGGAATATCAACGGCTCTCATCCATTCACGCATATCCGATGAGATCCGACGGTGTACACAAAAATCGTTGATATAGCTTCTGCATTCAAAGTCATAGAGGGTCAGTGCAATGGGGAAGGTGCATCAATGATGTGTCCCCTCCCCATTGGATATTGTGCTCAAAGATGGGAGGTACAAAGGTCACGTTTACAAAGCATGATGGTTTATAAGGATAATCCATGTGACATTAACCACATATCCTGGGATTTAAAAATCAAACGACCCAATACTACTCCTTCCACCCTATAACTCTGACTTCCACTAAGCATGAGTCAACTGGATACAAATGCAACCTCCAGAAGTGTTGAGTCTCACCACCAAGTACTCGTTCATTGTTTATCAACCCTTTTGTGTTCTGTAATCCATCCAATTGACAATTTCTCCATGGCCTCGTCTGTAAAAATCCTTGACCCGCCTGAGGAGGTCATCTACGATCAAATTTACAACGCATATGATCCTTGTTTGCAATTATCCAGTGTCTGTGAAGGTCGAAATGCTTTGTTGTCATATTCCTAAGACCAGTCGAAACTGTTAGTAAATTTAAATTCATCCTTAATAGGGTTCACATTAGAACAATTGCCCCATTTCCCATATATTTTCCAAAGGGAAAACTCTAATTATTCTGCCACTAGGAAGGACATCCTTGATGATACCCACTCCCATGTCATTTGCAAAATTGCACCAGAATCTATCAGGGATTCCCTGGGTCTCTCTGAATCCCAATGTCAAGACCTAACCCCCTTCACTAAATCAGAGATTCTGCAGGTGTTTGAGGAATCTGGCCTAGAATCCAAGAATAAATTGTTCCATACCATTTTGAAAACCCCACTTCCCGCAAAAACCCATATCATCCCACTTTCCTCCGAGTTGTTCACAAATCCTTATGTATCAACCATCTCCCTCTTGAGTCAAATCTTAGGTCTTGATAGCGTTAACATGGTCTCTGAATTAATCCTAGGCATTCTCCTTTACCTGATTCAATCTGAAGCAGGAATTAAGTTCGATGAGTTCTTGGCCGAAGAAATCAATTCTCACCTTGAGAAGTTTCATTTGGATAAGCACTTTAGATACCAGGTGTATTTATTTTCCATCATAGTCAATTCCAACTGGAAGACCCTTGAGGACATGGATCCAAATGTGTTCAAATACTGGCTCGGGTCTCTCTAGAAGAACCAAGACTAGTTTTACACCCTATTCATTGACAAAATTGTCCTCAGCATCTCCAAACTATTCAACCCTAAAGAGAAAAGAATATCATAAGACATGAAGGTTTCCTTGATGTTGATGTAATTGTAACTTCAGAATGTATTCATCCGTATATCTTATGTATTGTAGCTCGATTTTTATTTCAGGATGTGTCTGTAATGTAATTGAGTCATTTCATACCTCAATGTTTATTCCGAGAAGTTTCTATAATGTAAACAAGTCATGTCAAGTCATTGTGGGTAACCCTCCTATTTGTTAAGGGTTAAAGTCCCAGTAGTTGTGGGGCCCTAGGGTTATTAGACTATCCTAGAGAATTCGACCCTAGGTGAGTCATTGTAAGTCGGGGCAATAGTCCCCACCATTATGTTAAGGATAACCCTCCTTGTTGGTCGGAGGAGGAAAAGTCCCCACAAGTTGTGGGGCACTAGGGTTATTAGACACTCCTAGAGATGTCGGCTCTAGTAAGTAATTTTTAAGTGAGGCCGACATGTTGGAGTGGGTTTGAAGTGAATGAAGGAATATAAATAGAGAGTGAGCCTCTATATTTATCACACACACACTCACTCATTGGGGCACATGAGTGAGAGGAGAATTTGTTGGGACAAGAGAGAGACTACTGTTGTCGGAAGATCATCTTTATGTTTTCAGGTTTTACTTTTGGTGCTGATTCTATCTCTGAGGAAGTTGTAGGGTTTCTCCATTTATGTTTTCCCCGAGGAAAAACATTGTGTTCATTGTCTCATGTGTTTGATTGATGTGCTTTTTGTTCTCTCAGTTATAGATCCTAATTTTATGCTAGCTTAATGTTAAAAATCTAACAGGGTATCAGAGCTAACCTGAGAAGAATACATTGTGTAGCTATAGAATCTAGGGCTTCTTAATTTTTGGGTCTCTCTCCACAATCCATCAGCAAAAGTATTCTAGGATGACTCTCCATTGAAGGTCGCATCTTTCTATCGAAGTGGAATTCAATTCCGAGCATTTTTCAGTTTTCGATGCGAGAAATTAGGGCTTTCTACAGAAGAAGAATTTTTGCGTGAGCCCAGCATAGGATTTCTCTTCTCATCAAAATAGAAGTTTAGAGATCTTGATCAAGATTTTTGGTTGGGTATAACTCCAGGAAAGTCAAACCCCAGTTTGACCCCGAGCTGGAAAAACCCTAAATACTAAAATGGATAAGTTTTGGTACATTTTCTCTATCTTGGGATTGGAGATGGCTCAGAAGCTGAACATTATAGAGTTCTAAGATAAAATCCTGATGTACACTATGTCCAAAATTCAGCCTCTAATTCGCTATATTCTGGGAGATATGATCCCTCCAATTTAGGGTTCCAGCCTCTTCCAGGATTCGTCACTAAACAGGACACCTGGGGAGAATTTCCATATTTTGGGATAAAAAGGTTCAAATGAAATTCCTAAAGATGTTCCAGAAAGGGAATGGACTATCCATTCTGTGGTCCAAGCTTCAAACCGAGATGATGAAACAGTAACATGTGGAAGTCCGTACAACTTCACTGTGCTGAACAATCCTGTAACAGATAACCTTAGGAAAATGATCATAAGTCCCAATTGGTGAAACCAATTCTGATGAAACTAGTGGTGTTGGAACAAGGACATGCGAGGATACCTTAGTGCAAATTTTCAGACATATAGGAACGTTAATTTCAGAGATACTGTAGAAACAGTAACAGGAATTTCTACAGAAGAAATTGGAAAACTAGGGCTTCCTGTTCTGGGAGCTTCCCTCCACTGTTTTCAGAAAATGAGTACATTGGACAGATCACCTTGAAGAAATATATATTTCTATCTAATCATATCTAAAAGATTCCAAGTTTTTAAAATTAGGGTTTCTCTGACAAACCCTAGATTAGCCAGCTCCAGAACCAGGACGGACACCTCAAATCGGTAAGATCTAATCTTTTTCTATTTGCATTTGAGGTTCTCAATTCAAAGTGATCTATTACATCAGCTTGATGATAAGCTTGGTGAAGTTGACAACTTCCAAGTATGGAATTATTTTATCTCTCTAAATAAAATGAATTGGACACCTACATGAGTAGAGAGGTTCCAATTCCAGAGGGAGATGAGGCTAAAATCCTTACACCAGAAGAACTTGGTCAAGGCCAAGAAGATCATTGTTGATTCAATCAAGGATCACATTGTACCCCAAGTGTCTTCCCTAAATACACCGAAGATGTTTGATTCCTTGACCAAGCTATTTGAAGGGAAGAACATAAATCAGAATATGAATTTGAGAAAATAGTTGAAGAATGTGAATATCCAGAATGCAGAGACCATACAGTCATACTTTACGGGGGTCTTTCAAATCAAAGAACAACTTGAAGCAGTAAAAGAAGAAGTGGAGAATGAATAAGTGGTGATAACCACCTTGAATGGCCTCCCAAGATCATGGGATTCATTCTTTCGAAGAATGTGTGCTAGAAGGAAGTGATTACTTTCAGCGGACTCTGGGAAGAGCACACACAAGAAGAAGCTCAACTAATAATAAGAGAAAAGAAGATGGGCGCAACTGAAGATAAAGATCTCACCATCCAAAGAAGATCCCTCAAGCGATGAGGAATATGAAGAACTCAACTCTTGAAGAACCTCTTATCCACCTTATCATTTGGATAAGAAATGATGCTATTATGAATAAAGAAGACGATGAAGTTGAAGGCTCAAGAAGGAGTCTACCCACGAAACAAATAAAGATAAGTATGCAATTGTCATTTCATGATATTGTTTTATTATGCATTTGTTTATATTCAGTTAATGTATTATGCATGATAGAATGTTTGCATTAATGACAGTATACTACTAATATGCATGTGATGGGTAAGTAGCTCATGGTGCTATACAACTCTCCATTGCTACTTATCTAGAATGAAACCTCTTTGCTGACATATTGGATTAGTGCACAATCTCAATGTTGTCCTGGTAGAGATGGAAGGCATCTAGAAAAGTTTCCGTGAGATATGGATGAATGTTGTATTGGCTAAAGTAGTTGCATGATCATATATTTATGCATAAGAAATTGCCAGTATGAATATTCCTTATGAAATGTTTCTAACCATACAAATGCATTTGACTTGTAGGAAAGATCGCATACATAATCGCCTACAAGCAAAGAAGAATGAGACTTGTTCCGAAGAACAAGTAATGACAGTTCAAGATGAAAAATAATATGACGAATGCAGTAACATCATTGATGCTGAACCTTCCAAGAATAAAGGGAAGACCAGTTCAAGAAGAATGATGTCTAGAATGCAGTATCGATACATGAAGGAAAGTTCATAGTTCCATCATGCAGTAGATGGAAACATCGTGGGATACAAGGAAATATTTGTAGCACGAGGCTTCTCACGAAAAGAAGGCATAGAATATGAAGAGACATTTGCCAGTGGGAGTTGAGACACATGACAGGAAAAATCATGTGTGTAAATGAAAGAAGGCCTTATACAATTTCAGAAGACACCAATGAGATAACACATACATGATGAGCTTGATGAATATCTGAACTTATGCTACAAGGTTGATAGAGGATGACAAGCTCATAGATGGGTGCAAGAAGAATGCTTTCAAAGATAGAGGATCTTGGTATCCAGTGACCCTAGATGGATACATAGAATATTAGTAGCATAGGAAGCTACTTGTCACTCCAGTACATAATGTTTCAGTGCATAGAGTACAGAAGACAGAGGGAGTATGATGCTCCACTTCAGAGGGAGTGACTACAGAATATCTTGAGGTTCGACATGGTATGACAGGATGGGTAGATTATTGATGACTCTAGGCTCTACTAAGAATAAAGTGGATTCCAACCTTTGCTTCAAGGTTGAAGGCAGAAGACCAGTGATACTCCTATTATGTGTCGATGCACTATTTTTCTAGGCATGGAGGTGTGGCAGAATGTGGATGGAATCCTCCTCAGACAAGGGAAGTATGCAGTAGAGATCCTAAAGAGGTTCAGGATGATGGACTGTAAGGCCATGACGACACCTATGGCATCGAACCTAAAGCTATTGAGTGATGCTTCATCAGAGACAGTTGATGTTATGATGTATCGTCAGATGATTGGGTCCTTGATGTACCTAACAAATACGAGACCATATATTTTTTTTGCTATGAATACCTTGAGCTAGTTCCTAACAGATCCAAGACATGTTCACTTGATTGCTGCAAAGCATATTATGAGGTACCTGAGGGGTACAATTGATTATGGGCTCAAGTATGAGGCGAATCAGAAGATTAACCTGGAGGGTTATGTTGATTCAGATTGGATAGGCAGTGCCATCGATAGGAAGAGCACTTCAGGGTGCTGCTTCAGTATGGGATCAGGTGTGATCTCTTGGGTTAGCAGGAAGCAATCCTATGTGGCACTGAGTACAGCTGAAGCAGATTATGTCGCAGCTTGTTGAGCTAGTTGTGAGGCAGTATGGCTGAGGAATCTAATGTCTAATTTATTTGATCTCGAGATGGATGCTACTTGTATACATTGTGACAACCAGAGTTGCACAAAGTTGTCAGAGAATCCAGTGTTCCATGACAAGTCGAAGCATATCGAGATCAAGTATCACTATATCAGGGATATGGTGTAGAGGGGAGCAGTGAAGCTCAGGTATGTTGCGATGGAGGAACAGATAGCTAATGTGTTGACAAAGCCATTGGCTAAGGAGAAGTTTGAATACTTCAAGGAGAAGCTTGGTGTTCTCCAGATCGAGGTTTCCTCCAAGGGGAAATGATGAGACCCAGAGCCATTCTGACATGGTGAGAGGATTGGTTCCTTCCATGGTCAGAAGTAAGGGCTGAGCCATTCTGTCATGGTGATTGGATTGGTTCCTTCCATGTCATATGTGAGTGTTGAGCCATTCTGATGTGACTGTAGGATTGGTTCCTACATGATCAGAAGTAAGTGTTGAATGCCATTCTTGGAATGGAGGCACCTGGTCAGTTACCAGGAAACCTCAGTCTAGGAATGATGGCCATTCTAATGTGACAGTAGTATTGGTTCCTACATGATCAGATGTGAGTGCAGAGCCCTTATGACATTGGTTGTCAAATGTAAGTGCAGAGCCCTTTCGGCATGAAGGATTGGTTCCTTGCATGATCGAATATAAGTGTTGATCCTTTCTGACATTGGTTGTCAAATATAAGTGTAGAGCATTTCGGCATGGAGGATTGGTTCCTCGCATGGCTGAGTGTAAGTGCTGAGACTTTTTGACATTGGTTAATACATGTGAGTGTTGGGCCTTTCTGAAAGGGTTGTGGGAGGTGTTCCCACATGGTCAGATGTGAGTGTTGGGTGTGCCTTTCTGATATGATTATAGGATTGGTTCCTACATGATTAGATATAAGTGTTGGGCAGGACATTCTAACTTAGGGTTAGATATAAGTGCTGGAAAAGACCTACATGGAGGCTAGGCCTACAACCAGCATGAAAAAGGGCTGGCTCTATAGAACTTCCTATGATGAGAAGAATCATGAGATATCACCCGTGACAATGATCCAGCAGTGATGATCCAGTAGTGATGATCCAGATCCAGTGACGATCCAGATCCAGTGATGATGATCCAGATCGGGTGATGATCTATATTCAGTGATGATGATCCAGATCGAGTGATGATTCAGATCCAGATGAAGATGATGAGAAATCAATGATGATCCAGATGATACAGAGAAGGAGACTTCTGCTGATAAATTGTGTCGAGAGAATACCTTCCTAGTTAAGAGGTAGTGTTGATGTAATTGTAACTTCGGAATGTATTCATCCGTATATCTTATGTATTGTACCCTGATGTTTATTCTGAGATGTGTCTGTAATGTAATTGATTCATGTCATACCCTAATTTTTATTCCAGGAATTTTCTATAATGTAAACAAGTCATGTCAAGTCATTGTGGGTAACCCTCCTATTTGTCAGGGGTTAAAGTCCCCGCAGTTGTGGGGCCCTAGGGTTATTAGACTATCCTAGAGATGTCGACCCTAGGTGAGTCATTGTAAGTCAAGGAAATAGTTCCCACCATTGTGTTAAGGATAATCCTCCTTATTGGTTGGAGGAGGCAAAGTCCCCACAAGTTGTGGGGCACTAGGGTTATTAGACACTCCTAGAGATGTCGGCTCTAGTAAGTAATTGTTAAGTGAGGACGACATGTTGGAGTGGGTTTCAAGTGAATGAAGGAATATAAATAGAGAGTGAGCCTCTCTATCTATCACACACACACTCAATCACTGGGGTGCATGAGTGAGAGGAGAAGTTGCTGGGACAAGAGAGAGACTACTGTTGTTGGGAGATCATCTTTATGTTTTTGGGTTTTACTTTTGGTGCTGATTCTATCTCTGAGGAAGTTGTGGGGTTTTCTCCATTTATGGTTTCCCTGAGGAAAAACACTATGTTCATTGTCTCTTGTGTTTGATTGTTGTGCTTGTTGTTCTCTCAGTTAAAGATCCTAATGTTATGCCAGCTTAATGTTAAAAATTTAACACTTGAATTAATAGGGTATTGGAGATTGGTTCTTGATGCATAAGTATTCAATTATCGGAGTATATGGTTTTTTGGCTGCCCCTTTCATGCTACTATTTTCCTAACTCCCTCAGTATTCACACTAGAATTGACGAGGAAGAGTATTTCTGCTGGTGTGGAGAATTGTACTCCTCACAATAAGGAGTCTTGGATCAAATACTCTATTAATTTCATGCCCTTCATTATGAAGAAGCCAGTAGTATTACCAATGGTGGAGAAAGTTTTGAAGGCCATGAACTTTCAGGTGAATCATGCACATAATTACGATCCTAAGGGGATCATTTCCTAGAGGAGGGTCTAGGTGTAGAGGTTAGTCTTTATTCACTCCATGATCCCAAAATTGTCCCAGGAGGAAAATTATCTTGCCTATGATTTTGATTGGACTCCTGCAGAGAAAATTTAGGCTCCTAAAGAAGTGCAAGGTACGGTCCCATCTACTCCCTTTCCCCTAAATGGTTATGGTAGAAGAAGAAGGTATCGATTAGAGGTGGAGGATATGGAATGTGATGAACATACTCCTAAAAAGAATCCTGGGATAGACATAGATGAGGACGTAATCGGCCTGGAGCAGGAGTTTAATTTTTAGTTTGATTCCCTCAAAGCACTGATCGAATAAGATCCTGCTAGTGAAATCCCTATTGGAGTGATCCAAGTTGTGCCCAGGTGAAATCCCTATTGGAGTGATCTGCTATGTTCAGTTACAAAATAGTTTATAACGGTTCAGAAGTTCAACCATTGCAAATCATGTTCGTATGATGTATGTCGAGGCGAACCTATCGAAGGAGAACTTGTCGGATCAACATGTCAAGGCGGACTTGTCGGAGGCGAACCTATCTAAGGTGAACATGTTAGTTTTTTGTTGGATCATTCCTCCTTCCTTAAGAAATAGTGGTCTCCATTGTGTATTTTTTTAGCTGAGGAAATTTGTTGGAGACTTCATTAGTAGAGTACCATTTTCCTTCTGTAGGGAGTATTTTAGATTTAGCCACTTGAAACAAGTGAATGGAGTTCATCCTTATATGACATATGCATCATCCCACAATGGTGTCACAAATAAGAGGTCCCTGAACATCTGGACGGATGTCTTCAGGTTCTGTTGTCTACAAGTCATTTTGTTCCAACAATGGTGCATTATATGGTCGAAGTAGATCTACATTGAAAATGGGATGTAGGCCAACGCATGCAGGAATGTTGAGCTGAAAAAGTGTTTTCTCCAATCTATTTAAGGATTCTATATGGACCATATCTCAAAGGTTTCATATTTTTTGTATAGACCAGTGAAGCGCTCCTTCTTTAAATGTAACCAGACCTGATCCCTAATATGGAATGAATGAGGAATACGATGCTTGTCATGTCAGACCTTAGCTTTTGCATTTGCTCATTACAACATCTCATGTGCTTGCTTCTGAATGTTGTAGATTTTATCTCTAAACTTTAACGCTTTCTCCACTTCTCGTCCTTCGAAGTCAGTTTTGTTCGACTGTGTCGAGGAACTAATTAAGTCAATAGGTACTAAGGGTTGAAATCTGTAACATATCTCAAATGGACTCTTTCCCATAGAGATGTGTTGAGCACGATTGTAGTTGTGTTGTATGTATGGAAGGTTGTCATCCCATGTTTGACGATGCTTGTGGTTGTACATTGGAAGCAATTGTACGACTAAGAAATTTACATCTTCCTTTTGTCCATTTATCTGCGGATGGAAGGCTGTCGACAAAGAAAGTATCGTGTCAAGTTGTTTCTAGATATTTTTCCAAAAGGTGCTGACAAATCTAGCATCTCTGTCGAAAATAATGGTCGTCAAGAGGCCATACTGTTTCCACACATGTTCGAAGAAGAGCTGAGCAGTCTATTGTGTTGTTGTAGTCTTCTTGCATGGTATGAGTATAGCCATCTTGGAAAATATGTCGACCACTACTAGTATTATGTCATGTTGATGTTTGGTAGTAGGATATCCTATCAATTAGTCCATATAAATAGATTCCCATGGTCCAATAGGAACTGGAAGGGGTGTATACAGTCCTTCTCATCGATTCAATGGTTTAGCAATGGCACAAAACATGCATGATCGAATGTACTTATTGACGTAAGATTTAAGTGAAGGCCATTAGAAATACTTTTGGAGGATAACAAGTGTTTTTGTGACTCCAAAATGTCCTACAGTCTTGTTGTAGTACATGTACCAAATGAGCTTCTTGTCGGTGCTCACCAGTCAGTATACAAATTTCTCCAATCTTGTATAGCAAGGTGTCTTTCAGGAAGGAGTCGATAGCTGAAAACTTGTCGATCTGAAGTTGTCAATATATTGTCGAAAAATCGTATTCCATCGAATACAATTGCGTCCAAGTAGTGGTGTCATAATCCTGCATACTCATCATTGTATATAGTAGAGTAATGGGTGTTCTGTCGAGACAATCGACTGCGGCATTGGCTTAACCTTTTTGATACTTAATTACCAACTAAAATTATTGCAGGTAACTAATCCACTTAATTTGTCGGGATTCCTGTAGTTTCAACTGAGTCGGAGCGAACTAAAAAGGTTTATGGCCAGTGATGATGACTGTTTCCTTTCCAAGAATGTAGTTTCTCCATTGCATAAGAGTTTGCACAATGGCGTACAGTTATTTTTCATATGTCAAGTACCTTTTAACGGTGTCGCTAAAAGTCTCAGAATGAAACACGACTGGGTGACCTGACTGAGTTATCACTCCGTCGCGGGCATAGTCCGATGCATCTGTCTCAATCTCAAAGGGATGATGCAAATTAGGTAACACAAGTACTGGTGCAGTACAAATATTGTTTGTGATTTTTTAAAAATCTTGTTGTTGTGTCGGTGTGCATTTGAAGAAATTTTTCCAATTTCCTTTCGTCAACTCATTCCAAGGCCATGTGATGTGGTTGAATCTAAGTATGAATCGTCGATAGAAATTTTCCAAACTAACAAAACCTCCTAGTTCATGAATTTTTTTAGGAATGGGATAGTCTTTGAGGATCTGTACTTTTTCTGGGCCGACATGAATGTGTGCAGAGTCAATTACATACCCCAAATACTTCATGCTAGTCATCGCAAATGAGCATTTTTCCATGTTTAGTTATAGTTGATGTTGCTACAGAGTGTCAAAGACTTGTCAAATTTATTTGACATGTTCTTCCCATGATCGATTGAAAATCAATATATCATTGAGATAGACAATGACACATTTACCGATGAAAGGTCGTAGAAGTTCATCCATATATCTCATGAAGGTTACTGGTGCATTGGTTAAGACAAAAGGCATGACTGGCCATTCAAACACTCCTTCCTTGGTCTTGAAGGGCATTTTCCATACATCAGTGGACTCGATTGGAATCTGGTGGTATCCTGAATTAAGGTCGTGATTTGTAAAGAACTTAGCACCTTTCAAGTTGTCAATGATTTCATCAATCCGTGGAAGAGGGTATATCTTCTTCACTGAAATTTTGTTGAGATCCTGATAGTCGATGCACATGCGCCAAGTTTTGTCTTTCTTTGGAACTAAGACGATTGGACTTCCATAAGGAGAGGCGCTCGGGAAGATATGACCCTTGTCGATCAAATCCTAGATTTGTCTGCGAATCTCTTCATTTTCGAGAATGGATATTCTGTAAACAAATGTGTTAGGTAATGAATAACCAGGAACAAGTTCAATGGATTTTTTTACCTGACAATGCAGAGGTAATCCGTTTGGTGCTTGTAATATTTTCTCGTATTCTTCAAGAATGTTATCGATCTGTTGTTGTTGTCAGGAGCTTCCTCTGTCGGTGAGTTGACTCGTTGCTGCAGTCTTCCTGGAATGTTGAGGCTTGATCATGATTAATGCATACTTTTTAGCATGATGGATAAACTTTTTCATTTGTTTGGAAGATATCATAGCAACCGTTGATGTGGGTTGTCTCTCTGGTATGCCATACCATTGATTTTTTATTTTGACAATCACCTTCTAAGGCCGTGACTGATATGCACCGTGTCAATCCCATAGGTAGGGTTTACCAAATAGAGCATTGGCTATGGAAAGCAGTGCCACGTCACAGAGTACTTCATCTTCAAAAGGATTAATGAAGTAGGTGAGTCGACACTGTCATGTGGTCCTTAGTTCCTGTCCATCCTTCATCCAACCGACATTGTAACGCTGAGGATGTGGAGTGGTGAAAATATCTAATTTCTTCACAAGATATTCAGAAACAAAGTTCTTGTGGCTACCATTATCCACAATCAAATGTAGTGGATTTTTTTTAACCCATATCCGTGTATGGAATAGGAGCTCTCGTTCTTCCTCATCGACGATGGTCGATGCTGTCGGAGTGATCGAGGTCGAAGCCAGAAGGGTTGATGCATCTGGATCAGATTCTACCAGGGTTCTATCAAATAAGTTGAATGTCGGCAATTTTTCTAAAAATGTCTTTTGAGATTTGCATTCTGATGTATCATGCCATGATAAACTGTGATAATTAAACCATTTCCTAGTAGGATTTTATTTGTTGCGATCCCTCTTGTATTTCTGAAAGTTCTTCTTTTGATGATCAGGCTTTGGAGGAGTCAGCTGAGAAGGGGTCTTGAACTTGTCGGAGTCAGATGGTGACTTCTTATCAGTTGTTCGACCTGTCGGCTTGTTCGTGAAACGTGTTTTTCCTTTATGTCTAGCTTCAAGCTTAATGGCATAATGAAATGCATCTACAAGTGTACTAATAGTGAGAAACTCCATATCCTACTAAATGTACAGGGATAAACTACTGATGTACTTTAGGATAAGCAATGTATCTCCATTTCCTTAGTTGTTGCCACTTCTTGAATTTTTGTTCAAGGTACCTTGGCAGGTAGAATTCCTTTCGGACATATTCGACAAATTTTACCTATGTGTCTATGGGGTGTTCTTCTTTTTCCATCTTTGTCGATAGATTCTCCCACCAGTATCGTATGGAGGTTGACATATTTAAGGATGCAATGGTGATATTTTCCTCTTCGGAGAGCTGATTTACTGCGTAGTATGATTCCAGTTGTTGTACCCAATTATCGACGGATTCCACATCAATATTGCCTTCAAGGTTTGGTATGTCCATATTTATTTGCACTTTGAAGAGGTTGATTTTATCGAAGTGAGATCATGTCGAGGATTCCCCAGAGCTAGCAGTGACTCGCATGAGAATCTCGCTCAACTGAGTGAATATTTCAATTCACTGGTGAGCCAGTGATTTTTCTATAAGTTTCTTTATCTCTTCAAATGCATGTCTATTGTCTGCTTCTGCAGCCATATTTTATGAAGTCAAAGGAAGTGTCTTCTTGTGTTGTTGAGTTTGCAAGCGTTTTTGAACAGGAATAAGTTAAATAACTTCGATGGAAGTGCTTATGTAACTTAAGACTCTGAACAAGATCTTGCTCTAATACCAATGATACAAGTTGTGCCCAGGTGCACACTAGGGACAACAGTCAACTGAATGAGTTGAGTACTGTTATGGCAGAAGCATATAAGAAGAACCAGCAATGCAGGAAATACACTAGGTCAACAAGAAATATACACAGAGAAAATATGCAATAATTTGAACCAATTTATTACTTCTGCTCCATTAAAAATGGATGAATCATATCGATATCTATATTACATAGTGTACATGATTATATAGGATGTTGAGACACTTGGGTGACTACTCGCTATATTCAGTTACAAAAGAAGTTATAACAGTTTAGAATTTCAATCGTCGTGGAGCATGTTGGTATGTTGTATGTTCAGGTGAACCTGTCGAAGCTAAACCTCTCGACTGAACATGTAAAGGAGGACCTGTCGAGGCAAACCTATCGAAGGTGAACCTTTCAGATGTTGTTTGGATCATGGAGGGGAGGTTGCAAATCAAGTGGTGGTTGCATGACCACTAGTGGTTGGGAAACCAGTCACTACGCAAATAGGGGAAAATCCCTTAGGAGCTTCACTGTCAAAGAAGAAGGGAGATGAGGAGCCTTTCCTCAAATATCAGACATACTCCTTCACCTCTGTTACTAAAAGACATTTCAAGATTGAGAAGCAGATGTTATATATCTATGGGAAACTCAAGGAGCAGGCAAGAACTGAGACTCAGAAGCAATCCAAATATTTGAGTAAGTTGTCAGGTAGCAAGGTCTCCTTCACCACTACAATAAATATTACAAATAGCTCTATGAATCTGGCCATTTCTAATGAGGAAGGAATTCCAGAGCTCGAGTTCCATATGGACAAGTTCTCAATCCCAGACAAGATTGTTTTCCATAAGGGAGTTAGTGATATCATCTATGCTGACCTGACCAAGGATGCATTGTCCCATCTCAAATCCCAACAGAGGGTGGAAAAATTGGAAACCCAACTGAAGCAGGAAAGGGAAAAAAATAAGGATTGGAACCTGAAGGAAAAAATCCTACAGGACTAGGTCGAAGATCTCACTACACAGAAATCTCTGCTATAATCCCTTGCAACAGAGAACCCTATTTCAATGGACCAACCTGTTTCAACAGAGAAACATGTTCCTACAGGGTAGCCTACCTCATCAGCTAAGCCTGTAGCAAAGATCTATGATTACAAAAAGAGGAGCAAGATACCTATCAAAGACATCCAACTCTATCCTCAAATTGTGTAATTGCAAGGAGAGATTGAGACATTACAGCATTAGGTTTTGGGTCTAAAAGGTCACCTTGTTGTGTTGGAAGCTAACAAATGTACGTGGGAGGAAGAGAAGTGACACATGACGGAAAGAATCGATGAGTTAAATGAATATGGAACCCCTGAATATAAGTCACCCACTACTCTGGCGATAAAAAACATGTTCGACATGTCTGTAAAGGACCTCGAGATCACTTAATTGAAGGAAGTAAATCAGGATCGTAAGGATGGGATCACTGCAAAGGAAAGTGAAGACTCTGCTAAAGAGATTAAGACAATGAAAGAGAAGATAGTCAGGTTTAAAGAAAGGATCATAGGCTAAATTCCCCTACAGGGTGCTAAGCATCCGCTTTGGGATACATTCATAAAAGAGATAGCCCCATTAGGGAAACACCTGGTCATGTTGGATGAATAGAAGCAAGCTTCTATGGAAGCAATCAAGAGATGTAAATCCCTATAAGAAAGTCTAGACAGAAGGCCTAAGGAGGAGGCCCAAAAGGCAATTATTGTCCTAAACACAGCATTTGGGGAGGATCTAATTGCTTTAGGGGTCACTAACAAAATCACACTTATGGTGGCAGCAAAAAGGATGAGTATAAATCACAACCTGTTCTAGAATGCACTTGCAAGGATTGAAATTTTGTGTCAATGGTTGGAGAATTTCAACAAATTATTATAGCCCATGTTCAATAAATGATTTCCTGAGTTTTGGGGTCCTTATGTGAAGTTGAACCCTCAAGGAAACTACCTTGAGTTGCTGAATCAAGAAAGAGTGAACTATGTTAAGTTTGAGGGTATGTATGGAGGGCTAAAGGGAGAATTTGTTGTCAGCAAAATTAGTGAGTACTTTGAGTTGCTGAATTCATTCCAAATAATCATATCTAGTCTTCCTACTATCAATCATAATCCTTTGATTGATATGGATGTTGTCCTGAAGGAGTTCTTTGAAATGACAATCCCTACAGATCATCTTTGGAAGGACATACATAGGTTGAGCAGTCAACAACTCATAGGAGCGGCCAATAAATAAGTCAACAAAAGGTCACTCAAAGGTGTTCTGAGTAGTCCCTTTAAGCAAGGGAGCCAAAAATCCCCATATGTCAAGATTTCTTTTTTTTATCGGTCATGCAGAACACAGTGTGCCTTCCCAAAAAAAATTGTGGGCACGGCGCATCTTCCACGTTATATTTTATTGGGATTTAGAATGTATTTTCGGGTTTTATTCTCACAACGTAACTAATTTTTATTCCTTGTTTTGAGATACGTCTCGGGGGTGAATGACACTATAAATGTAACCTCTACATAGGAGTAAGGGTTGGAACCTTCATTCAAAAACCTATGTGCTTCGTTTTTTGTAGCTCTATAAACTCTATTGGAATTATTAGTGAGAAAATTGTGGAAATTGAACCCAGGTGTTAGAACAATTGCACTCATAAAAATTGATAATCAAACATGCAAATTACACACAAAGGAGACTGAATATGGAGCAGAACACTAATCTGTATTGAATAAATGTACAATAGCCAACCTTGTGAAGTCATAGGCTGCCACAATAAATAATTACATGAGAGATTTGAATGCATGGGGATGCCATTCGAATTAGTCAAAAGCAGGATTACTAAATCTAGTCAAATCCCCCATAGGTGCATAAAGCAGTTTCCAAATCTGCCTAGGAGCTCATGAATTGGAAAAATCAATTAGGCAAGCTAATAGGTGATGGAAGGACAACTCATACATGCTTTTATTAGGAGAAAATATTGTAGGATTATGAGGGAAAAAAACAAGTCAACTTCACCTAGTCATACTTTCCCTTTTTCCATAAAACTCAATAAAAGCAGGAAATAAAGCAGAAAAAGTAGATATGTGCTAGGGAGGTTCAGGAATAAAATAGAATTGATTCCAAGAGGTTTCCCAAGCACTCCATGACTCATCTTTAGCAAGTTTGACCATATTGGACATGTGGAGGACAACTTGCATAGAGTGGAATATGTAAACTAGGAAAATAAGACAAAAAATGAATTAATTAATGTCTAAGGTAGCTAAATATGGGTTGATTATTCTAACACCCCCCCTTAAGCCTAACTTATGAGTAAAATATCAGAAAACTATAGGGCCTAGCAACAAGGATAGTCACCTTTTACATACTGCATGTCCATTTAAACAAGGAAAGAGGCAAAAAACCAGTGGGAAAAATCCTCCCTTAAACATGGACAGTAAAACAAAATTTGAAAATCTTGTCATCAATCATGCTTCACAGCATGATCAGCAATCCCTAGCAGTGATTTGAGATTGGAATGTCTTCTCACAAAAAAATTTGGTGAAGATGTCTGCTACTTGTTCTGAAGATGCATAGAAGAGTAGGTGAATGGTGCCATCATGCACAAGCTGTCTGATGTAGTGCATATGGATCTCAATGTGTTTGGTTCTCTATCTCTGAACTGGATCATTTTAGATTCGAATGGTACTCTGATTATCACAATAGATAGTATTTGAGTATTCTGATTTGAATCCACACTCACCAAGTAACCCTTGCAACCATAAACATTGATTTGCTGCATTTACAACTCCTATGTACTCTGCTTCTGTAGATGAGAGTGCAATGGCACTCTGTTTCTCTCTTGACCAGCTGATTGGTCCTTCAGCAAGCATGAACACATATCCTAATGTTGACTTTTGATCTGTGTTGTCACCTACCCAATCACTGTCAGTAAACTTAATCAAATCAAGATCAGATTTATCTTTGTAGAAGATCCCATGAGTCCTTGTTCCCTGAATAAAGTTAAGGATCCTTTTGGTTGCTCTCCAATGGATCTCGTGAGGCTGATCCATGTATCTTGAAGCCACACTTACTACATAAGAAAGGTCATATCGAGTATGTGTAAGGTACAGCAAACACCCAATCAGTTGCCTATACAGTGTATTATTTACCATAGGAGAAGAACATGCTTCTTCAAGCTTAACTCCTGAAAGGAAGGGAGTCTTGCTTGGCTTGCAATCTTTCACGTTGAACTTGTTCAAAAAATCCAAAGCATACTTGGACTGATTTACTTTTATTCCATGTTTTATTTGAGCAATCTCGAGACCTAAGAATTGGCTCAATAACCCCAAATGAGTCATAGAAAATGCATGGTTCATTGCATCCTTCAAGGAGGCAATTTCATTCTTTGAGCTTCCTGTAATCAGAAGGTCATCCACATACAATACAATAATCATAAAAGAACCATGAATCAGCTTCAAATAAAAATTAGGATCATACTTGCATCAAACAAAACTCAATGATAGCAGAAAGCCATCAATCTTGGCATACCAAGCCCTGGGGGCTTGCTTAAGCCCATACAATGATTTCTTTAGCCTGCACACAAGAGATGGATTAGTAACAAATCCTTGAGGATGCTGCATGTAAATATATTCAGTAATAGCTCCATTCAGGAAAACACACTTCACATCCATGTGATGTACCTCCCACTACTTTGAAGCTGCAATGGCTAAGGCCAACCTGATGGAGTCCATCTTTGCCATTGGTGCAGAGGTCTCATTGTAGTCTATACCATGTACCTGTGAGTAGCCGTTGGCTACCAATATTGCCTTATCTTTCAAAGGTGAACCATCAGCAGAAAACTTAGTTTTGAAAACCCACTTACATTGAACTAGCTTCCTCCCTGGGGGAAGATCAACCAGCTCCCAAGTGTTGTTCTTCTGGAGTGAGTTGAATTCTTCTTTCATGGTTGTTTGCCATATTGGATCATGTGCTGCATATTCATATGTCTGTGGGTCTGATTCAACCATCAGATAGCATTTTTCTGCAAACAAAGGGTCTTTCATACACAGGGCACTCTCAAACTGAGATCTAGTCCTCCTAGAATCACTAGGATTTCCAGCTAGTTCCCCAGCTGCATGAATGGTATTTTCTGCCCATTTTGGTCTTGTAGGAATGTTAGGATCTGCAATTAAATCATCATTATCAAACATATCAGAATCAGCAAACTCATTTATCTCTTCACTTACATTCAGTGGTTTTGGTGGTGAAGAAGACTCTCCAACTTCAATTGCTGCTAAAGGCTCTTCTTGGAACTGAGAACTCCTTTCAATGAAGGCTTTGTTTGTGCTCAAATTTATCAACTTGTACCCTTTTGAATCTTTAGAGTACCCAACAAATAGACACTCTTGGCTTTGGGGCTGCAAAGCCTTCCTCTTTTCTATTGGAATTCTAGCCAAAGCCCTTGAGCCAAAAATCCTGAAATGGGTCACATCTGGCGTGTGCCCACTCCATGCTTCGAAAGGAGTCATACCATCAAGATATTTATGAGGCACCCTATTCTAGATATAGGATGCACAGTTTATAGATTCGGCCCAAAACTTTGGTGGCAAATTCTTAGCCTCCATCATGCGGTTTCCATCTCTTTCAGTGATCTGTTCTTTCTTTCAGCATCACCATTTTGCTGTGGTGTGTAGGGGATTGAATGCTAGATCTGCACAATATTGAATGAACTCAGACTTTACATACTCACCACCATTTTCAGATCTGAGGATCTTGAGTTTCCTCCCATACTGGTTTTCAACCAAAGCCTTAAGGACTTCGAAGAGGCCAAAAACTTCAGACTTGTGTTTCAGGAAGTAAACCCAATAGTACCTGGAAAATTCATCTATGAATTTCAATGCATATTTGGCCTGAATCATTGACATATGAGGAAATGGGCCAGCAACATCACTGTGGATCAACTCAAGAGGTGCAGAGGTTCTCTCATGACTAGCTTTCTCAAATTTATGCTCTGGGTGTTTTCCTAAGATACAACCTTGACAAACTCCTTTGGAAAACTTAATCTTTGGTAACCCTATGACCATTTCTTTTTCACTAAGATCAAAAATATACTTATAGTTAAGATGGCCTAATATTTCATGCCAAATCTTGCTTGTTTCATTAACATGAATTAGAAGAGCAGAGGGGTTTGAGTAGGGTAGAAAATGTGAAAACATGTATACCTTCAAAGTGTGATTTGCAACTCCTTTTTCAATGACTTTACCACTTGATATCTCTATGATCTCAACTTCATCGGGGTAGAATATGACCTTCTTTGGAGACCCTGTGTGGGTCATCTGATACACTGACAAGAGGTTAGAGGCAAGACCTGGAACATACAATACATTGCTAAACTTACCATGGTCAAGATCAATCCTCCCTTTGCCCAAAATTTTAGTGAGAGATTCATCTCCTGGTACTATTGGTGGACCTTTCGACATGTCAAGAGAGGTGAATGCCTCCTTGGTCGAAACCATATGTCTTGAAGCTCCAGAATCTATGATGAAACTAGGTGAGCTTGATGTGCCAAAAACCAATGCATGAACCCTCTCTCTGTCTTCTGAATTTGATCCTCCTTCCCTCTTCTTTGAGCTATCAGGAAGCGAGATGTTATTCTTCTCCAAGAGTTTGTTCAACATGTCAATTTGCTTCTTCATGCAGGAGCTTTCAAGATGATATCCCTTACTACAGTATGCACATTTGCTTATTTCTCCTTTGTTCTTCTTCTTCTAGAAGTTCTTCTTGGAACCTTGGGGCTCCTATGGAGACTTGTTCTTGTCTCTCTTTTACTCAGGTGGCTTCTTAGATTTCTTCTTGCCTTTTGAATCCACCCTTGAATCTCAAGTAACCAGAGCTTGGTCTTTGGAAGGTTTGATGGTGCCCATCATCACCAGTTTATCTTGTTCTTGTGTGAGGGATTCCATGAACTCTGCAAGTTTAGACATATTCCAGGCTCAAGCTGCCAACTTGGTGGCATGGAAGGTTGAAACAAACACTAAATAGTCAGGGCCAAGATTTGAGAGTATGGCCAAAACTAGTTGCTCCTCCTTCTTTTCGATTCCACACTATTTTAGCTGCAAAACAAGGGCTTTAAACTTGGAAAAATAGAGTTGCAGGG
Organism: Pseudotsuga menziesii; assembly: GCA_001517045.1. Taxonomy (NCBI): domain Eukaryota; kingdom Viridiplantae; phylum Streptophyta; class Pinopsida; order Pinales; family Pinaceae; genus Pseudotsuga; species Pseudotsuga menziesii. Next base: position 527,694 of record LPNX010433177.1, read on the forward strand.
ATTCGAAGCTACTGGGACTCAAGGAGATCAATTCATTCTCGATTTGATGTCCTCTCATCTCATCTATTTTACCAAAAATCTCAACAAGTTTCTCCCATACTTAATTTGGTGATTTCAATCCATCAAGATGGAAAAGGAGGTCTCTGGATATGCTCAGACATAGGAAACCATAGGCATCATCCCTCCTGTTGTGCCATTTAATTTTATCTGCAGCTAAATTGGGCTCTGCTTCAGTTGCCATAGTCACCCTATAGAGGCCTTTCGCTCTCAATAGTATCTCCATCTCTGCTTTCCATTCAAAGAAATTAAATCAGAGTCAAGATGATCTTCTGAGATTGATCCATGGCTCAGAAATTGTCCCTTCAATCAGCAGAATGCTCCCAGTCAAGATGTTGAACCTACAATAGCAATATGGAAGGAGATAAATTGATATAAAAATGCTATGATACCATGTGGAAATTGAACCCGGGTGTTAGAACAATTGCACTCACAAAAATTGGTAATCAAACATGCAAATTACACACAAAGGAGACTGAATATGGAGCAGAACATTAATCTGTATTGAATAAGTGTACAATAGCCAACCTTGTGAAGTCATAGGCTGCCACAATAAATAATTACATGATATATTTGAATGCATTGGGATGCCATTTGAATTAGTCAAAAGCAGGCTTACTAAATCTAGTCAAATCCCCCATAGGTGCATAAAGCAGTTTCCAAATATGCCTAGGAGCTCACGAATTGGAAAAAAAAATTAGGCAAGATAATAGGTGATGGAAGGACAACTCATACATGCTTTTATTAGGAGAAAAGAGTGGAGGATGACAAGGGAAAAAAACAAGTCAACTTCACCTAGTCGTACTTTCCCTTTTGCCATAAAAATCAGTAAAAGCAGGCAATAAAGCAGAAAAAGAAGATATGTGCTAGGGAGGTTCAGGAATAAAGTAGAATTGATTCCAAGAGGTTTCCCAAGTGCTCCATGACTTAGATTTATCAAGTTTGACCATCTTGGACATGTCAAGGACAACTTGCATAGAGTGGAATATGGAAACTAGGCAAATCAGACAAAAAATGGATTAATTAATGTCTAAGGTAGCTAACTATGGGTTGATTATTATAACAAAAATTATCTTGATTTTCTGAGATTCATTATAGTGTTCCATGTTCATTTTATTTTTCATGTTTTCATTATCTACGGCGGAAATAAATCCCGCTATGTGAACTTACACGTGCTAATTTGACTTTGGAGTCAAAAAAATATGGTGGGTCCAAAAGCGTTTCTATGGTAAACATAGGGGAATATCAATGGCTATCGTCCATTCACGAATCTCTGATGACATCCAATGGTGTACACGCAAAATACTGAGATAACTTACACACTCAAATTCGGAGAGGGTCGTCATGGTGGGGAACGTGCATGAATGACATGTCGCCTCCTTATTGGATTTTGTGCTCGAATATGGGAGGTATAAAGGTCACTTTTACAGAGCATGATTGTGTATAAGGCTAATCAACATGATATTAACTGTGTATCCTGGGATTTAAAAATCAAACGGCCCATTACTACTCCTGCCACCATGCAAATCCTACGTCTGCAAAGCATGAGTCAGTTGGATATAACTGTAACCTCCAGAAGTGTCGATCGTCACCACTAGGTACTGATTCACCATTTATCAACTCTTTTTTTTGTCATTCATCAAATTGACAATTCCTCCATGGCCTCATCTGTAAAAATCCTTGACCCGCCCGAGGAGGTCATCTACGATCAAATTTACGGTGCCTATGATCCTTGTTTACAATTGTCCAGTGCCAGTAATGCCTAGAATGCTTTGTTGTCATCTTTTGAATACCAGTTGAAACTGTTAGTAAATTTAAATTCATCCTTAATAGGGTTCACATTAGAACAATTTCCCCATTTCCCAAATATTGTCCAAATGGCAGCCTCTAATTATTCTTCCGCTAGGAAGGCCATCCTAGATGATACCCACTCCCATGTCATTTGCAAAATTGCATCAGAAGCTATCATGGTTTCCCTGGGTCTCTCCAAAGCCCAATGTCAAGCCCTAACCCCCTTCATTGAATCATAGGTTCTGCAAGTGTTTGGGAAATCTGACCTAGAATCCAAGAATAAATTGTTCCAAACCATTTTGAAAACCCCAGTTCTCGCAGAAACCCTTATCACCCCACTTTCCTCCAAGTTATTCATAAAGCTTGTCGTATCATCCATCTCCCTCTTGAGTCAAATCTTAGGTATTGATAGCAATATCATGGTCTCTGAAGTAATATTAGGCATTCTTCTTTACTTGAGTCAATATGAAGTAGGAATTAAGTTCGATGAGTTCTTGGTCGGAGAAATCAATTCTCAACTTGAGAAGTTTCATTTGGATAAGCACTTTAGATACCAAGGGTATTTATTTTCCATCATAGTCAATTCCAACTGGAGGACCCTTGAGGAAATGGATCTAGAGGTGTTCAAATACTGCCCCTGATCTCTCCATAATATCCAGGACTAGTATTACACCCTGTTCATTGATAGAATTGTCCTCATAATATCTATACTATTCAACCCTAAAGAGAAGAGGATATCATTAGACATTAATGCTGCCTTGTAGCAAGAGGGTATTGGAGATTGGTTCCTGATGGAGAAGTATTCAGTTATCAGAGTATATGGCTTTTTGGATGCCCCTTTCATGCTACCAGTTTTCCTAACTCCCTCAGTATTAACACTAGAATTGATCAAGCAAAGGATTTATGTTGATGAGGATAATTTTACTGCTCACAGGAAGGATTCTTGGATAAAATACCATATTAATTTTGGGCCCTTCATTGTGAAGAATCCAGAAACGTTACCAATGGTGGAGAAATTTTTGAAGGCCATGAACTTTCAGGTGACTCATGCATAGAATTACGATCCTAAGGGGATCATTTCCTAGAGGAGGTTCCAGGTGCAGAGGTTAGTCTTTATTCACTCCATGATCCCCGACTTCTCCCAGCAGGCAAATTATCTTGCCTATTATTTTGATTGGACTCCTGCAAAAAAAATTCAGGCTCCTAAAGAAGTGGAAGGTATGGTCCCGGTTACTCCCTTGCCCCTAAATGGTGATCGAAGAAGTATAAAGTCTCGGTCAGAGGTGGATAATATGGAATGTTATGAACAGACTCCTAGAAAAAATCCTAGGATATACATAAAAGGAGGACATAATCGACCTAGAGCAGGAGTTTAATTTTGAGTTTGATTCCCTCAAGGCAATGATAGAAGAAGCACATACTACTAAAAGCCCTGCTCGAGGGGAGGTTGCAAATCATGTGTTTTTTGCATGACCACTAGTGGTTGGGAAACCAATCACTACATGATCAGGGAAAAATTGCTCAGGAGCTTCATAGTCAAAGAAGAAGGGAGCTGAGGAGCCTTTCCTCAAATATCAGACATACTCCTTCACCTCTGCTGATGAAGGAAAATTCAATACTAAGAAGTAGATGTTATATATCTATGTGAAACTCAAGGAGAAGGCTAGAAATGAGACTCAGAAGAAATTGAAATAGTTGAGTAATTTTTCAGGTAGCAAGGTCTCCTTCACCACTACAATTAATCTTACAACTAGCTCTTTGAATCTAGCCATTGCTAATGAGGAAGGAATGTCAGATCTCGAGTTCTAGATAGACAAGTTCTCAATCCCAGACAAGAGTTTTTTCCATAAGGGAGTTAGTGATCTCATCTATACTGGCCTGACCAAGGAGGCATTGGCCCATTTCAAGTCCCAATAGAGGGTGGATAAATTGGAAACCCAACTGAAGCAGGAAAGGGAAACAAATAAGGATTGGAACCTAAAAGCAAAATGTAATAACCCAAAAATTCGTAAAAAATTAAAAATTTTAAAGTGACATAAAATGTCAATGTCATCGCTAATGTACCACTAACTGTTACACATATAATAAAACGGTTTGTAAGAGAAACAAAGATTTACTTCTTTATAAGGTTTTGTAAAATTTATAGGCTTATCTTTAAAAGCTGTGTTAGTGTTGTCTTCAACTTAACAGTTGTAATTTTGTTCCAGAAAGTAGAAAGAAACTTGTATTCTACAAATGCTAAGTATACTGTCAAGTAGGGTAAATCTCTTATGTGTGATCGGGGCTTACTTAGCTTTAAGCTAACACAGTGGGACTGATGGTTCTTTATAGGGTTTACAGGTAAGCGTAAGTTCCAGTAAAAATAATAATATTTATATTCAAGTCAAGAAGATACTTCTCTAGCATGTTTATGATGCAAGCCTTAGAAAGTTTAAATGCAGCTTGTCTCCATAAGAGGTAATGTTCATCTTAAATTTGTTGTCAAAACTCTGTAATGACATTAAAACAAACCACATATGCATGGTTTAAATTGCATGATCAAATATTGTCAAAAGATATCATAACCCCTGGATTATTATGATTAAAATTCTAATGAATGCTTGCATTCCTGCTTATAGTAGTTGTAATTTAGAGTTTAAATAGAAGGAAATACAGTTCACAACTCGATGCATAGATCACTCAATACTGTTTGGTGTCTATCACAATTATTTTCATTTTAGGGTTCTATAAACAACATTCTCTCAATAATAACCAAATTACTTTTACTTTTATCTATTTACTCATTATTTGGATGCTAGATTTACATTGATATTCTTACATGGGTCTAAGGACTGCATTTACTAGTATTCCCAAAAACACACTACATTAAAAAAAATGGGCCAAGAATCTCTTCCTAACAGAAAGAATACTTCTTTATTACTTTTACAGTCCTTCACTTTGAGTTCTTATTACTTGTATCTTACACTTTCATTCTTAGGGTTCCCTTTAGTTATTAACTATATATTTTTTTACAAGTTTGTTTAATAATCTTTTAAAATCAGGATAATGGTTTAAAAAAAACTTGTGAGGGATTCCTAGTTAACAATTTACTCTCAAACTCTAACGAATCAAATGACTTCCATTAGATCTCCTTTTAGTATAGTTTAATATACAATAAATATCTTTTAACTATGTTTACTCAAACATAGTGAACAACACAACTAATTTGTCTCGATCTATAACTAATACCCTAGAAGAATAGTCATGTCTTAACCCCATATTTAATATACGAAGTATTTGAAATAATTCATAAGTAGTATATTATTGGAAATCATAGAAAAATGTATTGTTTATTTGATTTAGGTTTTGATTATAATTATTTTAATGCAGATCGAAACTGCATTCCATTATTGTCTTGCGCCCATGCTTAAAAAATAATCTAAGTGGGCACGTGAAGGTGTTTTGTCCATGGGTCTATGAAGCACCGAGATGGATCAAATCTCTCTAGGTGCAAACCTCTTCTTAGGTATCCATTGATTTGGTTCAAACCAAAAGATACAATATTATTTATGGTCGACATATAATATTTTTATTATTTTTTATTTTGTTAGGAACGAACATTGCATCATTTCCCCACACATGGTTTTAAAATCATATGCAAGGCCCTCCTACAATCATGGGTTGTTTAGGAGGCATTGCACATGGTCTTAAAACCATTTGCAAGGCCCTCCTAAACCATGTACAATAAAACTATGGGTTGTTTAGGAGGCCTTGCACATGATTTAAAAACCATGTGCAAAGCCTCCTAAACCATGTACAATAAAACCATGCGTTTTTTAGAATTCCTTGCACATGGTTTTAAAACCAAGTGCAAGGCCAACATTTTTTTTGCAGATAATTCAATTTTGTGTTTTTTTCTTGACCCACATATTTTTTTTACGGATAATTAAATTTTTACTTTTTTATTGTTTTGTTAGGTAGGAATATTACAACATCTCCCCCATATTAGATTTTTTTTGTGGCCGACATTTATTCTGGCCTATTAGAAAATTTATTTTTTATTAATAAAAAAAACATTACGAAAGTGATATTATTTTTTATTTTGTGTTACAAAATCTCTCATATAATATTCACTATCACTATTATTTTTTACCATGTTACAAACGTTACATCACCTTACAATATCTCTCCCATAATATTCACTATCACTATTATTTTTTGCCGACATGTTACAAACATTACTAACATTACATCATGTTACAAGATCTCTCCCATAATATTCACTATCACTATTATTTTTTGCTGACATGTTACAAACGTTACTAACGTTACATCACATTACAAGATCTCCCCCATCCTGGGTTGTGGAACACCTCTCAGAGCAATGAAACCCTAACCTTTTCCTTACACTTTTCAACAATCTTTCTGACTGGTGCAGTCAACCTGTGAGCTCGTTGCCACCATGACCCTGTAAACTCCTCTGATTTGCAAGCTGTCTTCCGACCAGAACATTTGTGAGCTGGATTTTGTGAGGACATAATATGGTTCTTGAAGTTTGTTGACTGCAGTGAAAGTTTCTAGTGTAATGTAAACTGGTTTTGGCTGCTGATTGAGAACTGAGGTTTTAGTTTTGGAAGCATGGTTCAATGTGCTTCTACCTCATATCGTTTTCTTCCTTCTTGGTGTTTGCATTATCTTAATTCCATTATCTTTTACAATGAGAATGCTGCCAGGTGAATCCCCAAACAGATTTTCGTTGTTTTTCCTTTTTTTTTAAATATGTTAAACTATAAATATGTATATTTTTATTTTAAAACAAAACTGTAACTAACCCTTGTTTTTCAGTGGAGGTACTTCTCACGGAATAGGGGTTTAGCTGGTAGCACAACTCTCCCATACACAGCCATATGAAACCTGGCAAGCCCCAGCTGCACTGAGGACTTTCTCATACATTGATGTGGTGGTTGAAAGAAAATAAGAGGCCTCTACGCACTCGATATGAACTCGGCCTGGGATTTACTGTTGGGTTAATACTTCTTGTTTTTCTGTTAATTTAATACTATTTTTGAAACCCTAATGGATGTTATGTGTAAAAACTTATAGGTTGCAGCAGCCGTGACTTAGGGTATTTCATGCTAGAGTCTTTATGGCCTAGAAGATGAAAAATCTTTTTGCTTTACAAAACTCGCCTTCAGCCGTAATGGTTTAAGTTTGAAAATGTTGTTTTGTTTAAGCTTGTATAAGAATGTTAAACAGATTGAAACCTCGACCATAGTTATAAAAGGCCTATGAGCCATTATGCTAAATAATTTGTCTCTTTTTAAACTCCTAACCGTGTTATTGAATTTAAAGTTATCCTGTAATTTAAATGGTTTACAATAAATTATATTACTGGATCTTTTACAGTATTACTGAGTAAATTTTGTACTCTGTTTTTCGCTAAAAAGGGTTATTGTTTTTGGAAAACCCTACAGTTCTGTAATAAAATGGATTTTACAGGAATATATTTTAGTTTTGGTTTTCTATTTTGTTTTTAGTAAATTTTTACAACTGTTAAATTTTTGTATTATGGTTGTTAAAAGAAAAGTGAAAGCTTGTTCTTAGGGATAAACCCTTCCTCCTGTAAACCTTAAGTAAGTCTAGAAGGTTACATTAAAAACATCTGTATTGCCGAACAGATTGTAAAATATGAACTTGAAGTAATTTATTAAAAAGGCTTATGGAGTAATATCTTGGTTAAAACCCTAGTACTATCTTTTTATTGTTTCTATGTTTATTTATTTAAATTTATCTATTTTTTTTATAATAATTATTAGTACTAGTAATGCTTCTGTGAATAGTATGTCCACAAATGATTATTATATATATTCAGTTCTTTTACTGAAAATTAGCTAATATAGATACTTTTAGTAGCTAGAGCGAGTATTGTTATTTCCTGTAATTATTCACAGACAAACTATAAAAGAAATCATTTACATTTTTCATTCAAAATTGATAACAATTCATCACATCTACTTAATCAACCAGTTGTACTAGAGTACTGCCTATACAAGGCATGGAAAAATACAATGTGGTAATTTATTTCTATTTACCTTTCATTTAGCAATAATACTATTGTTTTAAACATAACCTACAATCACTAATTTTATCAATACACATATTCTTTTCTGCATAAACCCTAACAAAACAAAAACATACATATCTTTGAAAAACTAATAAACATTTTCTGAATACAGTAAATAAATTATAAATAAACCTGAACAAATAAAAACCTATCAAATGATGAGGTGACAACAGCTTAAGGAGGTGGTTTCTCCCAACCAACTCCTGGAGAAGGCTTAGTGTGCACTTCCTCAGGACCCCCGAGCCTATTTCCTTGTCCTCCTAGTAGAGTACTGGGTGAAGGATGTATCATTAAGACCTTCTGTCACCTAACTGGTCAAATTACAGTAGTAATCCAAACCTGCTTGTAGCAGTAAGAACTTCAACCTAACAGTTGCATAAGTTCAGTTCTTAGCAGTTAACCCCTCAAACTCACTTCAATAAGTCCCCTCCATCGAATTTCTCATGTGCATTTCATTCACACTGAATGATCACATTTCCAGAATGAGCAACCTTAGATGTCTTCAATGGGAAGTTTTATAATAATTCCTAGGTATTCTGGGTCAATTTTTACTTAATGAGCCACCTGCTCCAATTCCACTTTCTTGGGGGATCATGACCACAAATATAGGGAAGTTGCCACCTTCAACAGTTAGAAGTAGTTTGAGGATTTGGCCACTTGTCAGTATAATATCCACCTAATCTCCTCCACCAAGTGACCAATTAACACTATTTTAACAGCTTCCCTAAGTTGTTGTCTCATCATTTATTTATTTATTAATAAAATATTCTGAAATACATTAATTATTCTTTACCCCACTTGGTCATCAATTACAAACTTAGCATAAAATATAACATAATGTTCCTCAATAACATTAATTTTTTTTTTCAAATTGGGATATGTGACATACACACCCCCTTAATTTATAGCATCATCCTTGATGTTATTTATTCCCCGTCCTTAGAGTTCCCCTGAAATAGAATTGGATATGCATCCCGCATATGACTTTCCAATTCCCAGGTGGCTTCTTCTGGGCTAAGGTGTTTCCATTGCACCTTCACCTGACCAATGGTGCGATTCTGAAATGAGATCTCCCTCCTTTTGAGGATACAATCCTGTTCCACCAGAAAATCTCCTTCGGGTTCCACCTGCACATCATTCCAATTAATAACATGAGTAGCATCATGTACATATTTTTTTTTAATACAGAAATATGAAAAACATTGTGAACTCTTAGATTTGGTGGTAGAGCTAACTGATATGCTTCCTGTCCTATCCTGGACAGTATTTCAAAAGGACCACAATATCGAGGTGCTAGCTCAGCATAGCTACCCAACCTTAGATAACTCTTTTTGGGTCTGACCTTAATAAAAACATGCTCACCTACCTGGAACTCCTTTGGAGTTCATTTAAGGTCTACTTGGATTTTCTGTCGATCTTGCACAACTTTCAAGTTATCTTGTACCTATTTTACAATTAATTCCATCTCCTTCAATAATTCAGGTCCTAATACTAACATGTCCACTGGATTACTCCAAGAGATGGGAGTGTTGCATTTCCTTCCATACAGAATTTCAAAGGGACTATATCTAGCTGAAGCTTGATAATGATTATTGTAAGAAAATTCTATCAGGTGTAAAATAATCTTCCCATTTACCTGGCTGCTTCTTTACATACATTCTGAGTAGATCCTCCAATACCTGATTTACTCTTTCAGTCTGTCCATCAGTTTGAGGATGGAAAGAGGTACTAAAGTTTAACGTAGTATTTAACCCTTTAAACAAAGATTTCCAAAAATTACTTGTAAATTTAAGGTCTTGGTCTGAAATTATCACCTTCAGTATTCCATGCAACCGAAAAAATTGTTTTAAGAAAAATATCAGCAATATTTGTAGCTTTATAAGTAGTTTTTACGAGTATAAATGGGTTGCTTTACTCAATTTATCAACCACTACCATTATTGAGTCATCTAAGTTATGATTTCTAGGTAGTCCCGTGATAAAATCAAGGTTAATTATCTCCCATTTCCAGCTAGGAATAGGCAATGGATGAAGTAGCCTAGCTGGATGTTGATGTTCATTTTTTACTTGCTGACATTCGAAGCACCTAGCAATATATTCTGCCAATTTATTTCTCCTATTTGGCCAGAAATAATCCTTTCTTAACAAAGATGACAGGTGCCCCCCAGGGAGACACACTGGGTATAATGTAATTCTTATCAATGAGTTATTTCAACTGTGACTTAAGTTCATTTAATTCTAGTATATTCATCTGATAAGGAGCTTTTGAGCTAGGCACTACACCATATACCATCTCAATAGTAAAATCTAATTCGTGTTTTGGAGGCAATCCCGAAATTTCTTCCGGAAATACATCAGAATATTCCCTTAGAATCAGAATATCTTCCCGTTTTAATCTATCTCTGTTGTTAGCATTTTCTTCATTAATTACTGTTACAAAAAAATCCTAATAGCTCTCTTAAGTTGCAAAGCAGAAATCTGCCTTCCCGTTTTAATCTATCTCTGTTGTTATCATTTTCTTCATTAATTACTGTTACAAAAAAATCCTAATAGCTCTCTTAAGTTGCAAAGCAGAAATCTGCCTTACGGTTGTTTTCCTAGGGATTGCCCTTACATTTGTTAACTTTCCGTCGCTATTTATGCAAGTGAAGGTTTTATTAAAGCAATTCAAGACCACCCTATGTTGTTCTAACCAATCCATACCAATTAACATATCATATGAACCTAAAGGTAACACATTGAGCTTAATAGAGATTTCAAACTGATCCATAGTTACTGCACAATTCTTAACAAAAGTAATTAATTTTCTCTTTGCACCAGTAGCTAGCTGAACTAACCAAGATCTTGCAACTTTTCAACTGAAAGCTTACACTTTTCTACTAAATTAGGAGAAATATAGCTTAAAGTAGCTCCTAGATCAATAGATATAGGTATTTGATTTATCTTACCTTCCACTTCCACCATGGAAGTTTGATAATTTGCTTGTCGGTTTTCTAATGTTGCATTGATCCTGGGCATTGTCCTCGCTAGATCACCAATAGTCACCCCCTCCTATATTGTGTGTATGTTGCTAACAGTCTTCTTCTGATTGGGGAAAACTTATGCATAATGAGGACCATTACATTCCCAACACTTTATGGGTTCCTTTTGTTCAAAATTCTTTGTATAGTTACTGTGGTTGTTAGCAGATTCTTTATTCCTTTGATTAATTGGATTATTCTGCGAATTACTTTTGTTCCCTTGGAAATTTTTACTAGGAAATTTTCTGCTGTTATTATTCTTTTTGGCCTTCCAGTTGGTCATACTTTCCTTTTATGATTATGTTCATAACATAAATTCACTTTTCTCATTGCTTCTTCTAATGTTTTCAGATTATCATACTCAATTCTATCCTTTATATGATAAGGTAAATAGCTGAGAAACCGTTGTACCTTAGGTTTTTCGTCCACAATATATGGCACATACCTGAGCAGAATTAGAAATTTACTATTTAGTTCTTTCATATTCATTGTTTCAAGTTTCAGCTCGTAAAATTCCTTAGCCCTTTCCTCATAATATTGTTCAGATAAAAATTTCTTCATGAAATATTTCTTAAATGTACTCCAATTTATATTTTTCTCCCTTATACCTTTTACTCTTTTTAAGTCCTGCCACCATATATATGCTTTTCCTTTGAGATTATAAATAGCCATCTTGGCCTTCATTTGATTAGAGTAGTTATAAATTTGGAAGTGTTACTTCATCTCGGACAGCCAGGATTCTTCTTCTTCCCCCTTTTCAGTTTCTCCATTAAAGGTTGGTGGCTTGATCTTCTTGAATTCCCTAGAGATTTCTTCGTAAGGTTTAAACTTTCTCTTCCTAGTATGGTGATTATCTTCACTACTGTCACTAGTATAATGAAAGTTTTGTTTATGTAAATCACCATATACTTTAGAAGATGAGCTACTTGCATTTTTAACTTGTTTAGTCTTTTTATCTTTATGCTGGCAACCTATATCTTCAGACTCGGTTCTTTTATCTTTTCCCTCAATATGAAATCTTTCCATTAAAATATGATTTAGATCCTCCTGAACTCTCAGAATCCTCTCATTTTCTTTCTTAACCGATTCCATCTCTGTTTTTAGTTCCTTAACTGTTTGTAGTAGTTTAGAAAAATTATTAGTTATCTCTTCTTGTATAGGTTCTTTTTTTAAATTATTTCGTTCAGTGTAAGGAGATTCCTCATCCGCATATTCTTCCAATCTATCCATACCTGTCATTAACTTGGAAATAAAATTCTCTGGATGTATCATTCAAAAGAAAACAACATCAGCATGTTTATTGAAATTTACTATTCCTCATAAGCAAGTTGAGCTACATTCAGGCCCAGTGTTTGAACCTTTTGCTCTGATACCACATGTAAAACCCAAAAATTCATAAAAATTTAAAATTTTTCAAGTGACATAAAATTTCAATGTCATCGCTAATGTACCACTAACTGTTACACATAATAAAATAGTTTGTAAAAGAAACAAAGATTTACTTCTTTATAAGGTTTTGTAAAATTTATAGGCTTATCTTTAAAAGTTGTGTTAGTGTTGTCTTCAACTTAACAGTTGTAATTTTGTTCCAGAAAGTAGAGATAAACTTGTATTCTACAAATGCTAAGTATACTGTCAAGTAGGGTAAATCTCTTATGTGTGATCGGGGCTTACTTAGCTTTAAGCTAACATAATGGGACTGATGGTTCTTTACAGGGTTTACAGGTAAGCGTAAGTTCCACTAAAAATAATAATATTTATATTCAAGTCAAGAAGATACTTCTCTAGCATTTTTATGATGCAAGCCTTAGAAAGTTTAAATGCAGCTTGTCTCCATAAGAGGTAATGTTCATCTTAAATTTGTTGTCGAAACTCTGTAATGACATCAAAACAAACCACATATGCATGGTTTAAATTGCATGATCAAATACTGTCAAAAGATATGATAACCTTTGGATGATTATGATTAAAATTCTAATGAATGCTTGCATTCCTGCTTACAGTAGTTGTAATTTAGAGTTTAGATAGAAGGAAATATAGTTCACAACTTGATGCATAGATCACTCAATACTGTTTGGTGTCTATCACAATTATTTTCATTTTAGGGTTCTATAAACAAAATTCTCTCAATAATAACCAAATTACTTTTATTTTATCTATTTACTCATTATTTGGATGCTAGATTTACATTGAGATTCTTACATGGGTCTAAGGACTGCATTTACTAGTATTCCCAAAAACACACTACATTAAAAAAAATGCACCAAGAATCTCTTCCTAACGGAAAGAATTCTTATTTATTACTTTTACAATCCTTCACTTTGAGTTCTTATTACTTGTATCTTACACTTTCAATCCTAGTGTTCCCTTTAGTTATAAACTATATTTTTTTTACAAGTTTGTTTAATAATCTTTTAAAATCAGCTAATGGTTTAAAGAAAACTTGTGAGGGATTCCTAGTTAACAATTTACTCTCAAACTCTAAGGAATCGAATGACTTCCATTAGATATCCTTTTAGTATAGTTTAATATACAATAAATATATTTTAACTATGTTTACTCAAACATAGTTAACAACATAACTAACTTGTCTCGATCTATAACTAATACCCTAGAAAAATAGCCATGTGTTGTTGGGGCGCGCACCTTAACGGTCCCTAATTTTGGTAACTCCACGGTTTTTGTGGAAGTTGTAAGCGGAGTTATGACTCAAAACAGTCTTAGGGGTGTCGGGGTTGAGTAAAAACCTTCTTTTTGTAATAAACCCATGGTTTAAGTCCAGGTTTTAGGGTTTGGGGTGCCCATGGTTTAAGCCCATGGTTTTGTAATAAGTGCACTATAAATAAGCACTCTTGTAAAGAAGTCAGTTTAGGATTTTGATGTAAGATGAATTGATGCGAAGCTAAGGCTTGTTTTGTAAGAAGGTTAAGTCCCAGCTATGTGCATGGATGACCTCTGCAGCTATGTGCGCAGAGGGTTTTGGGTGATAAAGGAAATCTGCAGCTGTGTGCGCAGAGGCCTGTAGCTGTGTGCGCGGATTTAAGGACTTGAAGGGATTTGCAGCTGAGTGCGTAGATCAGAACTGTGGTTTTTGTAAAGAGTTGAATAAAACACAGTTCTGTGTACGTAACCCCTAAACTGGGGGTGAACCACGTTATATCATGTGTTGTGGTTGTTGTTGTGTTGTTGTTATGTTCTTTTATGCATTGATAAATATATATCTGATAAGTAAGATCACTGCTAAATACTAACTTCGTTGGAATTCCCAGTAAAGGGTTAAGCAAGGCACTGTTTGTCTATCTAACCACGAAGCTAAATAAGTAACTATTAAAGCTCTGCATTTTATGATTATAATTGTTAGAAGCTAAGGTACAGTAATATCCCTCTTCTGCTTGCAGAAACCTGATTTTGCGGCACCCCATAGCTGTTTCGGGTGAGACTGCAACCTGTTCGCAGGTTGTTTCCAAAAGGGCCAACATTGTGGGTCTTTTGTTGGTGCGAAGTTAATGGTATAAATCCCGGGTCTGCCCTATAGCCCAACAAAATGGTTCCATTACCGGTTGAACTCAGTATCTTCTCAAGAGGGGTTTATGTCGTACCTCGAGGGCTATGTTCTGGAGACCCTATGTGAAGGAAATCGGTGATTGGCTTGATGAGACTTATCTGAAATTCGCTGAGCAAGAGAACAAAGATCCGCGTCGTAGTGCAAACGAATTTTTACAAAGGTATGTTTTCTGTGATGTTTATGAAATTTTCTTTAGTAGTACCCACATAGAGTTGCACCAGTGGTTATCCAGGTTAACAGAGAGAAGGACGAACTTCCAAGAACGTCGGTTTCCTGATTGGACCCCCACAAGAATTAATATACTGAAAAGGGTGAACAACGAGATGTCCCGCGCTGTTGATTTCTGGACAACGCGAACCCTTGAAGCATTTGTGACAGAGTTCCCCATCGACACGAGTACTTCCTTTAGTGAAGCCAAGCAGAAGTTTTTCAAAGGACCTAGGCGTAAGTTTTTGAATTCATTTAGTTTGAGAATTAAAATGTTATTAGCTAAAAAATGTATATTGCTCATTGAATCAGGCTCTTAGATTTAGTATTACTAACCTATGTTTGCAAGTGAAAATACCTTTGACGAGCAAAGTGGTTTGCTACAAAGTGGAAAAAGGTACAAGAGAGATTTTGGATCCTATTCCCAGGGTCAGCATACCGAGTATTCCCCTGTAAATCCCGCAGATTCAGAACCCGAAGAAACCCCTTCTGTTGGAAACCCTCTGGTAACCCTGCAGTGCAGCCCTATTATCCCTGAGAACCCATCGTAGTCTGAAAGTAACCCTAGCTTGAGTATCCCTGTCGCAGGTCAGTCTACCCCAGTAAGTTCCCCCCCACCTACTTCCAGTCCCCCTCCAACCCCCCCCTAAATCCACTATGGCCCACATGCATGATGATATTAAGCTCCCTCTTTTCAAAGGAACTGGATCAGAGGATCCAGAACAGTTCTAGTTTTTATGTGAGGCAGTGTGGACTGCTAAGACCATTACGGATCAAGATACAAAAAGAGCGCAGCTGGTTACTTCTTTCAGAGACCATGCTCTAACCTGGTTCATGAAGTTTTCCAGCACTCAGAACCATGTCTTGGTTGATATAAAAGAAGCAATGATAAAGAAATTTAAGAAGCCGAAATCAGAGTCGCAGTGTATCACTGAATTGAAAGAGATTCAGCAGAGGCGCGGCGAATCAGTGTGGGACTTTGATCAAAGATTCAAAGTTCTACTAGACCAAGTCAATTTCACCATTGGACCTGCGCAGCACAAGGAATGGTTCATTGCAGCTTTGCTACCACATATCAGAACTCCACTCATGCAACAAAAGGTTGTTGACCAGCAGGAGGCTCTGGAAATCGTGATGAAGCTTGAAATCGCTCCTGTCAAAGACAATTCTGGTATCGCTCAAATCCAAGCGCAGTTGGCAGTGATGGCTCTAGAGCTTCGCGATATGAAGAAAGGAAAAATCGATCGCGAAGAGGTTTGGTGCACATAATGTCAAACAAAAGGTCACGACAAGGAACAGTGTCCTGTGGTAAGAAATTACCTGAATACTGGTGCGCCAAACCCATTCAACCCTGTTGTTCTATATTGTGAAATCTGTCGGACAACTGGCCAGCATCGACCTGAGAATTGCTATCTGCTACAGAGGTATGTTCAAGTCCCCAAGAATCCCTACTGTAAGTTCTGTAAGTCCGAAGGACATAATGAAGATGAGTGTCGTGGTTATGACCTCATGAGAGAGCGCACCTATGACGCCTATCGGGTACAAAATGAGGGACAGAGCAATGATGGCTATGGCTACAGCGGTGGTGCATCAGGTAGAGGTGCTTTTGGAGGTCGTGGTCGAGGTGGTATGGCTGGAAGAGGTCGAGGCCAGGTTGTCTGTTACAACTGTAACTAGACCGGGCATCTAGCGAGAGACTGTCGGAACCCAACTACGACATGTCGGTATTGCCGAGCAGTAGATCATGTGATCGAGCAATTCCCGCAGTTGATAGCTAAGATTCAAGAAAGAAACAGTGCCCCTACTTAGAATATTCATATGATTTCCGTCGAGCAAAGACCTGCCCCAGCCATTAATGTTGTTACCCGGAGTGGCACTACGATGGAAGTATAGAATAAGGAGCAACAGCCTGACAAGGCTTGGGTTAGTAAGGCCCCAGCGAAAGTCCCAGCCTTTGATATCGAAAGAGAAAAAGAGACATTCATGGAAGCCAAGAGAGATTTTGTAGCACATCAGTAACACCTGTGCAACAACATCAGTAGCAGTCGCAGACGCAAGAAGCTTCGATAGACAAAGTAAGTACACTGTCCTCCTTTTTACAGAGTTGTCTGAAGCTCTTAAGAAATCAGAATGTTTTAAGTGAGTTGCAAAAAGTTATTGCTTCCTGCGAACCTCAGCAAAGTCCTGATCAGGAAAAAGCTGTTAATAGAGTCAGGAGAACTGGCAGGGAAATGAGATTGAATGCTCAGATAGGAGAGTATGATATGACTGATGTTATCTTGGACCTAGGATCAGAGGTAAATGTCTTAACTAAGCAAACCTGGGAACAAATGGGAAAACCCACCCTTGATTGGTCCCCTATACAGTTGAGATTATCCAATCAACAGAAGATTGTGCCCCTAGGATGATTCCCTAATGTCCCAGTAGATATTGACGGCGTCTATACTGTAGCAGACTTCGAAGTTATTGAGATCATTGATGACAGTAACCCCTATCCAGCACTACTAGGCATTGAATGGGCAATAGATAATGATGCAGTAATCAACCTGAAGAAGAGACAGATGACTTTTGAAGGGAAAGGACTGAGAATCATAGTCCCATTGGATCCTTCTTAAGGAGAGAGATACACAGAGCTAGTAAGAGATGAAGACCAGGATGTTTTGGACCACATCTACAATATCACAGCGAAGGAAGCAGATTATGTGGATCCTAACGCCGAAGGTATCATGGATTGGCAGTGTGACAGCTCCTGCATGATAGATTCAGATGATGGTCTAGAAAACTGGCAGAACATACTTTATGAGCTACATGGACATAGATGTGCCAGAATTACCAAATCTCTCAGATGGCTTGGTGCACAGGTAAGAGTCCTACCTATTTTTGATGGCTTGTCAGACCCATAACAGTTTATTGAACAATTCTCGTAAGAGATACCAGATTCACAGAAAATGGAGACTCTAGATTCAGCATTCATAGCCACAGCAGCCAGATGGTGGAATGGCCATAAGAAGAACATTCCTAGTTGGGAAGCTTGTCAGAAGTTCCTTCGCCTGAGATTTAGGGATCAGCCCCAGGAGGTGAAAAGCAGGTTTGATGGAAAGACTAGCCCTCAAGAACATCTGGCATAGTGCTATGAAGCATGGCAGCATGTACCTCAGGAAGAATGGGTACATAGGTTTGTGGATACTTTGGAACCGATAGCAAAGAACTGGTACGTGGAGGCTGAGCTTCGCCAGGATACTGTAAGTTGGGATTGTCTTGTTGATAGTTTTGTGCTTACCTTTTCTACTAATGAAGTTTGTCCAGATTTAGATGCAGCTATCAGGTTGGTCCATACTAAGGTATTGGATGATCAAGAAATAGTAAAATACCGACCTGATTGGACAGCACAAGAAGCTCATGCAGTTGAATATTATAACCTCGCAATTGACGAGGATGATGATTCGTGCAATATTGGTATTCCTGAGTCCGAAGGACACTGCGATGTACACGGACCAGTAGTCGAAGCCTTTGAAGTGACTCAGCCCCTGAAGACGCGGACAGTCAACATTGGATCAGAAGACCAGCCTAAGTATGCTACCAGTGGAGATTATTGGGATGAAGACACGGTAAGCAAAGCGACCCAACTTCTCCATGAGTGTCGGGACTTATGTCTGATGAAGTTCCTGGAAATAAGAGGAATCATTGAAGATGTGGATGACATTTTATTGTGGGTCGAAGCTCGACTCCATGCTACAGAGGGTGTCCAGAGGTGTCGAATGTCCTCATTAGGGAACAGCCACAGCTATTGCTTGTGCCGAAGAAGGAAAGGTCTGTCGGAACTTAAAAAATGAATGTTAGAAGAAATCAAATTTGGCGGCGCCGGTACGTTCTCTGTATTAATGCGATCTTGGAAAATCTACCGCCGTTTGGACAAGATCTCTGTCAGAATTGGTGCCATCAATGCATAGTTATGACAGATTTCGTGGATAGATTCTATAAGAAGACACCCACACCCGCAAGGTTCGCATTTTTCAATTTCTTGAGTTTTACAATTGCATCAATGTCCGCTGATCATGAGTTCCAGGAACTATTGAGAGAGTTTGAGCCGACGGGTTTGCCGAACCTTTTCAACCAACCACCTACATCTGCACCCCGTGAAGAAACTCCCCCAGCGCCGACCCAGCCGATGCAGACACGATCTGCCCGAAAGAAGTTTAAGCCTGAAGTGTGTTCTAAGCACAATGAAGACCGACACCAGCAATCAGGGAAAACGCTAGGGGACCCCGAGATGCATACGTCTGGTTCAGCAGAGGCCCCACCTGCAGAAGATGAGAATATTGCACCGAAGCATCCATCGTATCTTCCACCAGTTCGACCAGGAGTCCAGCCACCTCGGTGGCTAAAGAAGTTCACTTTACGCACCCCTTTGTTGCCCCCCAGTGTGCAGTTGGTCGGGACCATGACAAGGAAAATAAACCGGCTTAAGTATGCCGACCACGACACGAATGATCATGGAAAGTTTCCACAGTTCGCCCCAGCACAATACTTGCATTTTGTCAAATATCCAGAGACTGGCACGACATTGCTAGAAGTAAAATAGTGGGCTGCTGGCTTGGATCAAGCTAGTCTACTAAAGATGCTCGATGTTCCCCATTTTGGTCGTAGCACACAGGTGACCATAGTGGTCAAGCAACTGCTGGCATTAGTACATGACGGCCACCTATGGATAGGAGACAAGAAAATTCCTATTAATGGTGAGGTCATTCATAGGATCACAGTCTTACCAATAGCGGGGCCTGATCTGGGGACTGAATTTCCTTCAAAGCATGAGGATACGAAGCTCGCACAAAGCATGAAGGAACGCTTCGTCCTGACAAAGCGAAAATGAGGGTATCACACTTCCACGATTCAACAACATAATATTCACTTTGCAGTTGAGATTTTAGCATGCAAGCTCATGTGAAAGTGCAGACCATATGAAGTTCCTGCCCCGGTTATCAGAATTGCTGAGAACTGCACCGAAGGCTACAGTTACAACTGGGCAGCGTATATCGCGAAGGAATTCCTTGAAGATGCTTGTGACGCATAGGAGAAAGGTAGGCCCTTTCACTATTCATGTTTGATAGTCCTTATCACCTTGGTAGGATGGCAAGAACCTACCGAGGCGCAGTTTGCTACTATACCTACGGACCTGCCTGGCGCAGTACGGTACGCTTCTCTGTGGGTCTCCCAGGATAAAACCCTACAGCAGATGACAAACTATGTATTTGCCTTTTATATGATGAGTATCTCGTATGAGATCACAAAAACCCCTCAAACAGTAATGAGTTATTCTCTCAATACGACGGCGCAACACATTCCAGTGCTGACATGCATCATATTTTCATCCAGGCCCATGCGGATCAAAAGCATCAATGGTTTAAGTTACCGTATGTGGTGACTAAAGAAGACATCCTCGCGATAATTCAGCAGTGGTCAGTTGAATGGCTAACGGACGCAGGAACAAAGCCCCACATTCCAATCCCTCTGGTCACCAATGTGGGCGCTGGCCCTAGTCAGACGCAGCACCAAGACCCCCTAGAGGACAGCGAAGAGAAAACTGAGTCGCAGCAGAGTGAAAGCGACCAGGGTGGAGATGGCAGAGATGAAGGAGAAGAAGAGGAGTTGGTCAAAACTATATCAGACCCTAATCGGTCAGATAAGCGCAAGTCACCATATGCTGAAGAAGTGACCAAACTTCAGTCCCGAAAGAAAATGAAAGCGTCGAAGGACAAGAATATCGACGAAGAGCCCACCCTGACAAGTGAAGAGCTTAATCAGGCTCTGTCACAATCCACAGAAGTTCTCACAAAGAAATGGTCAAAGTTTGCAGACACGCATCTTGATGCCATCACTGGCGTAACAAAGCAAATCTCAGAGTTGAAGGACTTAGCAGAAAAATCACTGACTGGTGCTTCAGCAAGCAATACCCCAGTAAGCGCGCAGCCAGACGTAAGGAAATGGTCGGCCAGAGATAACAAAGGCCAAGTGTCGAGTGCAGCCCTTATATTAACGGATGCAGCGTCTTGTCCAGAGACGAGTATGAAGGTTGGAATCGATTACACTAGGATGTCCATGACGAAGCTACATCTCTATCAGTCAACAATTATGAAGGAATCCAGGCACGAGACCACTATTTGCAAATGCAGTTGGAAAATCCCATAAGTCAGTAGCAGGGCTTCGCGACGCAGCTGGAGGCAGTGGAGTAGAGAAATAGGGATGCAGAACATAAGCGGATTACTCTGGTACGAGTCTTGGATGAGGCATGTCGAAGTCTTCCTGACTTTGACGTACAGCTGGTGGAAGAACCAGAACAGAGGTTAGCCAGGTTGAAAGACTACACACAGCAGTCTCGCAATGAAATAGAGAAGCTCAAAGCAGAACATCAGGCTCAAATTGTGGAGCTTCAACTCCGCATCACCCCGGAGAGCCCACCGGAGGTCAGGGAGCAACGCCGAGCAGACATTCAGGCCTCCGCAGCAAAAATCTCGGATACTGTGAGCAGCGCAGCAAAGCTGCTAGAAGATAGTGTTGAGGCCTAGACCACCCTGCAGGAACATCCCGAAGTCAGACAGCTGCAAGAAACCATCAGGCAGCAATAGACAGAGTTGGATACAGTAAAAGCAGGAATTAAGACTCTGCCGCCTATGGAGAAAATGCTCAAGGTAAAGCGAAGCAATGAACTCCAGTAGGAAATTGAGTCATGCAAATCAAAAGCAATAGAAGTGGAAAATTCTATGCAGCCACTTATCAACGAATCTTTCGAGTTGAGTACTGTCGTGGACACCCAACTCAAAGTTCTAAAGGAATATGCTGCATTTGCGCAGACAAAGGCCAGCAAAGCATCAGCCGTAGTATTGTAGGAGTTGGTCGAAAAGGAGCAAGGCGCCGACAATATCATGCGTGGCCTCAACAACCAGTTTGCTATATTCGCTGACAAAGTTCGCCTACCAGAAGAGCAGCAGAGTGTCTCGGGACGGGCCACTGGTGAGTCTTAGGGGCCTGTTGGGGCACGCACCTTAACGGTCCCTAATTTTGGTAACTCCGCAGTTTTTGTGGAAGTTGTAAGCGGAGTTATGACTCAAAACAGTCTTAGGGGTGTCGGGGTTGAGTAAAAATCTTCTTTTTGTAATAAACCCATGGTTTAAGTCCAGGGTTTAGGGTTTGGGGTGCCCATGGTTTAAGCCCATGGTTTTGTAATAAGTGCACTATAAATAAGCACTCTTGTAAAGATGTCAGTTTAGGCTTTTGATGTAAGATGAATTGATGCGAAGCTAAGGCTTGTTTTGTAAGAAGGTTAAGTCCCAGCTATGTGCGTGGACAACCTCTGCAGCTGTGTGCGCAGAGGGTTTTGGGTGATAAAGGAAATATGCAGCTGTGTGTGCGGATTTAAGGACTTGAAGGGATCTGCAGCTGAGTGCACAGATCAGAACTGTGGTTTTTGTAAAGAGTTGAATAAAACACAGTTCTATGGACATAACCCCTAAACTGGGGGTGAACCACGTTATATCATGTGTTGTGGTTGTTGTTGTGTTGTTGTTATGTTCTTTTATGCATTGATAAATATATATCTGATAAGTAAGATCACTGCTAAATACTAACTTCGCTGGAATTCCCAGTAAAGGGTTAAGCAAGGCACTGTTTGTCTATCTAACCACGAAGCTAAATAAGTAACTATTAAAGCTCTGCATTTTATGATTATAATTGTTAGAAGCTAAGGTACAGTAATATCCCTCTTCTGCTTGCAGAAACCTAATTCTGCGGCACCCCATAGCTGTTTCGGGTGAGACTGCAACCTGTTCGCAGGTTGTTGCCGAAAGGGCCAACACTGTGGGTCTTTTGTTGGTGCAAAGTTAATGGTATAAAGCCCGGGTCTGCCCTATAGCCCAACATGTATTAACCCCATATTTAATATACTAAGTATTTCAAATAATTCATAAGTAGTATATTATTGGAAATCATAGAAAATTGTATTGTTTATTTGATTTAGGTTTATATTATAATTATTTTAATGCAAATCGGAACTGCATTCCACTATTGTCTTGCACCTGTGGCTTACAAAATAATATAAGTTGGCATGTGGAGGTGTTTTGTCCATGGGTTGGGTTGATTTATAATAAAACCTTAACCCTCTCCTTTTTCATTTCAACAATCTTTCCGACTGGTGCACGACTGGTGTGGCTGACCTACGAGCTCGTGGCCGCCATGACCCTATAAACTCCTCCGATTTGCAAGCTGTCTTCCAACCAGAACACTTGTGAGCTGGATTTTGTGAGGACATAAGATGGTTCTTGAAGTTTGTTGACTACAGTGAAAGTTTCTGGTGTAATGAAAACTAGTTTTGGTCGCCTGAACTGAGGTTTTAGTTTTTGAAGCATGGTTCAATGTGCTTCTACCTCATATCGTTTTCTTCCTTCTTGGTGTTTGCATTACTCTTGAGGTGTCAAAATTGCTATTGCTGGTGGTTAATTCCATTATCTTTTCCAAAGAGAATTTTGCTAGGTGAATCCCCAAACACAAGTTCGTTGTTTTTCCTTTTTTTTTAAATATGTTAAATTATAAATATGTATATTTTTATTTTAAAACAAAACTGTAACTAACCCTTGTTTTTCAGTGGAGGTACTTCTCACGGAAAAGGGGGTTAGCTAGTAGCACAACTCTCCCATACACGACCATATGAATCCTGGTAAGCCCCGGCTGCACTGAGGACTTTCTCCCGCATTGATGTGGTGGTCGGAAGGAAATAAGAGGCCTCGCCGCACTAGATATGAACTCGGACTAGGATTTACTGTTGGGTTAATACTTCTTCTTTTTATGTTAATTTAATACTATTTTTGAAACCATAATGGATTTTATGTGTGAAAACTTATAGGCTGTAGTAGTCATGACTTAGGGTATTTCCTGCCAGAGTCTTTATGGCCTAGAAGATGAAAATGCTTTTTGCTTTACAAAACTTGCCTTATGTTGTAATGGTTTAAGTTTGAAAATGTTGTTTTGCTTAAGCTTGTATAAGAATGTTAAACAGGTTGAAACCTTGACGATAGTTATAAAAGGCCTATGAGCCATTATGCTAAATTCTAATTTGTCTATTTTTAAACTCATGACTGTGTTATTGAATTTAAAGTTATCCTGTAATTTAAATGGTTTACAGTAAATTATATTACTGGATCTTTTACAGTATTACTGAGTAAATTGTGTACTATGTCTTTCGCTAAAAAGGGTTATTATTTTTGGAAAACCCTACAGTTCTGTAATAAAAAAGATTTTACAGGAATATATTTTAGTTTTGGTTTTCTATTTTGTTTTCAGTAAATTTTTAGAGCTATTAAATTTGTGTATTATGGTTGTTAAAAGAAAAGTGAAAGTTTGTTCTTAGGTATAAGCCCTTCCTCCTGTAAACCTTAAGTCTGGAAGGTTACATTAAAAACATCTGTATTGCCGAACAGATTGTAAAATATGAACTTGAAGTAATTTATTAAAAAGACTTATGGAGTACTATCTTGGTTAAAACCCTAGTACTATCTTTTTATTGTTTCTGTGTTTATTTATTTAACTTTATATATTTTGTTGATAATAATTATTAGTACTGGTAATGCTTCTATGAATAGTATGTCTACAAATGATTATTATATATATTCAGTTCTTTTGCTGAAAAATAGTTAATATAGATACTTTCAGTAGCTAGAGCAAGTATTGCTATTTCCTATAATTATTCACATACAAACTATAAAAGAAATCATTTACATTTTTCATTCAAAATTGATAACAAATCATCACATTTACTTAATCAACCAACTATACTAGAGTAGTGCCTATACAAGGCATGGAAAAATACAATGTGGTAATTAATTTCTATTTACCTTTCAGTTAGCAATAATACTACTATTTTAAACATAATATACAATCACTAATTTTACCAATACACAATATTATTTTCTACATAAACCCTAACAAAACAAAAACATACATATCTTTGAAAAACTAATAAACATTCTCTAAATACAGTAAATAAATTATAAATAAACCTAAACAAATAAAAACCTGTCAAATGATGAGGTGACAACAGCTTAAGGAGGTTGTTCCTCCCAACCAACTCCTGGAGAAGGCTTAGTCTGCACTTCCTTAAGACCCCCGAGCTTGTTTCCTGGTCCTCCTGGTATAGTACTCGGTGAAGGATGTATCCTTAAGACCTTATGTCACCTGACCAGTCAAATTATAGCAGTAATCCAAACCTACTCACAGCAGTAAGAACTTCAGCCTAACAGTTGCCTAAGTTCAGTTCTTAGCAGTTAACCCCTCAAACTCACTTCAATAAGTCCCCTCCATCGAATTTCTCATGTGCATTTCATTCACACTGAATGATCACATTTCCAGAATGAGCAGCGTCAGTTGTCTTCAATGGGAAGTTTTATAATAATGCCTAGGTCTTCTGGGTCAGTTTTTACTTAATGAGACACCTACTCCAATTCCACTTTCTTGGGAAATCATGACCACAAATATAGGGAAGTTGCCACCTGCAACAGTTAGAAGTAGTTTGAGGATACTGCCACTTGTCAGTATACTCTCCACCCAGTCTCCTCCACCAAGTGACCAGTTAACACTCTTTTAACAACTTCCCTAAGTTGTTGTCTCATCATTTATTTATTTATTAATAAAATATTCTGAAATACAATAATTATTCTTGACCCCACTTGGTCATCAATTACAAACTTGGCATAAAATATAACATAATGTTCCTCAATAACATTAATTTTTTTTTTTCAAATTGGGGTATGTGACACAAAACTCCTACAGGACTAGGTGGCAGATCTCACTGCACAGAATTCTCTGCTACATCCTCTTACAACAGAACACCATATTTCAACGAAACAGCCTATTTCAACAAAGCAACATGTTCCTATAGGGAATCCTACCTCATCAGCTAAGCCTCTAGCAAAGATCCATGCTTACAAAAAGAATATAAAGATACCTATCAAATACATACAACTCTCTCCTTAAACTGTGCAATTGCAAGGAGAGTTTGAGACATTACAGCATCATGTTTTGTATCTGAAAGGTCGCCTTGTTGTGTTGGAAGCTAACAAGCGTACGTGGGAGGAAGAGAAGCGACACATATAGGAAAGAATCAATGAGTTAAATGAATACAACACCCCTGAAGATAAGTAACCCATTGCTTTGGTGACCAAAAACATGTATGACATGTCCCTAAAGGACATGGAGATCACTCAATTAAAGGAAGCAAATCAGGAGCTTAAGGACGGGATCACTGCAAAGGAAATTGAAGACTCTGTTAAAGAGATTAAGACAATGAAAGAGAAGATAGCCAGGTTTGAAGAAAGGATCATAGGATGAATTCCCCTCCAGGTTGCTAATAATATGCTTTGGGATACATTGATAAAAGATATATACCCATTAGGGAAACGCCTCGTCAAGTTGGATGAAGAGAATCAAGCTTTTATGGTAGCAAGAAAGAGATGTAAATCGCTACAACAAATTCTGGCAAGAAGGCCTAGGGAGGAGGCCCAAAAGGAAATTACTGTCCTAAACACAGCATCTGGGAAGGAACTAATTACTCTAGGGGTCAGTAATAGGATCGTACTTCTATTGGCAACATGAAGGATGAGTACAAAGCACAACCTGTTGCAGAATTCACTTGCAAAGATTTAAATTATGCATCAAGGGTTGGAGAAGTTCAACAAATTATTCCAACCCCTATTTTACAAAGGATTTCCTGAGTTTTGGGGTCCTGATGGGAAGTTGATCCCTCAGGGAAAGTACCTTCAGCTGCTGAATCAGGAAATAGTGAACCATGCTAAGTTTGAGAGTATGGATGGAGGGATAAAGGGTTAAGTTGTTATCATCAAACTTAGTGAGTACTTTGAGTTGCTGACTCAGTTCTGAATAATCACATCTAGTCTTCCTACTGTCATTCATAATCCTTTTGTTGATCTAGATGTTGTCCTAAAGGATCTGTTTGAAATGACAATCCCTGTAGATCATCTCTAGAAGTACATACATAGGTTGAGTAGTCAATAAATCACGGTAGCGGCAAACAACTGAGTCAGCAAAAGGTCGTTCAAAGGTGTTCTA
Organism: Pseudotsuga menziesii; assembly: GCA_001517045.1. Taxonomy (NCBI): domain Eukaryota; kingdom Viridiplantae; phylum Streptophyta; class Pinopsida; order Pinales; family Pinaceae; genus Pseudotsuga; species Pseudotsuga menziesii. The sequence goes on from LPNX010433177.1 coordinate 554,547, forward strand.
AGGAGTCTCTTTCACCAAGCAAACCAGAAATCCCCAGATGTCGAGATTTCTTTTTTTTTATCAGTCATGCGCAGCACAATGTGCCTTCCCAAAATATTTTGTGGGCATGTTGCATCTGCCACATCAAAGTTTGTTGGGATTTAGAATGTATTTTCGGGTTTGATTCCCTCAATGTAACTAATTTTGATGCCATGTTTCGAGATACGTCTTGGGGGTGAATGACACTATAAATGTAACCTCTACAAAGGAGTAAGGGTTGGAACTTTCATTCAGAAATCTCTGTGCTTTGGTTTTTGTATCTCTGTAAACTCTCTTGGAATTATTAATGAGAAAATTCTCCTGAGTTTCTAAGATTCATCACAGTGTTCCATGTTCAGTTTATGTTTCATTTTTTCATCATTTTCATATGTGTAAGTTTCTGCTAATGCTTTCTAGTTGTATGTGAGGAATTCATTTTATTAAGCGCTCCTTTCATCAGAAATGGAATTCGTAATGTGTTTATAATGACTATTATGGAATTCATCCTTTGTTAGATGCTCCATTTCTGTCATTATCCTTATTGTTGATTCTTCTAAAGGTGTTTTGAAGAGATTCATCCATAGATAGGTGCCTATTACTTCGCTGGTATTTTTCTCCTTTCTCCTACCACCACTTGAAGATATTTGACTGAATATAACACCAACTTTACCTCATATTACAAAGGGAAAATAACTGCTCATTATTGTTGTAACCCCCTTGAATATTTTTAGGCTGTGACTCCATTTCCCAATGGTAATTCGTGTTTGTCTATTTTGCCATCTTTAAAATTACAAATACCCTGTCCTTATCAGATAACTATCCTTCTAAATGCTTTTTTAAAGCCATGTGTGTATGCTAATGTTCTTGTGACAAAGAGAGAGCCCTCTTTGACTGTATATTCTAGAATATAGTCTAAATATTTGTTTGAAATGGTTACCCCGATGATCTCCTAATACAACCATAGGAAAATCATTGGGTGATAACTCTACCTTTGGATTTCCTATCCTAGACACTGCACAAGATGTAAATATGAAAAGTATCCCTCCTTCTTCACTACCTACTTTCTATGGGAAGAGTAATGAAGACCTAGACACATTTCTGTTCAAGTTTGACATTCTATGTAGGAGCTATAACTATCTACAAGATTCCCAAAAGCTGAAACATTTCCCTGCCACACTAAAAGATTCTTCTCTAATATGGTTTATGGGATTAGGAGAATATAGTATCAGAATTTTGGAAGATATGAAAACTGCATTTTTACGGAAATGTCAAGATTATTGCAAACCTAAAGACTCTCGAAACGACATTTTCAAAATACAACAACTTGAAGACAAGATCCTAGAGGATTATCTCGAAAGGTTTAATTATATATTACATAAGTATAAATATACTGACCTTTGAGAGGATGCAATAAGGACACTCTTCCTTAAGGGGATCTCAGAAGACCTGGTAGAAACCCATAATCTCATGGCATCTGGAGATATCTCTCATAGGAATTTCGCACAAATCTGTGAGATGTGCAAAAATTACTCTAGAAGTAGGGGGGAAATTGGGGGAAATTGGGAGAAATATTTGGGAATCCTATAATATAAATATAAAAGGAAATACCTCTAGTTCTGGTGGAGTCATGAGGATAGAATTAGAAAACCTATTGGAAAACTTCAAAATTGATATTTTTGGAGTAATGGGTTCTCAATTAGATGCTTTAAAATATAAGGAAATATAAGAGGAAGAGCATGCAGCAATGAGAATTTTTTGTCCAAGATGTAGGTCTAATCATCCCCAACAAGAATTCCCATTGAATAATGTCTCAATATGCCACATTTGCATGGAGGATCATACAACAGATAATTTTCCATTGTTTCCTAGTTTACAAGCCATATATAAGAGAGGGGACGTTGGTGAAACATCTAGGAGGACCTGGAAACCTAGATATCAACCAACATATCAGGATCCATCATCGTATCCCTTGTCCTATTATCATCCTTACCAACCACCTCAAGTTGGCAGAACTGGCCACCTCAGTATCCTCCTCCTCCTCCTTGTTATGCTTAGCATTAGTATTGGCCATAAGGATGGAGGGGACAAGCATTTGCTCAATCATCACCTATTATCATACCTAGTCATCCTTATCCTCAACACCCTCCCAATATCCAACAACTCTTTCCTGGGTATGCACATCCACTTCCCCTTATTGCACAACAACCTCACCATTTTCAGAACACAAACCCCCCAAGACCCACACTATTACCTACACAACTGATACCTAACCAAAACAATAAAACAACTTAATCTCTCAACAGCATTGAGTTGCAAACTCTTCCATCTTATGTTATTTCGTCTGCACCTATGCACGAAATCCAATTACGATCTGGAAGAGTTATGAATGATAAACCCAAGTCATCATTCGCCATTCGTGAAGAGAATAAAGAAGAACAAGACCCCAACGAAGTCATGAATGATGCTATTTTAAAGGATGTGGTCATCTCTAAAATACCAATGCATACCCATCCTCAGTAAGAACCAAATCAGGAAGAAATAATCCCTCCATTTCTGGAAGGACTAGCAATAGAGAAACCCGTGATTCATCTTGAGTATGATATTATAAATGAACTAAAAATTATTTGTGTTAAAATCCCTCTATTGCAATATATTAAGGACATACAAATTTATATTAAAGTAATTAAGGAACTATGTATCAAACGGCCAAGTAAGAAACAGGAATACCCTCTGACAATTCATGTTATAGGATAGCTGTCTCAGTATATGGAAGACCATTCTAAAATCGCAAAATATACAAATCTAGGAAGTCTGGTGGTAATTTTTATCATAAATAATACTGGCATAGGAAACATGCTTATTGATATAGGGTATTATATTAACAGGATGAACACCGCAGTCTTAGAACTTTGCAATTGGGACGGTTTCTCTGACCTACCCTTGCAATTCTAGAATTTGCAAACCGCGCCACTATAAAGCCTACTAGAGTTCTGGATGACATCATTGTATCAGTAGATTCATGGCAATATCCCGTGGAATTAATGGTTATACAATCAAAGGATCCTTCTAAAGGACACACTATTTTCTTGGGAAGACCATGGTTAGCTACTGCTAATGCCTTTATAGGATGTAGGAACGGAGAGATGACCATTTCTAATGGGTTATCCACATAGAAACTTGCTCTGTACCTACCAGCACAACCAGTGACTGAAAACTTGTGGTGGTTGGACTTTCCTTTTGGGGATCAAAATTGTGAATAGCTTTCACTTCCTAGTGATTACTCCTTGGCACTTCAGGGGCAGACTACTGAAAATGTGTTAAGTCAATTTGTTTCTTCGACAACGTCTATAGATTTCCCTCGGTCTTTTGCTTAATTCGATCAAATTTTTGGAGATGAGTTTCAAGAAAATTTGGACCTCTCAATATTTATAAATAAATCATTTGTATTTGTAATTGAATAGAATACAGGGTCCTATAACATACCTTGTGACGTCATCCCTGGAAAATTTCTACATATAAAAGTGAAAACCAACAAGAGTAGTTGCTTAAAGTTATTAAAATTCAAGCTGAAGCATTTGCATCGGAATACACTGATATGAAGGGTATACACCCTGACACTTGTATTCACCATATTTACACAGATGTGAACATACCACCTGTAAGGAAGCCTCAAAGAAGGATGAATCCCTCCTTGAAAGACATAGTTAAGGAAGAATTACAAAAACTTCGCAATGTTGGTTTCATCGACCCAATCTATGATAGTAAATGGGTATCTCCTCTAGTGGTAGTCCCAAACAAAGTCACAGGTAAATGGTGTATTTGTGTTGACTTCCGAGAGCTGAATAAGGCTACTCTTAAAGACTATTTTCCCTTTCCTTTTATTGACCAAGTGTTAGATACCATGTCTAGTAAACAATACTTTTCTTTTCTCGTAGGGTACAGTGGATACAATCAAATGCTGATAGAACCTGAGGATCAAGATAAGACTACTTTTACTTGTCCCTGGGGAACATATTCCTGTAGATTTTTTCCATTTGGCCTGTGTAATGCACCTTCCATGTTGAAAATTTTTGTCAATCTTATACATGAATGCGTAGAAGTGTACATTGATTATTTTACATCTTATGGTATTACCTTTCAAGAGGCCCTTGATAACCTTGAAAAGGTTCTTATCTGATGTCAAGAGACAAACTTAGCCCTTAGCCACAAAAAATGTAAAATGTTACTAACAGAGGGTATAGTTTTGGGACATCATGTCTCTTCTCAAGGAATCAAGGTAGACCCTACTAAGATAGAAGTAATTGTTAATCTTCCCTCTCCAAAAACTCAAAAGGAGGTAAGGATATTTCTTGGCCATGCATCCTACTACCAACTTTTTATTGAAAACTTTACTAAAATAGCTATGTCTATGTTCAAACTGCTTATGAAAGATGCAGAATTCCAGTGGACTAAATCTTGTCAACATGCTTTTGAGACCTTAAAAGAAAAGCTATCAGTGGAACCAATACTTAGGGGTCCTGATTGGTCCCTTACTTTCCATATATCCATTGATGCTTCTGACATGGAGATAGGAGGGCTCCTAGGTAAAAAGGTAGAACAAGAATCATATGCCATTTACTTTGTTAGCAAGAATTTGACTCCTTCTGAATTGAATTACACCGTTACTGAAAAATCGTTTTTGGCAGTAGTCTATGCTATCAACAAATTTTGTCATTACATTACAGGATGAGAAGTTTTTGTACACATGGATGACTCTTCCATCATATTCCTACTGAGCAAAGCAATTACCAATGGCAGGGTAACCCAGTGGCTTCTTTTGTTACAATATTTTAACATCACCATCATTGAGCGACCTGGTCGTGAGAATTTGGTAGAATATTTCCTCTCTCGTATTCAACATGATGACGTTGCTAGACCCGTTGATGATCATTTTCGTGATGAGCATCTATTTGTTGTGTCTGTTCAAACCCCGTGGTTCGCAGACATTGCTACTTATTTAGCAACTCGGAAGTTACCAAACCGCATGCCTCCACATGAGAAATGTCGAGTTATAGTCTAGAGTTCTAAATACTCTTGGGTTGACAATGACCTTTTTCATAGTCTCCCAGATATTATTATCAAACAATGTGTGCGATAGGATGAGATGGTAGAAATCATCCATGCATGCCATGATGGGCCATGTGGTGGGCACTTTTCTGACAAGCGGACAACATACAAAGTGTTTCACTCCGCATATCACTAGCCAAGCATTTTCAAATATGTTTCCAAGTATGTTAGAGGATGTGACATTTTTCAAAGAATGGGTAGTCCTACGTTAGCTGACAAGATTCCCTTACAACCCCAGGTTATGATTGAGCCTTTTGAGAAATGGGCTCTTGATTTTGTAGGGCCAATCTCTGCCATGTCCCACAAAAACAAGTATATCTTATTTTACACATACTATGTCACTAAATGGGTGGAAGTTAAAGCTTTGTCTCGAGCCATGGAGAAAAATGTGTTATAATTTATATATGAAGAGATATTTACCCGATTTGGTGTACCTAGGGAAATTGTCACTGACCAAGAATCTCAGTTCACCTCCAAGTTAATGAAGTAACTTACTGAAAAGTATGGCATCATACATTTTAAATATTTTTCATATCACCCACAAGCTAATGGTTAGGTAGAATCCACAAACAAAGTATTGGAGGCTATCCTGACCAAAACCATTCAATTACATCATAAGGACTAGGAATATAGACTCCCATAGGCCCTGTGAGCTTATCGAATAACATGGAGGAACACTACTTGGCATACACCTTATGAGGAAAACAAGTTCGTTTACCCATCAAATTTCAAGTAAACACTTTTCGTATGGCTGCACAGTTAGGGATGGATTTAGAAGAAGCATAGAAACAATGAATTTTACAGATCAATGAGTTAGATGAGATTAGCCAAGATGCACTTCAACGAACAATGTTAATACAAAACCAATGTAAGAAATGGCATGACAAATTTATTAAAGAGAAGCAGTTCAAAACCGTGGATTGGGAACTACTACTTGATTCAAGGCATAAAAAATTCAAAGGAAAATTAACTACCTGTTGGATGGGTCCATATGAGATAGTTATAGCTTTTGACAATGGGTTAGTAAAATTTTAAACAATTGATGATGCACATGTTTGTTTTGTTGTAAATGGACATAGACTAAGACTCTATCACAAACCAATCTCTATACCAAAAACTTTACAGGGTGTCTCACAGCAGGAGGCGATGGAGCCGGTAGAAGGGGAAGTTTCTTCTCCCTCTTCTAGTTCTTGATTTGTTTCTGAGTTATTTCCATCTGTATATATGTATATATATTTATATTTTTTTTAGAATAAATAAGAACCATTCTTGACCATTGACTCATGTTTCTTTCCACAGGATATATTCTTACAACTAGATCTGTTAAGCTTCATTCGCTAAAAGGGAAGTATATTATAGGATTTTAAATACTATTCCCTTGATTATCTGATGATTGCAGCCATAAATGAAATTGTGAAATTAAATTCTTGTTATTTTAAACCACTGGTCTTTCTTGGTTCTGTGTGTTTGTATCCATTCTTATGCTCTTTTCTTAGTAAAATTTTCAGATATTTTTTAGTGATTCTTTTTTTCTTACAAAAGAGTGATAGCTAATTTTCCTATCCTTCATTTGAAGTCCAGAGGTTCTTAGTACATATTAACTTAGTTATCGATTTAGTACTTGGGGAAATCCTTCTGAATAGTAACAAGAGAGGACTTTGAGATGTTATCTTTGAGAAACATCATTGTGATCATTTGAGGGAGAAAACTTGGGCTAATAGGGGTCTTTTTGCTATTATCTTTTGGCTCCACCCACCACATATTAATATAATCAGCCATATGTATTATCGGTTCAGCAGACTCTTTTTACAAATATTTATCCGACTCCATCATTAAAATAAAAATAATTTTCCTTTAAACCCATATACCATCCCAATTCGTAATAAGGTTTTCAGATTTTCTCCGCCATCTGCTCACTCATATTTAATAAAATGTCGAAAATCTATACGGAGTTGAACTCTGGGAAAAGAGCCTCTGATGCAAAAAGGGTTCAAGAGGGTAACCCACTGGGGTACTGAACATGCTCGTTGGAAGCGGGTACCAGCCTGTGGTATGACCAGGTAAACTTGACGGGGTACAGAATAGGCATGACTGATAGAGGGGAATCTTCCTGGAAAAGGACAAACTTGTTTAAAAAAATAAATTTGAGAAAAATCTGTATATGGTTATGTTTCATGTTACAATTTCTTTGGGTCTAATTGAAAAGAAGTATATATGGCTGAACTTAAGGAAATGAAATTCATCATTCCACCATGGGAGAATAGCCTCAAGACTGTCTTAAGACTAGTTGTCTAATATTCATGTTATTAAAGATATTTATCTTTCCAGGTGGGTCCATATGTTGGGCATCTCTAGGATATTAAATGTGAAATTCGGTTGGAATTCTCTAGGAACTGTGATTCTTATGCACTAGGGATATTTGATTGAGTTTATATGGATGTCAATGGAAAGGAAAGTTAAATTAGTTAATGTAATATCATCATTAATATAGGGATCACTGTGGTTTTATCTGAAAGTTTATGATAGTAAAAGAACATAAGGTTTTCTTGATATGAATCAAACTGACTAGGAATTGTTTCCATTTTCTGTTTACTTGTGAATCAATCAAAGTATTTATCCTAAAGAATCTTATGAAGTAGTTTTGTTTCCACAGGAAGAACACAAGTAACGGATAAGAATATCAAAGTCTGTTTTTGGTTCATGTTAATAAAAAGGAGAGCAGATTGAAGCAACTTATCATCTAGAAGGTTTCAAGAGGAAGCAGGTGTATGATAACTCAGCAGCTCGAATGCCCAGGTACTAGACCACTCTTCCAATAAATATTTTGAATCGTAGCTGATAGCATCCATATCTTCACTCAGTTTCTTTCCTGCAACTATATTATTCTCATTTTTGAAGAAGTCACTAAACTAGCAGCCCCATTCTTGTAAATTTGTAGAAATTTTTAGTCACAACTTTAGAGATCTTCTATGAAATCAAAGTTAAGTTCAAACACTAGAAGAACGTTCTTCCAAAGGTTGAAATTCATGTTGAAATAAGGGTTGAACGATGAGCCAAAATAAAAGTCGAATGGAGTTATGAAAAAGGGATTAGGATGAAACTGCGACTCTGTGTGAAAACACTGTTATATATGACAAGGTATATATTCTCTTTAAATTCAATCATGGAATGATGGATCTAATGAATGGTCATATGGAAAACTACTATCAGCTTAAATTTTCTGATAATAGTCACCATGCCCTGCTCTTGCAATCAACTTTATAGAGACTATTTTAATCACTGTGAATACACGGAAATTCTCCAGGTTATTTCTTCAGCATTAAATTTCTTAGGCTCCTGTAGAGATTATTATTTTGATTTATTGACCTATAAATCTATTTCACTATTCGTATAAGCTCATAGACTTAACTCTGCATAGTTTTCCCTTATTCACAAGGGAAGTCATTATGTTTTGAACTGCATATGTTGTAATGATTCCCACGATTCGATCTCATTTCTTCCATCTGCCCAAAGTTTATAACTTTGGACATGATGGAAGAAATAATGAAATCATCCCATCAAACTTCTCATGAGATCATCTCACCTTGTCACACCCATCATTAAAGACGGTGAATGATTATAAATCCAACTCAAATACAATGATGTTTTTAAACATGGCGAATCTAGACACGATGTCGCTTAGTGGTCTTGATGGAAATCCTGCACTCATTCAAAATACTATAAATATATTGATCTCTATTATTTTTCTCCACTTCTCATCCAAGTTGTATTCCTTGATGTTTCTATTCCCTCTATCACTATGCCTTCTCACCATGAGCCTAAAAATTACCAGGATTTGCTTCAGCTCCCCGAATTTCAGGCATGTTGTGAACTATTTCTCCAGGATGGATGGCAGTCATTCCTTCATTTGCTCCAAGGATACGATGATGAAATCTCCCTGATGTTTTTCGTGTGTTTTCCAAGGGGTTCAATGTAAGAGTTGTTAAGGTGGGCACTCTTATTTTCCCGGTCACCGAAGATTTGATTGCGCTGGCTACCAAGCTTCCCTGGAAGGGTGTCCGATGGCATAAGCACATTTTCCTTCCTCATCGACATTTGAATTCTCTTTCAAACTAGAATATCACCACGTTGCAGGTACCAAAGGATTCCATTGAGAGTGGGTTAAACCAGACTATTTAGATCCTTTAGCAATAATTATCAGCCTTGCCACCTGTGAAGGTAAGTTTACCATCTTTAACTCCTGCTATTTTCATTTGTTAGCACATTTTGTTCTTAACCAGATAATAAATTTCCCATTCTACTTTCTAAAGAGCCTTAATAAAATGTCGACCCTGGTAAGGAAAAATATTTCCAATCCCTATGGCAACTTATACCATCACAATCTAATTAAAGTGTTGATTGTCCATCAATTATGAGAAACTGGGAAAACCTGGGAAATTTTTGTCTATGAATTTTTAATCCTGCATCTAGTCAAGAAGCCCACGTCTAAAAATTCCTCTTCTCACAAACTCCTTCGACCTCAGAACCTTGATTTTGCGCAAAGACAACCCACTAGCCGGGTGAAAAAAGAAGTCCTTCTAGTCTAATGAGGTTGCTCCAATTGAAAAGAAACATACCCGATCCTCTTCTTCTTCAGAGCATGTTCATAACGAATCCTCAATTAGACCTTTTCTATTCTCTCAAGTACCCACCAAGCACAAAGGATCCAATCGCCTTAAGACTTTTGTTCAAATTCCCCCTTTGGAAATCGCCCTCTCAACCCACTAAACCCACTCCTGAATTTGATGGTGGGTCTGCTAATAAACTCGATAGTCCTGTCCTTGAACTCGTTCCTAGTCTTACTCCTGCTAAAACTGATGTGAAAACAACCACCCTTGTTAATGTGGAGACGCTTCCAGTAGTCTCAATCCCCTGTTAACACCTTGAAGATTCCACAGAACCATCTACTTCCAATCTACAAATAATTGTGGATAGTTTGACAAAGGATGTGGTTCGGTTGACAGAACAGAACCAAAAGTATGTTGAATTTATTAATGGGCTTCGTTAGGACAACATGAAGGTGTTTTTGTAGATGAAAAATATCAAAGGTGTTAATGAAGCTATCACCTCCTCTCACAATACCCTGTAGAAGAAATTTGACAGTTTGGAGGCTCGTTATAAGAAGTCTAAACCAAATCCTGCTCCATCATCTTCGAAATCAAAGGCAGTTGTTGTCGCAGCCAAGCCTTCTCCTTCTTGACCTTGCAATTTTCTTGCACAGTGGGACCTGGCATCTCTTCGGTTTCGGGGAATGTTGGTGTCCCAATTTTTTCTCAATTTTGCTCTAATTTTGCCACAATCTTTACGCAAACTATGCCTAGGATGATTATGTAATCCTGAATTACAAGTTATCAAGCAGTATTTTAATCAATTTGACATCTTTTGAAACCCAGTTACTATTTTATTCAATCCACTATGTTTCCATATGATTTTCAAAGGATTTATTATGTTACATGATGAATTAACACTTTTTAAAACCTTGTGGTATATAGTCTTGTTTTAAAACAAGAAAAGGTTCATTCGGACCTCCATTCACATTCAGGTGACCATTTGAACCACCATACACACCTAGAAAATCATTTGTTTGCCTATGTGGAGACATTTATGGTGAACTCGAGAACATGGGTTTTTGTCGCTCCATCAAGCTACATGGACATCGTTCTTCGGTTGGCACTAATTTGACTCTTACACCTACCAACAATCAATGGAATTGGTTGCATGAAGTTGGGAAGCTATTTATGAACAAGTTGGGAAACACATCTTTCTTCTTTTTATTTTAAATGAAATCGTTGGATAATTAAACTTGGTCTATTTTTGGAGAATTCGAACACTGAAAGGGTCGACCTTCTCCCATCCAATGTAAAAACTATATAAATGGTATGGGGTTGCACCAAAGGCCTGTCGGTGTATGCGCTGTGTGTAAAAACAATTTTACATTTTGAATAAAAGCGTTGCTCCTGTTCTGTGTGTTTTTTTCCTGGCATGAATTCAGTGATTTGATAGTGTGAAAGGTTAGATCGATGTTCTCTGGGAGGGCCCCTTAATGGCAGTGTGACACATTTGCTTGTTTCCTTAGTATCAGATAAGTTGTGTGTGTATTTTCTTTCAGTTTTTTTGTGTGTATAAGTTAAATTGTAATGATTTAATTCCTGTATCTATTTGCTTAGAATATTTTCCCTTTCCTCCTATGCGTGAATGAGATCTCAGTACATTTGTTTTATTATAGCAATTTCTAAAACGTTTTTCCTTTTTGCAGTGTGAGTTTGTAGATTGTGTATTTTACATAGATTCACATATCATTGGTAGAATGTGTGTGTGGGAGCACTCTGCATAGATTTATGATCTTTTTATAATCTCGTAGAATGCTAAATATGGTATCCTTTGCATCTATATGTTTCCTATAAGCTAAATAAAGTGTGAATGTTAGTTAAAAATTCTTTGTTCACTAGATTTGCAAGTAATTAACAGCATTATGTTTACCTCTATGTATATGCGTAGACATGTTCCAATTCTGAGCATTTTAGTTAGATTTGAGAATATATATATATTTTGGTTTTCACACAGTAGTTAAAATAAATATTTTTAATGAATTGATCTAGGTTAATACAGTTTTGATTTTTAGTATAAAATCATCTATTACATAGATTGAATTGTAATTTAATAATTATGTTCCAGTAGATAAGTTTGTCCATAGATTGTGAAGTCATTTGATAAAATAGAATTTTAAGTTTTCATTGGTAAATAATCAATGCTTATAATTATGCAAGATAGGATTCTAGTTTACTTTCTGCAATTAAAGAAATCTTTTATGAACTCTGCATATTTACAGTTTTAGATCATGTAGACAGGTTTGTAATTATTTATGTGTGAATATAAGGATAGGTTAATAATGTTTAAATTATCCTGGAACTTAATGATATTTCATTTCCATCTAATCTTAGAAATAGAAGTAGAATTATGTCCGCTGATAATTTCAACTATGTTTACATGTCATTTTGTTGTTCCTCGGGATATACCTTGCAGCGAATAAGGTTGATTTATAAATTTTTAAACTGAGTTTTCTTTATTAGGTTGTGGTAAAGAACAGAAATATTTCATTTGTGACTAGGATAGGATTAGATTCTACTCACTTAGTTTATAGAATTATTCAATGAAAGGTTGTTATCCTTTGATCTAGTTTTATTATACATGAAAGCCTACTTTATAAACATGTATTCTAAATCCAAGTTATATATTGTAATTATCCAATAGGACCTAATCATCAAAACTCTTCTACCTTGGCATATATGTTTCCACAGTTCTAAGTTTACAAGCCCTGGTTGACAAATATAATATTGGGAAAATCTTATAGACGGAAATTGTACCAACAAAGATGCATTTGGAGGGTGTTGTATCTAGAATATTTTTGTTTTTAAACATGGATGGAAGTCTGTATAGGCCTTGTTTTTATTTGAATAGTCTTAAGCATTTTGTTTTTCCAGTTGAAAATCATATATTTTCATACATATAAATATGATGATCTCTTGTTTTTCTCTTCTTCTTGTTCTTTTCAATTAGAGGTTCTTACAAAAGCATTTATATATCTATCTACTATGATGTTTTCATTATTTTGAAAAATTATGATGTGCCGTGCACGTTGCACCTTAAGAATGCATTTTTCATTATTCTATGAGTAGAAAATACAATTTTTTATTTTGGAAAATTGGTTTCATTAGAGGGTACATCTATATGGAGAAAATATCAAGTAGGTAGTTTTCCAACACATGAAATTTACAAGTTGACAATTTTACTCAACGCTAGCGTTGACATTTTCCTCTCCACAAACACACATAAAAAAATTCAAATTGAACCTAAATTTTCATCATTGATGGTAGGTATTCCTATTCAAACATCCAACTTAGCAAATTGATGATAGCATGTTCAAACAATTGACTTAGCAAAACATTTGTATACAAATATTCATAACAAGCTCAAAAAACCTAGTTGCAGCAATATGAACTAGTGTGTGCATGCAATAATAGTATATTTATCAGTTTAATAAATAATTATTTAAGTTACAAATTAATTAAGCTCATGAGGATTTGAAACTTAAGTTTAGTGGGAGACTTTTTTTCCACGTCTAATTAGCAATGGATCTTCTTGCCATGAATTTGTTGAAATAAGCTTGCCAATTTACATTATAAATTGAATCAAAAATGTGTTGTAAAGACTTGATAATATATCTCATTAAAGCGGCGTGACTTGTGAATTCTATCTCCTTCCTTCATTATGCAACTGAATGCTTTGTAAAGCTAAAAGTAAAAAAGGCCAAAACATTGATTGCCAAAGAAAAATAAGTGGAAGAGGGAGAGGATGTCGTTGAATTATCTAACCCTAAAACTCCTAATGCATAGGTTTTGCTCGTGAGTTCCATCTCCTTCATTATGCAATTGAATGCTTTGTAAAGCTAAAAGTAAAAAAGGCCAAAATATTGATCGCTAAAGAAAAATATGTGGAAGAGGGAGAGGATTCCATTGAATTCTCTAACCCTAAAACTCCTTATGCATACATTTTGCTCATAAGTTCTATCTCCTTCCTTCATTATGCAATTAAATGCTTTATAAAGCTAAAAGTAAAAAAGCCCAAAATATTGATCACCAAAGAAATATATGTGAAAGAGGGAGAGGATGTCATTGAATTCTCTAACCCTAAAACTCCTAATACATAGGTTTTGCTCGTGAGTTCTATCTCTTTCCTTCATTATGCAAATTGAATTGTTTTTAAAGCTAAAAGTGAAAAAGACCAAAATATTGATCACTAAATAAAAATGTGTAAAAGAGAGAGAATTTCATTGAATTCTCTAACCCTAAAACTCCTAATGCATAAGTTTTGCTTGTGAGTTCTATCATCCTTCCTTTATTATGCAATTGAATGCCTTATAAAGCTCAAAAGTTAAGAAAAACAAAATATTAATCGTCAAATAAAAATATGTGAAAAATGCCTTTGAATTCTCTAATCCTAAAACTCCTAATGGATAGGTTTTGCTCGAGATGTTAGCATATTCATCCATCGATAAGTAATTTTTGTTTACATATAATTGTCATATTATATAGATTAATTAGAATAATATACCATGGATAATGAAAACATGAAAAATATCCCACGACAAAGTTTGTTTTGTTTACATATAATTGTCATATTATATAGATTAATTAGAATAATATATCATGGATAATGAAAACATGAAAATATCCCAGGACAAAGTTTGTTTTATTGACAAAACTTATAACGCCATTTTAGATATCAAACATTTCAATGAATTCAAGATATTTTTTAATAATTCCAATTTATGCTAATAACGAACCTTGTTTTATCATAAACAAAGTTTTTACCCCTTTCATGTTCTTTCAATTTGGAAGTTATGGCATTATATGATGAAGCACAACTTCGTGGAGTGTGACATGTTTGGTTATTAACCATAGGTGGACCAACAATAGAGTCCGATTATAGGTGGACCAACAATAGAGTCCGATTAAGTCATGTTGGAACTCACGTGTTCCAATCGAATTAAACATTAACTTTATGGAAAAATCATGATTTGTCCTCCTATTAAAAAATATTCTGACTTGCTTGAAAGGTCCACATTCCCTCAGCACACAAAAAAAGAATCCCATAGAATATAGTTGCGTGCATCTTATTGCGATCTTCAACCTTTTCATTCATTTTTCAAGTATAATCAATTCATGGCATCAATCAAATTGACACGATCTCCAATCTTGGTAGGGACGTAAGGTTTTTGGAATTTAGTAGTTTGAATTATATAGTTTAATATTATATGAGATAAATATTTAATATTTTATTTTTAATTTAAAGTTTTGTGGATAAAAGAAAATTATCAATATGATTATATATAGAGTTAAAATTCTAAAAAAATTGAGGATTTCCTCTCATCCTTCCTTCACATGTATAAGCTCTTTAATTTAATGGTCAAATAAGTTTTTTTTAAACATTGGATTCAAAGTCTCAGTGTTCCTATTTTTAAAGTGGTGATAAAAATAACCCCTCTAATTATCGAACCATTATAATTAGCCTTTTCTTAGCCATGTTATACAGTATTATTTTAGAAAAGAAGATCAACATATGGCTACAAAGTGAAGGTAAATACGCCAAAGGCCAGGCATGCTTTAGAAGGAATCACTCAACCACGGACCACCTCGTTATGCTTAGGATCATTGAGGAGGAATGTCGTAATAATAAATTCAATCTCTTTTGTTGCTTTGTGGACTTTAGAAACTTTTGATACAGTACCTAGAAATAACAATTGGAATATATTAGAAGAGCTAAAGGTTTCTTTCGAGTTGAGAGTTGTTGCAATAAGTTTATACGAGAATGTCATTGCCAAGTTTAAGAACATTGGGGGTTGGTCGAATATATTAATTGTAATATTGGAGTTAAGCAAGGTTTCCCTCTCTCTCTTACATTTTTCGGCACATACATCGATAAGCTAGAAGGTTGTTTAGAAGACACGGGTTGCACTGGAACGACATTAGCGTGAATAGTCATAATCCTTCTTCTCTATGCTTATGATATTGTACTTATGTCAAGGTGTCCCTTTGATCTTGATATGTAATTAAGAATTCTCAAGGATTTCTTCTCCAATATGGCTATGACTGTTAACACCAACAAAACAAAAGTTATGATTATCAAATCCAAGAAGGTTACTTACACTAATTTTGTGTATGGCAATAGCAATTTGGAGGAAGTGATTTCATACAAGTATCTTGGACTCGATATCCATCACAAGCTCAACTAGAACTATAACATTTAGAAAAGGATTAATGGAGGGTGGAAAGCTTATTTTGGTCTTGAAAAAAATTGTAAATTGACAAACCTTGTGATGTGGGATAAAAAAAAAATCATCTTTGAAACTCTCATTACTCTCGTTATCTTGTATGGATGTGAAGTTTGGGGTTGCGGCATCTCTAGAGAATCTTGGAGAAAGATTGAGTAAATCTAGAAGAGTTTTAAAACTTATAATCTCAAAATTAAAATCATATCCTATTCTCCTCATAGAAATGGGTATTTCCCCCATTGAGAACATGGCTATGACTAGGTTCCCTATGTACAAGCACAAGATAAATAACATGGGAGACCATAGGCCTCCTAAAATTGCTTTAAAATCCAGTCAAAACCACCTACAGCTAAAGTGGGGTTGGCATAAAGATGCCTTTCCTTAGTTAACCATTAACGAAAGATAATATTAAAATTATCATTACACCTAAGTTTAAAGAGAAAATGTGGTGCGATATAGAGGTGTTGAGGCCTGGAAAATCACAGGTAACAACAATAGGGATTCTCCCCAATAAGTGTTCCCAATTAGCTCGCTATTGTTTGGCATGGGGAACCCATCCAATTTACGGTCCAGCTACCGTAGGTCAAGTAACGGTTAAAGCTTATTTTACTGGTTGCAGCCCAGTCCACCATTTAAGTGTATTTTTTTTAGTTTTATGTTTAGGTATGATATGCAAGTGCCTAGATAAGTGCAGTCGATAGAGATAACGAAGAGTGTCGGGATGTGATGTGCAGGTTCTTACCTCTCATCTGACCTCTTTCGCTTATAAATCATAAACAAAGAAATACTAACTAATACTATCTAACCTATCCCTACGGAGCAATATTGTGATTAATAATGATTAATGTACTGCATAACATGCATTTAGAATACTACAAATAGTTGTTTATATTTCTAAATACATGCATATAAGTAGACATATAAACAAAGAGATAGCTCATTGTCAATTAAAACATTCATTACTCAGATAAGATTGTGGAAATTTCACATAAATAAACAGGAGCATATTCAGAACATGAAATAATTCATGAGTTAGAACAATCTCACCGTTCATAGAAACAAGCTGAAACGGAAGTAGTTCACATTCAACCAGTCTATGTTAAGCATTTGAAACTCCACAGTGCTTTCTCCAGCCGAAAATATAAACTCTTTATTATAAGATCAAATAGTTCTTCTTACAATAGCTTTGCACAAATATAGCCTAAAAAAGGTCCCTTCTTACTTATAATTTACCTATACTTATACATACAACCAAAACTCTTGAGCTGCCTTATTTCCCCTTTGGGCTTCCCCTAACCTTTCCTTTCCAAAATTTTGTCCTCTAGCATTTGAACTCTTAAAAAGATAAATACAATATATTACATAATTAATCAATTGTTTGTAATAGTCCAACTAGGATGGCTCAGCTTGCTCATTCATAAATTTCTTCCACACATTGGCATCTGCTGCTATGTTTTCAAAACCAGAAGGTTCTAGAAATATGATAGTAATTTTCTGCTTAGCAGCTTGAGATTTTATACTCGCCACTCTGGTCGGAATCAAGAGAAGTTGGTCTTCCAATAAGTGACTGCTAACTGCTACATGTATTATCTCAGTTTTAAGCACCTTTTCATCTAATCTCTTCACTAGCTAAATGGCCTGTTCGTCTTCGTTGCATCGTTCTTGCAATTGTTTCAAAAATATTTCATGCTCGAGCAGCTCCTCTAATCTCCTGCAAGCAAAGGTCTGACACCGATTGTAAGTTACGAGAACTCTTCTACATAATTCTGCACGGGAATTCTTCCTCTTCCTCATTGGCTTTACTATCTCTTCTGCTGCTTTGCTAGCAAACTCGATCAGCTCATACTCCAGCTTTATGGTCTCCAAATATTTAATAGGTATGTCTGTGAAAGATTCCTTATTTGTTTCTACCCATGTCATTTGTCCCTGTAGAGCTTCCAGGATATCCGGTGTCCTATCCAAGAAGTAGGAAGTTGTACTTATAATTTCTCCAACCTTATTTCTACCTGCTGAAATTTTAACCTCTCTTCCGCCATTTGAAGCTACATTTGATGAATCTTATTCATCAATATAAGATCCTGCTTCTTTAAAGGTTCAATATCTACTTTATGCTCCATAGTTGTCTTCAATGAGACTTCCAGTGCATTCTTTTGATATTCCAAGGATACTACCTAAGTTTCATACAGCTTAAATTTCCCTTCCACAGTGGTCCTTTGTAATTCCAATTCTGTCACTTTATCCGCTAACTTTCCCTTTTCTTTATTCAACTCTTCAATCGATAATTTTAGATTATCTCTTTCTACCTCCAAAACCTGATATCTCTGTTGGAGTTTCCCAAAATCTGCCAGGGTGAACTTAGCCTCCTTTTCTATAATGCTTGTGGATAACACCAAAGAATCTTTATCTGCCTGTAGAGTCTGGCACTTTGCCTTGGATACCTCAACTTCACTGATCATATCTTCATATTTCCTCTTCAAACTCTGACTTTCACTCCTCTCTCTCTTCAAGGTCTCTTCCAACTGTGTGACCTTCTTCTGAGACTATTCTAGATCCGTCATTATTCTGTCCACATTATCTTCAGTGGCTAGGGATAGGGCTACCCCGACCCTTGCCATTAATTGTGGGTCTTTGTTGGTATCGTAAACCATTGTTTTATCGGTCACCATCACTCCTGTCTTACCTCCAGTGTTCACCTTTTTCTCTATTCATTTAACAATCCTCTTTATTACCTTGTCATAGAAAATAGTGTTTAAATCAGGAACTTCATCCCCTTCAGTGGGAATAAAAGGAATCAACTAAATCCCATATATTAACAATGGATCCCCTCCTGCTATACTAATAGATGGAACAGCGGGTTTGAATGGATCAGTATCAGACTGAGCCTATCCTTGATTAGCAGGGTCTTGTTCTTCTCGTGACTCTTCTCTTAATCCTTCAACTGCTTTTTCTGCTTGCTCTTTTTCCTTATTAGCATCTTCTAATCTAAATCCCTCACTTTATTTACACCTTCTCTGTATTTCTTCTTCTTCTTTTCTTTTCTTTTCTTCTTCTATCTTCTTTGTCGCCTCTTCAGCTGTCTTTCTCTTTTCTTCTTCTTTGGCTCGCAACCAGTCCTCTGCACCATGTGCTAACCTGTGAGCTTATTCCTGCCTTTTCTTTACTTCCTCTTCTTCTTTCTTTTTTAGTTTCTCAGCAGCTTTTCCTTTCCAACCAACAGCAGCTATCTTTTTTTTGAATCTTTTCCTCAAAGCTGTCATGTTTTGAGCATTACGGAAGATCTGTTCATCTTTATCCCATAAATATGTATACTCAAAATGCACTCCAACTGCTATGAAATAATCAGCAACTTTATCCTTAGAGTCATTCCTATGGAAACTCATTTCACTGAAGTGAAAATACTCTAGTTCCTTAACAAATTCCGCTGCAGTTTTTACCTTGGAAAATTTGTAACTCCCTATAAAAAGGGAACTGCAGGATATACTACCTTCTTCTGCTCAAATAGGAAATTTCCCATTCTGTCAATGTACAACTGTCTCACGGCCTCTTTATGGATCACATAGTCTGTAGCATACCTAGGTAGAAGGGAAGTAGCCCTTGAACCACCGTACATTCTTAAATATAAGCCCTCTTCTGTCAAATAATAGTTCCCGTTGTTTTACACAACTTTCAGAGCTTCCTCTGACATACAATTACATTTGACCAAGAAAATCAATGTATACAATGGCATAATGAAATTCTCACAAATCTCCTTGTAATGGCTATAATATTTGTGAGCCCAGAATAATTTATAGGCAGCATACAGAGGGGTCGGGTCTTTATCCCATTGGCACTTCAATGCTGGGAATGGCTGAGTACATAAAATACAATCAATCAATATTGAACTCATATAAAATTCTATCCTCTTCTGGGACACTCCTCCCAATGCTGCACTTATACAAGCTAACAGGTTGTTGGACACTATATTTTCCCAATTAAAGATTATACCTTGGGTGGCCACAAAAAATATCACTAGTACCCAACCTATTTTAAATTTTTTTCCATTAGCCCTCCTGAATTTATGTTTAACATCAAAGGAATGAACCTATATGGAGTGCAGAGCGTTGATGTCTCGTACTCTCCAAAAGGCCTCGTACGAAAGTTTTTACCTGGGATCATCATTTTTTTAACAGTTTCCACCATATCTAGATTGAGCTCTTTCAACCAACTCTCAGTCAAATAGGTTTGTGGTGTTGGTAAATTATAAGCCATGGATACATAGGCTGGGTTATATGCAGCATAACCCTGCCTCTCGGTGTTGGCCAGTATCATCCTCGTTACATCTTCCCTAGGAAGAATCCACCCTATCACCTCTGAACAAGGGAAAAGTTCAGGTCTGGTAGCCACTTTCATAATGGTTGATCTCTCAATATTGGCATATATAGGCATATCTTCAAACCCAGCTTCTGGAACACTCTAGTTTGAAATCATTATGTATACCTCTCCCCATTTATACTCTGGCTCAACTCTAGTAATGTCTTTAGTATCTTCATAAATAACCTCAATTATGGTTATTATCTCTACTTCTAGTTCTTCCTCAATTGCTTGGGCCTTATTTTTCTGCTTTTGTGGCATATTGTTGCGCTGATGATTAGCCTGTATTGATCATGCAAAAATAGCTTTAGTCCATTTTCTTAAGCAAACTATGTATTGAAAGCAATAACAAAAAAACCAGAATATTACCATCCCATCAATATGCATGCTGAATAATTTTTATTTTATCAAAACCAATGGTCCTTTTGGATGAGAAACTCTAAAGAACAGGAAACTTGCAAAACCCATCTTCCCTAAATCTGTGAAAACTTCTGCTTGGGAAAACCTTATATCTTCACAAAACCCTTACGGCTACAGGTAGAAATATCCACTGAGAGGAAAACCTTAAAAACTGTGGATTGCTAAAACCCTAAAAACCCCCTCTCATCTACGCATTCCTCCTACATCCCATGGAAACCTATCGTTGCTCAAAACACGGGCACGCATCCTAGGGTTTAAAATGGTGGAAGAATGAAAGGGGCGGTGCAGACAACGAAACACTCATCTGCACCCTGCCCTTGCTTTCCAAACAACCGTCAAAGAGGCACTCATGGCTGCTGAAAAATAACCACAGAAACTAGGCGAGAAAAAAAACCAGCTGAGTGAAACAGCATTCACAAATAGATAGGTTAAACCTTAAATAAAGAAAACCCACCATTGTTCTTTACAAAACCCCCCGCATAAAAATAAATAGCTAACCCCAATAGGACATGCAGGTAAAATGAAACAATGTTGAGCAAAATAAAATAATTAGGCGAATCCTACCTGCAAAAACTTTGCAGATGACCTAGACAAACAACGACCTCCACAGGTAAAAAAACTGTCCAGACAGTCGACAGCTGCGCAGACTCCAATGGGCAACCAACACGGTGATAATGACACTTCATACAAGCTCTACGACTTTATAAGCTTGACCGTAAGACGGGTAAGTTAACCTGGCGGGAAAGAAAAGTTAACCCTACGTTGAAAACATACTCCCGAGAAAACCCTCAATGTCGGATCAATTCAACGCTTCATACCCGGGACATCGAATGGAAACACACATCGGCAGGCGAAATCACTAACTTATCTCGGTATCGGTGATAACAACGTGAAGTCGCGGATAGATCCTGCACTACACTCCCGCAACGTCGGCTAGCAACACCACTAAATTCTTGGCTTATTCCAATAGACACAACCAACGGAAAGATCATTTCCCCAACTTAATCGGATATCAGAGAAGGATATGCAAAAGGAGGCCCGGCTCATCGGAAACGCTCCAGACTAGGCTTCTAGAAGATTGGAAAACTTCCTCCGATACAATAGACGAAATGACATCCAATATATCAGAGAAAACTTTGGAATGCTCCCGATGGGCATATCAGGGAGCTAGTCAACTAAGCATCCGATGCATTGGAAACTTAGTCAACTATACATCCGACATACGCTAACAAACACTCAATTTTTCACAAAAAATCAAGTCCCATACAAACTTTGAGTAATGTCATGGAATTCCTTAAACCTTCTAAATACTAAAAGAAATAAGGGGGGCACCCTAAAAATTAAATTTTTTTGAGGAAAATAGTTGCAGCTGCAACAATTGGCGACTACCTGGCAAACACAGATCTCTGAACAACGTATCCTTTGAACAGTATACTATTTTGACGGCATCACTTTATTAGATTTCTTCAAGATATCTGGATTTCCAGAATACAAGATTTATGAACTTTAAGCATTGATGACAGTCCAAATTGAAGAAAGGGGAACCAGGATTCCAAATTCTCGATAACTCTTCTGAGGCCAAAGATATGAGGTTTATTTTACCTCTGCCTTTGGATAGCTTCCAACTAAGACACCACAAAATTTGTAACAGGTGGTAAACAGATATATCCATTTGTTCTGGACTTTTGTCTTTTTGAGTCCTCCCTAATTGATTTCTTTCTTAATTTTAGTTCAGGTCCCTCTATCCATAGTGTCCTTTTATGTGAGAGATATTTTGATTTCAACTCATGGACGGAGAAGAACTTTTAACAATCTTATTCAAACTGATTTTTTGTTCAGCGTGTGTTTTGGTACATATTTGCTTCTTGGGATATTTTGACTCTTGTTATCCTTTTGGCTTTTGACTGTGGAATAGGATCATTTAAATATAATACATTGTTTACCCTGCTTCCTTTCCATGGGTCTTTCTTTGTTACCCCCTTAGGACAATCTTTAGTGTGAAATGAATGGAGCCTCAAAATAGTACTCTAGACTTTTCTATCCTTAGTTATTTTACAAGGATTAAGCAGGACTTCAATGTGTTCATAATCCATTCAGATAATCTACTAGTCTTGAAGAATCCTTAAACATTGTGTATGGGTAAATAGTAGGCAGTCTTTGATCAAAGATTTTAGTTTATCCAGAACTTTGATGAACTCTGTTACAGTTGATTTTACCACACATGGTGGATCACACCTTTATGGCCTTCCTTGTCCCTCTGAAGACTCTTTAGACCCCATGGACCATTTTTGTACCTTTGATGTTTCCAAGATCATCCCTAAAAACATGCATTATTTGGTATACACAACTTTTAATCCCTTTCTCACATATATATGCAGATATGACCCTCAAACCCGCATACATCAGGATGTGTGCAAAAGGCCAAATAGTTTTGGAGTTTTCCTTGATGTGGATCCGAGTCACTTGTCTCTTGGTCTTCCATATGCCTTGAGATCGCTCGGATTTGACCTTCCATTACCCCATTGAAGCATTATATAAGGAACCCTTTGGATACATTGAAAAGAGAGGAATTTAAGACCAAGAAAACTATAGTCCATTGTTGCTGGAGCTTATACTTGAATCTGCATCCCTTTGTTCCTTGGAGCACTTTGTGTTATTCCCAATCTTGCCTTTTCTTGTGAGCTTGCTATCGAGAGATGGAGGATTGAAGTGGTGGAGGCCCAGGTGGAGGACTCAGTTTCTCCGATTCGTAGATGGGCCGACAAAGGTTGTCACTATTGTAATCTCTGATTTATATTAATAGAAATATATTTTCCTATCAAATAATGTGTATTTAAATGAGTGTTGAATCCATGGATGCTTTTAAATGATTATATGTTATTGATTATATATGCTAGAGTAGGTCTAACACAACTATATAGCATGCTTGTCTTGTTTACTAAGTGTTGAGAGATCAAATTTCTAATACAAGCGAGAGTGGAAAAGCTCAACAGGGATCTACATCAACCTTCTGGAATAAGGTATGTTTCGAGATCCTTTAGTATTAAATGTTTGGTTTATCTTGCATATGGGAAAGGATTGATTTCTGCAGTTACTCTGTCTGTTGTGGTACCCCAAGCCATAGGAAGTTTTCTCTGTAACAGAATTGGCGACTCCACTGGGGACGTTCCTTTTTTTTCTTTGGGGATTGGGGGCACAATGTGCTTGATATTCTTGACTTGCCCTTTGTTTCTCCTTGTTTCTGTGTTGCATTTTATAGTATGTTCATCCATTGAAACTCCCCTTTATTGGTTTGACCCTTGGCCTGCTTTTTACCACTGTCTTCTCTGTATAGACAAATTTTTGGCCAAAATCCGCATATACATGCAACGTTTTGGCCAAAAGTCGCGTATATATGCTGCTATTCTTTAAACAGTCGTGTACATCCTTGATTTTGGTGAGTTTGATGTTTTGGGAAGTTTTTGGGTGGGTTGTGAGTGTGGTTGGGTATTCCTTGGGTCTGATGTTGTTTGTTGGAGGCTTCTTTTGTGACCAGAGACCGCTTTTTCATTGATTTTTCTCTGAAAGTAGTTTTAGTCATTTATCCTTTTTGTTTTGCCATTAGTGCATTACTCTTTTTGGTCTCGGAGTCTTACTAGGCTTGTGTTTTATACTTGCTGCAGAGACTGAGAGTTTTAGATGACTTTTATTGCATTTTTCATTCTTTTATTGAAAAATACAAGGTAGTTGCATTTTTTGCATATGGATTTGAGGAGGTACTTGCATTGGATTTCTTGGATGAGAGTTTTATTTAGGCTTTCATATAGGAAGGATTTCATTGGCATTCGGAAAGGAATATATATTTATACATCTCATGTAGTGGCATACCCTATTTTTCATTTGACAAAGATTGCACTTAGCATTGTTTGTTATGGTGTGCATATTTACTTCATTGCTGAGTCATAACTTCATTAGTTGCACGATCATTTCCCTTTGAGTAATTATATCCAATTAAAATCAACGCATAATAAAATGAACTACACATTTTTCTTTTATAGGGTTCACAAACAAGATTAGGATTTAGAGTCTTGGAATAGTTCATTGTGAGTGAATTCTCCAAGACTACTAAACACAAACATTTATGTGTCTGTCCAGGTGAGAGTGTGAAATTCCTTTATATAATTAGTGTTTCTCAATATAATCCTGTTACAAGGGAGTTAAACACGAGGCAGTGTGAGAAGTTATTGATTAGGATGACCCCTGGTCATAACTGAGTAGCACCGGAGATATTTCCAGGATTGTATTTGTATATGGGGGTTGTTTCGAGAGTTTCGGGTTTTGCTACCCTGCCCATACAGTCAATCCCTCCTATGACTATCCGCCTGAGCATTGATTATATTAAGGTGACCTTAGTTACCTTACCTAGGTTATCAAGGGGGTACTTCGCAGAGGTTATTCTGTGGGTGTCCCATCTAGGTAGAGGTCGGACAGCACAGTCGCTTTATGCATTGAAGCTGAGGGCCACTATAATTGGTTATGCACCTCCACTTGTAGTGTATGGGATTTTCGAGCCTCTCCTAGGCGAGACATACCTGTTGCATTCGGGAGCTCACATATCCTACCCTTGGTTTGCTTGTATTTTGGCTGTATATTTTCTTAGGAGTGTGCTCTTTGTGCGCTAGTTGGCCTTTGGGATCGCGGTTACTTGAGTATATTTATGCTCTCTTGAGTTCAGGTCCTTTTATTTTCGGCATGCCTAGTATCCTATCACCCATCCTTGGTCCTAATACGGACCCTGGTGTCAGAATTTGGAGCATCATAGCCCCTTACCGTGCTCATAGATTTGGGAGTGGTCACATTCCGCTCTCTACTCCATTTGTGGAGGATGTTGACTCCCTTCTCTTGGTCTTTACACTGGTGGTCACCCTCATAGGGGTGGTAGTGGATGCGTGAAAGTTGGGTCTACACTTTACTTTCCTTTTTATGTCCCATCGTTCACTGCATTGTTTCCTTTGGGTGCAGTTGTCATGATCATTCCTCCCTATATAGTTTGGATTCTTTATTGACTATTTTGGGTTGTTTTGGACTAATATGGTTGTCATGTAGGGTCTTGTTTTTGTAAAAATTCTCCGAGGTTTCGACCCATTCATTCCTATCACAGGTATTACGTCTGAACTGGATATAGGTTAGGTTTTCATATTTGCCTGCATTTTGCATGACCTTATGACCGTTTCATTTTAACCTTAGGTAAGAACCCATTCCATGGTATCAAGGAACCTTCATGTTGTTGTTAGAAGTGGTACTATGTGAATGGTAGAGCTTTCCTATACATGGGATTCCTAGTTAGCTCCCTTTTGCATTTGGTACCCATGTTGTGAGTCCTCTCGTAGGTCTGGGAGTCCCTTTGAGTCCCGCCATGTCCTTGAGCAAGAGCCTCATACTCCTCTTGATCATTTTGTTGGCCTTTTCCCCAGGACTCCCTTATGTCAAGTTGTAATTACATTATCATGAGTTTTTTTTGCCACATTGAGCCTTATGTCAGCTTCCCTGACTTTGATTATCATCTATATAGCCCAAGCTTGTCTCATGTCTAGCCACGCAGAGCCATTTTACATATCCTTTGCAGCTTGATTCCCCATTTTTTTACCGAGAGGGGACTTTCCCTCGAGTGTCATTATCCTACACATGTTTCCTTGCATTGAGAATAAGTATGTTCCATTGCTTGGAACTAGTTTGTTTTCCCCTTGACACTCGTCTCTTCCTAGTCTGTAACTATAAAGAACTTTTATTCTTTTTCAAGCTTTTGAAAAGATTTGAAAAAGTCAAAAAAAAAAAATCAAAAACCAAAAATCCGTATAGGAAAAGATGTTATCTTTGGCAGCAGTCGAGTCATGTCGTGTTCGAATAGAGCACTGTATATCACATCCATTGGTTGGGTTAATAGTTTGACTTTAGGAGCTGTACTCGTTTCTCTGAGTTTATCTCCATCAACTAGTTAAGCTTCCATTCCCTATGGAGCCTCTGTCGATGCCTCCTGTGTCGCAGAGATGTCCCAATTTTGTATATTGAATCTATGCTACCTACATTCAGTCACCATTCACCTTTATGCTCTTGTTCGAAGGAAGTTGAAACCTGAGTCATCCATTCCTCAGCTCTCTTGACTTTGCATGTTGGTCATTCCCGGTACTGATACTGGTGTGTGCACATTATGATAGAGTCATTCGACATTATATAGCCTTGCTGAGTACCTCGTGTTGGATGATGAGGGATGCATTAATTCCCTCCTTCTAGCGGATTTCATCCCATTGACTTCAGATAATTTTTTATGGGATAGGAATCTATAGTCATTTTTTAGTGCCTTGAGACTTGTAGTCATTAGTGGCAGGTTCTCTCGCCATCTACAGTTTTGGGAATACATCAATGTCCCCTGATCGATGGATCCTCTCAAGTGTTCGACCTCAACACATTTATACACACTTGTTAGTTTGCACTCTAGTACCTTGATTCCCATTTTCATTACCGGTGGGTGATCTCGCGTCTGTTAATGGTATACATTAATGACCGGTAATTAGACGATGGACTACTATGTTCAACCTCGACACCTCTATTCACATAGTAGGGCATGTACTCGTAGCGGATTGTGTATAAGACTTTCCAGATTGGTGGCATTTCATATATGCTACCTCCTTGATCGTGCCAGTGTTCATGAGATTTCAGTTCTCATGATTTGATTCCAGTGTATGTCAGATATTTCCAGCCATTATGGAGATCTTGATCCATTATATATCTTCAGCTTTCATGGAGATCATGATCCTTTGTATATCTTCATCATTGCGTCGAGAGGCGCTCTACAGCCCAGTATGGAGGAGATCTTGTAACGTTACGTAACGTTATGTAACGTTACGTAACGTTATGTAACGTTACGTAACGTTATTTTTATTAATAAAATTTATTTTTTTTAATTATAAGCCAAAATAAATGTCGGCCAAAAAAACAACCTAATATGGGGGAGATGTTGTAATCTTCCTACCTAACAAAACAATAAAAAAGTAAAAATTTAATTATCCGTAAAAAAAATGTGGGTCACAAAAAAACACAATATGGGGGAGATGTTGTAATGTTCCTACCTAACAAAATAATAAAAAATAAAAATTTGAGTTATCCTAAAAAAAAATGTTGGCCTTACACATGGTCTTAAAACCATGTGCAAGGCCTTCTAAACAACCTATGGTTTTATTGTACATGGTTTATGAGGGCCTTGCACATGGTTTAAAAACCATAAAAACCATGTGCAAGGCCTCCTAAACAACCCATGGTTTTATTGTACATGGTTTAAGAGGGCCTTAGCAATGGTTTTAAGACCATGTGCAAGGCCTCGTAAACAACCCATGGTTGTAGGAGGGCCTTGCATGTGGTTTTAAAACCATGTATGGGGAAATGTTGTAATGTTCGTTCCTAATAAAATAAAATAAAAATAAATATTATATGTTGGCCATAAATAATATTAAATATTAATAATAAAAATATTATATGTGGACCTTAAATAATAAGATGTGTCTTTTGGTTTGAATCAAATCAATGGATACCTAAGAAGAGATTTGATCCCTCTCGGCGCTTGATAGAGCCTAGGATTTGGAGCTACGCTGGTGTATATTCTGATCTATCTATATTGTACGTGGAAATTACCACACATGTCATATTGTGTAGCATGCCTATTCATGGCCATTGTACTCTTATGTATCTGGGACTGCTATATCTACTTGTAGTTATGTGTAGAGTTTGATCATTATATTATACTATTGGATGGCTAGTTCTTCCACCTGGTTCTTTATCACTCCACTTCTAGGATGGACTTATAATGTATTTCGGCCGTCGTATCACCCCTATAACCTCACACATTAGGGGGCATCTGTTACAACTGATTTTACCACACATGATGGATCACACCTATATGGCCTTCCCTGTCCCTCTGCAGACTCTTTAGACCCCATGGACCATTTTTGTACCTTTGATGTTTCCAATATCATCCCTAAAAATATGCATTATTTGGTGTATGCGACTTCTAATCCCTTTCTCACGTATATACGCGGATATGACCCTCAAACCCACATACATTGGGATGTGTGCAAAAGGCCAAATAGTCTTGGAGTTTTCCTTGATGTGGATCCGAGTCACTTGTCTCTTGGACTTCCATATGCCTTGAGATCAGTCGGATTTGACCTTCCATTACCCCATTGAAGCACTATATAAGGAACCCTTTGGATACATTGAAAAGAGAGGAATTGAAGAGCAAGACAACTATAGTCCATTGTTGTCGGAGCTTATACTTGAGTCTGCATCCTTTTATCCCTTGGAGCACTTTGTGTTCTTCCCAAGCTTGCCTTTGCTTGTGAGATTGCTACCGAGAGATGGAGGATTGAAGTGGTGGAGGTCTAGGTGGAGGACTCAGTTTCTCCAATTCGCAGACGTGCCGACAGAGTTTGTCACTATTGTAATCTCTAATTTATATTAATAGAAATATATTTTCCTGTCCAATAATGTGTATTTAAATGAGTATTGAATCCATGGACGCTTTTAAATGCTTATATGTTATTGATTATATATGTTAGAGTAGGTCTAACACAATTATATAGCATGCTTGTCTTTTTTGCTGAGTGTTGAGAGAGCAAATTGTTAATACAAGTGAGAGTGGAAAAGCTCAACGGGGATCTACATCAACCTTCCGGAATAAGGTATGTTTCGATTTCCTTTAGTGTTATGTGTTTGGTTTCTCTTGCATATGGGAAAGGATTGATTTCTGCGGTTACTTTGTCTATTGTGGTACCCCAAGCCATAGGAAGTTTTCTCTGTAACAAACTCCAAAACCAAAAGTCGTGCTGATTTATTGAAACATAAACAAACCAAGATTTACAAGCAATCAAAACTTGAGAAAGTAAAAGTAAATCAACTAAAATTAATCTGGGAAAAGAAAAGAAAACAATTCAAACCATTTATTTATGTACAATAAAAACAAAATCAAAACCATTAAGAAAAATAAGGCTTGAGAACTAAACCATTTACTGGTAAGTTCTCCTCCCACCCTTGTAAGTCTCGCAATTTGTAAGTTGAGGGGCCTATCTTCGCTGCAATCTGAAAAGGGCCTATCCATAGTTGCTAGAATTTAGTGTGCTTTCCCTTCTCATCATGTGGGTGATCCCACTTAAGAACCAATTCACCTACCTCGAATTCCTTTTTCCCAGCTTTGTGTTTGTCAAACCATCTCTTCACCAGTTCTTGTTGATTTTTAAACCTTTCTCGGGCTTTGGACCTAGACTCCTCTAACTTCAGCAGATTTTGAATCCAGATTTGCAGAACTTCATTATCAATACCCCTAGAGTCTTGGGCTAGTCTGGAAGATGGAAACAAAATATTAGGAGGTAAGATAGCTTCTTTCCCATAGACAAGAGTGTAGGGTGACACACCTAAGGAGTTCTCAGGTGTGACTCTATCATCCTAGAGTGCATTAGGAAAAGCTAGATTCCAACTCCTTTGATTTTCTATAACCATTTTCTTCAAAATTCTAATCAGGTTTTTATTTGTGGATTCTGCTAAACCATTTCCTTGCAGATAGTAATTTGCATACTAGTGTAGCTTAATTCCTTTTTCATTAGCAAATGCAGTCAATTTAATAGATGAAAAATATGAAGCATTATCAAAAAACAAGGAAATTGGAACCCCAATCCTGGTCATAATATGATCTTGCATAAAGTCCATAACTGCATCTTCATTTAATTTACCTAATGGAATGGATTCTACCCATCAAGTGAAATAATCGCTTGCCGTCAAAATGTACTTATGCTGCAATGAGTAATTTGGATTGATCTCTACAATAATGTCAATCCCCCATTGCTCGAATGGTTCTGAGATAATCATTGGTTTCAATGGTCCTGCTGCTTTGGATTTCCTCCCACTGCTCCTTTAGCAAGTATCACACTTTCTAACATGAGCATGAGCATCTTTAAACAATGTTGGCCACAAGATCCAGCTCTGAGAATCTTGTGTGTTGTTGTGTCTCCTGAAAAGTGACCTCCAGTGGGTCCATCATGTAATTCTGATACAACCTTCTTTGCATATTCATCTTCCAAGCATCTAAGAAAGACTCCATCGTAGTTCTTTCTAAACAACTCCATCAATAGTCTGATATAAGGATGATTTCAGACGTAATGCTCTTCTTTGCTTGGGATTCCAATGTTCCGGCAAACATCCTTCTTGGAGATAATGAATCAAATCTCTATACCAGGAGTATGGAGCTATGAATAGAGGACATACATCCACCATGTGTAATTCAACTTCATTATCCCAACTGTTATCTTCATTGTTTTGACCCTCAGCCATCAACTTACAGAGTCCTTGTCCTTTAATCATGGTTGCTGGTTTGAATTCAAGATCATATTCTTGCAAAGCAGTCACCCAGTTTCCTCTTCTTTCTCCCAATTCCTTTTGTACAAAAAGGGATTGTACTGCTGGGTGTGGGACTATTAATTTGGTGTGGTTCTTAAGTATGGATGGCATGAATTGCTTCACTGCCTTAAAAACTGCATAAGATTGTTTATCAACTGCGGGATAGTTCAATTCAACCCCTTGTAGACCAATGCTCATAAATGATATGGGGTATTCATCTCCCCCTTCTTCTTTCTGCATAAGCACTACTGTTAATGAATCATCCAAAGAAAAATTGTATAAGATAAAATCCTTTTCAAAGTTAGGACTTTTAAGTGATAGTGCATGAGCTATGGACGTTTTAATCTTGTCAAATGCACCCTTCTCTGAATCAGACCATTTGAACTGCACACTCTACTTGACCATTTGTTGCAAAGGTTTGACGATTTGAGCAAAGTCTAGAAAAAAACTTCGCACAAAATTGATTGTCCCCATAAAATATTGCATATGTGGAAATTGAACCCAAGTGATAGAACAATTGCACTCACAAAATTGCTAATAAAAAATGCAAATTTACAAACAAAGGAGACTGGAATTGGAGCATAACACTAATCTGTATTGAATAAGCGTACAATAGCCAACCTTATGAATTCATAGGCTACTACAATATATAATTACATGAGAGATTCAAATTCATAAGGATGCCATTTGAAATAGTCAAAAATTAGGCTTACTAAATCTAGCCAAATCCCCCATAGGTGCATAAAGCAGTTTCCAAATCCACTTAGAGGCTCAAGAATTGGCAAAGTCAAGTAGGCAAGCTAATAAGGGCTGGAAAGACAACTCATACATGCTTTTATTAGGAGAAAATGATGGAGTATGATGAGGGAAAAAAACAAGTCAACTACACCTAGTCTTACTTTCCCTTTTTCCTTATTTATCAATAAATCAGGCAACTTAGCAGAAAAAGCAGATATGCACTTTGGAGGATCTGGAATAAAGCAGACATGCTAAATATGGTTTCCAAGAGGTTTCCCAAGTGCTCCATGACTCAGTTTTAGCAATTTTGACTTCTAGGACATATGGAAGACAACTTGCATAGAGTGGAATAAAGGAAACTAGGAAAATAAGACAAAAATGGATTAATTAATGTCTAAGGTAGCTAACTATGAGTTGATTATTCTAACACCCCCCCTTAAGCCTGGGTTGATTATTCTAACACCCCCCCTTAAGCCTGATTTTATGAGTAAATATCAGAAAACTATAGGGCCTAGAAACAAGTCTTAGTCACCCTTTACATACTGCATATCCATTTAACCAAGGAAAGAGGCAAAAACCCAGTGGGAAAATCCTCCCTTAAACATGGACAGTAAAACAAAATTTAAAAATCTTGTCATCAATCATGATTCACAACATGATCAGAAATCCCCAACAGTGATTTGAGATTGCTGAATGTCTTCTCACAAAAAACTTTGGTGAAGATGTCTGCTACTTGTTCTAAAGATGCACAGAAGAGTAGGTGAATTGTGCCATCATGCACAAGTTGTCTGATGTAGTGCATATGGATCTCAATGTGTTTGGTTCTCTATCTCTGAACTGGATCATTACAGATTCGAATGGTGCTCTGATTATCACAATAGATAATAGTTGAAAACTCTGATTCGAAGCCACACTCACCAAGTATTCCCTGCAACCATAAACATTGAGTTGTTGCATTTACAACTCCTCTGTACTCTGCTTCTGTAGATGAGAGTGCTATGGCACTTTGTTTCTTGCTTGACCAGCTAATTGGTCCTTCTACAAGCATGGACACATATCCTGATGTTGACTTTCAATCTATGTTGTCACCTACACAATCACTGTCAGTAAACCCAATCAAATCAAGATCAGATTTAGCTTTGTAGAAGATCCCATGAGTTCTTGTTCCCTGAACAAAGTTAAGGATCCGTTTGGCTGCTCTCCAATGGATCTCATGAAGCTGATCCATGTATCTTGAAGCCACACTTACTGCATAATAAATATCAGTTCGAGTGTGTGTAAGGTAAAGCAAACACCCAATCAACTGCCTATACAGTGTATTATTTACCATAGGAGAACAACCTGCTTCTTCAAGCTTAACTCCTGAAAGGAAGGGAGTCTTGCTTGGATTGCAATCTTTCATGTTGAACTTGTTTAGAAAATCTAAAGCATACTTGGACTGATGTACTTTTATTCCATGTTGGGATTGAGCAATTTTGAGACCCAAAAATTGGCTCAACAACCCCAAATCAGTCATATAAAATGCATGGTTCATTGCATCCTTCAAGGAGGCAATCTCTTTCTTTGAATTTCCTGTAATCAGAAGGTCATCCACATACAAGACAATAATCATCAAAGAACCGTGAATCATCTTCAAATAAACATTAGGATCAGACTTACATCGAACAAAACTCAATGACAGCAGAAAGCCATCAATCTTGGCATACCAAGCCCTGGGGGATTTCTTAAGCCCATACAATGATTTATTTAACCTGCACACAAAAGATGGATTAGAAACAAACCCTTGAGGTTGCTGCATGTAAATCTCTTCAGTAAGATCTCCATTTAGTAAAGCACACTTCACATCCATGTGATGTTGTTATAGCGGATTTCACCACTCTAGGTGAATCACACTTTGTATGGCCTTCCCTTGTCCCGCTGCAGACTCTTTAGACCCCATGGACCATCTTTTATCCTTTGATGTTTCCTTGATCATCCCTAAAACTATATGAAAAATGATATACGTGGATTTTTACCCAATAACCGCGTACATACACGGGTTTGACCCCTATAACCGCGTACATCGGGATGTGTGCATAATCCAAATCCTTTTGGAGTTTTCCTTGACATGGATCCGACTCATTTGACTCCTGGCCTTCCATATGCCTTGAGATTGCTCGGATTCGACCCTTCATTATCCCTTGTGAAGCTATATAAGGAACCCCTTGGTACATTGAAGGCATATAGAGAGATTGAAAGCAAAGAAACTATAGTCCATTGTTGCCGGAATTTGTACTTGAGTCTGCATCCCTTTGTCCCTTGGAGCACTGTTGTGTTCTTCCCAAGCTTGCATTTTGCTAGTAAGCTTGCTATTGTGAGGTGGAGGATTGAGGTGGTGGAGGCCCAAGTGGGGGATTCAGTTTCTCTGGTTCGCAGACGTGCCGTCAGAGGTTGTATCTATCTTGTAATCTATGATTTATATTAATAAGAACTATATTTTCCTGTCCAATGATGTGTATTTGATTGAATATTGTATCCATTGGAATATCTCAAATGCTTTTACATTATTGATTATATATGCTAGAATAGATCTAACACCATGATATATAGTATGCTTGTATTGTTTACTTGTTGTTGAGGAAGTATTATATCAATTCAAGCTGAAGATTGGAAAGCTCAACGGGGATCTACTTCAACCATCTAGAATAAGGTATGAGGTCTGATCCTTTAGTGTTAGACATTTTATTTCTATTACATATTGGGAAAGATTGATTTCTGGAGTCAAATTTGTCTGTTGTGGTACCCCAAGCCATAGGAATTTCTCTCCGTAACAGAATTGGCGACTCCGCTGGGGAGTTCCTAGTAGTTGTCCTTTGGGGGTGATTTTCTCGGCATTCAATGTATTTGAATTACTCTTTCTCTCTTGTTTCTGTGTCGGGTCTGGGGGCATGTATACCTGGTAGAGTCTGATTGGAGTGAAGTTTGTCTCAGCCTGTCTGTTTGCCTTATTTTATGCACCTTTTCTTCCTGTATGTGGGTTTTTTATTTACAGTCGCGTATACACGTAGTTTCCTCTGTGATTTCCGCATATACATGCGGGTTTACTGCGAACAGTCGCGTATACCCTGTTTTTTTCCCTTTTGTGGAAGTTAATTGGTTGTTGGGTGAATGCTGTTAGTTTTTGAGTCTCCTTTGGCACTGCCTCAGTCTGTTTTGACCTATGTTTCTGACCGGAAACGTTTTTTTTAGCCTAATTTTTTTTTATTTTTTAGGAAATTTCTTGTCATGGCATTTTCGATTTTTTGTTTGAGATTAGTGCATTAGAGTTCTTTTACCTTAGTGCTTTGCTTGGATGTTGTTTATGTGTGCTTACAGAGTCTGGGGGTGGTAGAATCATTCTTTTGCTTTTTGCATCTCTTATATTTTCAAAAAATCCAAAAACATTTGCTTAACATCATGCATTGCATTTTGCACTTTGCATTGTACTTGCACTAGATCTAGATTTGCTTTGGAGTACTAGTTAGGACTTCATATAGGAAAATTTTCATTCATCAT
>LPNX010433177.1:595499-641238 GCA_001517045.1 Pseudotsuga menziesii
AATCAGACGCATCACAAAAGAAACGCATGTGACTTGTAGCGGAGAAGTTACATTAATCTGACAGTACATTTTGCCCTCCCCAGGGGGGGCGTAACCACTTTTCTGCACAGGGTATCCTCATCAAAACACGACCAACACGCTATCCTCAACAAACGCAGCGTAATCAGCGACACACCCCTTCTACCCCACTAGGGTTTTAGGTGACCAAAAATCAAAAGGGTCGGGAAGGATGGCGCAAACAACACAAGCTAGGATTGACCGCGAAAACTCTTCAAAACTCTATTCCTCCCAGTCAACTGTAGGTCTGACCTTCTGCCTCGTCGAGGCTGCGAAAACGCGCCAGCGGAACGGCTAGAGTCCATAGGCTGGGGATGCACCACGGAAATAAATAAACTACCAAACCCCCCACGGCAGCGCCCAAAAATCCGACCACTCCTTGTCTATCATGGCCGCGCAGCAAGGCTTGGCGCAGATGGCATAACGACCGTCTGCGCCTAACCCCTTCAACCCTTGTGCGCACGAGGCAGTGACTAAAGGCGAAAATAAAACGGCTTAAATGGTAAAAAACGCCCCCTTTACCCAAGGTTAAGATAAAACCACTGGCATAAGCTTAAATCCTAGCTGGACGAGGGAAAACGCCGGGGACCCCAAAATATGGGAGAAAACCAATAACTGTTCAAACGTGATGGGAAAATACGGAATAAACCTACCTGGAAATCCGGCAAACGGCTAAGTCGATGGCGATTGGAATACTTCTTCCACCTGGAAGCTGGTACAACGACAGCTAGATCCTCTCGCCCTTCGAAGCCCGACAACTCAACGCTAAGCTCACCACGACAGTGCTCGATAATCAAAACAAACAATACAAAAACCCATACCGTCGCACCGTATAAATATAAAAAATGCCACACGTGCGAGAGCATTTAAATCGGGCGCGAAACGAAAGTTGCGTCGGGCGACTAGAGCTTCAGTCCCTCCGCAACGGCGGATGGTCCACAATACTAACTCACCCGCACGGCTAAAATAGAATGCGTGGACTACAATCGGGCACCGGCGGGTACCTTGATCGGATGACCAAGAATCCGAACTCCTCCGCAACAGCGGGCCCTCTGACTCGGCGCCCAATCAACTCGACACCTTCCGCAATGGCGGATCCTCAGAGCATGATGTCGCCCGCAACGGAGGAGGAAACGATGGCCAAGCGTTCCGATACGAAGCTGAAACACACATCGGGGTGCAAAAGAAAAACTAAGTCCAAAGCGATCCGCAACGGCGGATGCCCGAAAAGGAGATTTGTCCGCAGCATCGGACGAAGAAGACTTCAAACCCGTCCGATAGAGAATCAAAAACCACCCGATGAAGAATCACAACTCGCGCGCAACGGTCGGAGAGAAAAGGAAAGCTTAAACCCGGAAAAGGCCCGCAACGGTCGGCGCGAAAAAGACAATCAAGATCTGAAAATCACCCGCAACGGCGGGACAGTCAAACGAATTAACTCCTGATATAGGAAGGTTTTAAAAGATATGCAAAACGACGATGAACTCAATTAAAGATGGGATTCTTTTAAGCATTGAAATGAGAAAAAAAATCAATCAATTGACAACAATCCCAAGTGCTGGAAGAAGCTTCAGCAAATCATAGACCAAAAATCAATAGGCTGAAATCAAGGAACAAAACGACTAATTCAAAGTAAAGGAGGGCCCCAAAATTTTAGAATTTTGGGAAAACTGTTGCAGCTGCAACACTTTCCTCGCGACGCTTAACATTCCTGACTTATCGAGACTTACGAACGATCCCGTGGCTCATGACCCTACTTGGTCGGCTGTCCCTACCAAGCTTCCTTCGGACATTTCTAAGTTCGAAGGAAAACCGAGAGAGGATCCGAGCGAACACGTTACCACGTTTCACCTTTGGTTCTCTTCGAATTCGTTACATCAAGACTCAGTCCGCTTGCGACTATTTCAACGCACCCTCACGGGGCCTGCTGCGAAATGGTATATAGAGTTACCAAAGGGAGCTTTTACCTTGTTCGACGATCTTGCGATGACTTTTCTTAATCACTTCCAGCTACCAGTGCGCTATGACGTTGGTACTGAACTCTTGTCAACATTTCGGCAAGATAAAGCCACCCATATTTCTGATCATATTCAGGAGTGGCATAGACATAAGAGATTAATTAAAGCTTTTATACCGTCAGAGTTCCTTCTCGAGTGGTTCCTCAAGTCCTTTATTGCCATATATCACGAAGGATGTTTCCACATCCAGAGTGCAGAATGAGGAACAAGCAATCTTTAGGGCATAGGAACTGGACTTGATTTATGCTCAGTCCGGTTTGTTGTATGAGATTATTCCCAACGCTCCTCGTTCCAGTTTCGATCCCAAGGTCAAACCTGGACCACATGCCGATGGCATTGTGGGTTGTGCAAGTGTGAAACCTGCGGATTCGGTTGCAAAACAAGTTAGTCAATTGTCTCTCAACCAGTCCACTTCGGGACAAGCTACGGCTTTGTCTCAACCCACCCAAACGGTGAATGTACTTAATGTGCAATCGTCGGACCAGAAGGGTAACCAGCAACCCAGATGGAATAGAAGAAAGGGTAAGAATAATAATCAAAAGGGTGGGAATAGGAATGAGAATGCTACCAATAATGACAAGAACGGTCAGAATGCTGGCAGGGACAAGCAACCGAAACGTAAGGTTAAGTTCCCTTGCAAACTATGTAAGGATGATCACCTCACTTACTTGTGCCCTCGAATTGATGAAGCTTCGAGACTCTTAGAACAAGGCCCAGCTGTGCTAATGAACCCTTTACCGCATAATCAGAATATGAACTCAAAGTCCCAGGAGCAATCTAGTGAGAATGATCCACCAGAGACTAGTGCTCGTGGGTGCATTAACATGGTCCATGCTACCAAGGTTGTGACTCGTGTGAAATATTATGGATCGTCACAACCCAGCCCAGGCAAAGAACCTGATCCACCAGGAACCCCTTTGTGCATTGAGAAACCTGCGGATAAACCTGAGGCCGCACCTCGCATTCCTAAGGGGCTACTTAAGCGCTCGGGGCATAATCCAAATGCCCGAGCCGCCCAGAATTATTCAGTTGTCGAGGATTTGGGCCATACTCCTTGTGCGATGTCTGCATTGGAAGTGCTTCAGAGTTGTCATTCGCAAAGGAAGGCTTTTCTTTCTGCTCTTGGTGTGAACTGTGATGATTCTTCCTCAGTGATCAAATTTGAAACCGCAAGACATCAGCCTCTCTTGCCCTACTATGTGTCGCTTTTGGTACACGTAGAATGTCTTAAAATGATCGTCAAGCGCACTGTGATTGACAAGGGCGCTGCTGCATCTGTGATGTCTTTGTCATGTTGGAAGGGTCTTGGTTCTCCTAAGTTGTCGAAATCAGCGACTATGTTAACTGCTTTTGATGGGATATCTTTTAGGCCGCACGACATCATTCCGTCCCTTAAAGTCCATTTGGGGGGGAAGACCGTTGCGATAGAGGTTGAGGTGGTTGATGCACCCCTCGACTACAATCTCTTGCTGGGTAGGAACTGGATGTATAGTATGCAATCCGTTGCTTCTTCCTTGTTCTGCGTTGTATGCTTTCCTCATAACGGGAATATTGTAACGATTGATCAAATGACATTCAAGAATTCCCTTGTTACTGCATCTTCGGGAGCTTTGGTCCCAGTCGTTGAACACTCTCAGTCGGCAACTGGGAGTGTGGGTGTAGGCATGTATCCATCCCTCATGGGAAGCTTTAGTTGTCCTACGCCGGTCCTCATGACAGGGTCTTGTTCCGATAAGGCTTCGACTTCTATGACCTCAATGTCTTTTCGCACGACTCATATGGAAGATCCTTGGATTCTTCCTACACTGAGTATTTCGAGTGAGCCTGTCGAAACCAACATGCCGCTTCCTGCAGCCATGATAGCTTATTAAGCCAATCTTTAGAATGTTGTAGAGCCTTGTTCTTCCTCTTTGCGGACGAAAGAGGAAGACCCCTATGTGCTGCCGGCATGGGCAGTACAGTCTTCTCATGCCCACGACTGCCTTGATACGGTTTTCCCTTCAAATGAAGCGATCATCGAGGCTATGTCAGGTGTTGAGCCACCATGGGAGGAACTTCATCATAGATCGTATTTCCTTCCACCGCTTGACCGTTTGGAGCATGAGGATTATAGGGAGATTCTTAGTCAGAGAGTTGGTAGTCCCATGGTTCCATTAAGCTCTCCTGGTCAGATGGATGATGGAAACATGGCGAACATATCTTCCACGATTTCTATCAACATCTCTCGAAATCCTGGCACCATTGAGAATGTCTACATTGGGGCGGAATGTTCCCATGCTAAAATTCTCGACTATAATGAGCTATTCAAGGAATTCCGTGATATTTTTGCTTGGTATTATGATGAGATGCCAGGTATTGACCCTCGGATTGTCGAACATGAGATTAAGACTTACCCCAATGCTAAGCCTATTCGACAACGTTTACACGCCGTGAATCCTAGGAAAGCACCCGCCATTAAGGAAGAGATAGAGAAGCTGTTGAAACTAGTTTCATCTATCCCGTTCCCTTGACGGAGTGGGTTTCAAACCCCGTTCCGATGGATAATAAGCAGGGAGCGATCCGAATATGTACTGATTTCCGTGATTTGAATCGTGCCTGTCCTAAGGATAACTTCCCCACACCATTTATAGATCAGATTTTGGATGAGTGTGCGGGTAGCGAGGTGTTCTCCTTTATGGACGGCTTTTCTGGGTATAATCAGGTCCAGATTAGACCTGAGGACCAACACAAGACTGCATTTATTTGTCCTTGGGGAACGTTTGCATATCGAAAAATTCCTTTCGGCCTTAAAAACGCCGGATCTACATTTCAGCGAGCGATGACCTTGATTTTCCATGATCTCAAGTCTATTATTGAAGTATTTTTGGATGACCTCACTGCTCATTCTCGTATGAGAATGCATCATCCCTATCACTTGAGATTGGTCTTCGAAAGATGCCGGCACTATTCGGTTCGATTAAATCCTCATAAGTGCATATTTTGTGTGAAGTCAGGTCGTTTACTAGGATTCATCGTTTCAAAGGAGGGCATAAGAGTTGATCCCTTAAAGGTTGAGGCAATACTTCAGTTGTCTCCCCCGAAGAACATTTGTCATCTTCAGTGTTTACAAGGTATGGCAAACTTCTTACGAAGATTTGTGGTCAACTTTGCCAATTTGACTAGAGGCTTCATGCGTCTCTTGAATAAGGATACTCCCTTTGAATGGGATGAGCGAGCCCAGGAGTCCTTCGATGCACTTAAGTGAGCCCTAGCATCGGCCCCGGTGATTAGTCCTCCGGATTATAGCCGTGATTTCCTATTATATGTGGTCGCGTCTTTAGAGACGATTGGTATGGTGTTGGCTCAGGAGGATGAGGAGCTCCAAGAGCATGTTATATATTATCTGAGCTGAAACCTTATTGATGCAGAGATTCGTTATTCTCATGTCAAGAAGCTTGCTTTAGCGACCATACATGCGGTTCAGCGTTTGAGACATTATATTCTCCTTCGCCAGACCTCGATTGTGGCCCATGTCAATCCGTTTCAGTTCGTCCTCACATGAAGGATGATTGGGGGAAAGTATAATAAATGGATTGTCATTCTGCAAGAATTCGATCTCGAATTTGTTTTGACAAAGTCGAAGAAGTCGTTAATTTTTGCAGAGCTAATATCGGATTTCCCGAGAGAGGCTGAGGAGTTGGTTTGTGAAGATACATTTGTCGATGAGCACGTCTTCTTAATCTCAACATCTGACCCATGGTATGGAGATATCATAGTATATTTGCAAACACAGAGGACCTCTACTCACCTCTCGCGAGATGAACGATGACGATTACGTCACATCTCTAAGAACTACCTTATAGTGGACAATACTTTGTACCGTCGTGGGGTAGATTCCATTTTACGACGTTGTTTAACTCATGAGGAGGATGAGGTTGTGCTGAATGATTGCCATGGAGGGGCGTGTGGTGGTCATTTATCTGGGCTTTCTACAGCTCAAAATATTTTGAGAGCGGGTTATTTCTGGCCATCGATCTTTAAAGATTGTGTTGATGCGGTCAAGAGGTGCCACCCTTACCAGGTGTTCGCATGAAATATGCGCTTGAAGCCTGCCCCGTTACATCCCATTATCACCGCTAGTCCCTTCACGAAGTGGGGGCTCAATTTTATGGATTGCAACCTAGCTTCGGCTGGGGGGCACCATCATATTATAGTGGCTGTGGATATTTCATGAAATGGGTTGAGGCAATGCCTATAGTAAAATCCGACGGTGAGACAGCCGCTCACTTCGTATTCAACCAAATCATTACTCGGTTCGGGATTTCGAAAGAGCTTGTCACTGACCATGGCTCGCACTTTCAGAACCGTATGATGGAAGAGTTGGCATCCAAGTTAGGGTATAAGCAAGAGCACTCCTCTTCTTACTACCCCCAAGCGAATGGACAGGTTGAAGCAGTGAATAAATCACTTAAGTCCACTCTCCAACGAACCATCGCACAAAGCAAGACGAATTGGCATATTATGTTATACCCTGCTTTGTGGACATATCGAACCGCGGTTAAGACTGCCACTGGTTTTTCTCCATGTCAGCTTGTGCATGGAGTGGAGTCGATATTGCCGGTTGAATGCGAGATTACTTCGTTGAAGCTAGCTGTGGAACTCTTACCAGACACTTCACCTTTGGAGGAGCGTTTGGTCCACCTTGAGCAACTTGATGAGCAGCGTTGAGATGCCTTGGTGGCTCTAGAGGTTAATAAACATTGCGTTAAGGTCCAATACAACAAGTCTATCTGTCCAAGAGTGTTTAGTGAAGGAGACTTGGTCCTTTTGTGGGATCAATCGAAAGAACCCTTGGGGGCAAGGAAATTTAATCCTATGTGGCGTGGTCCTTACGTGGTCAAGCATGTCTTAGAGAAGGGTTCCTATGAGTTAGTCAATTACGAAGGAACAGCTTTGACAGAGCCTAGAAATGGGCTCTATCTCAAAAAATACTATGCATGATCTTTAGCCAAGGCTATTTGTTGTATATTATTGTACAGCTTTGCATAGTTAGGTATTTTTCTTATCGTGATCGGGTTTGTGATTAGTTTCTGTTTCTTTTGACAGATGTCAATGGAATATTCCACCTACATAGGACTCACGGATGGTGCAAGCCGTCACTCTCAGCACTCAGCCTCTGCTGCTTGGGTGATTTATACTCCTATGGGTCAGGTACTGTCTTCAGGAGGTGTATGTCTATGACCATCTTCCAACAATGTTGCTGAATATAGTGCCGTTATCGAGCTTCTACGAGATGCCATTTTAAATGGCGTTCTATCTCTTGAGGTACGTCTTGATTCGGAGTTAGTAGTGTCACAGCTCAATAATTTGTACCATGTTAGAGATCCGACATTATTGAGAATATTCTTACGTGTGAGATTGTTAGAATGCCAATTTGACAGTATTACATATATACACATTCCAAGAAATGATAATCAAGTTGCTGACTCATATGCTAACTACGTGTTAGATTGGCATTTGTTTCATTTATAATTAATTAATCACAAACATTTTTACACATGTAAATAAATAACCGATCACCATAAAACTTTTTTATATATATCAAAAATGTGGTAATACATAGTGTCATATACATAAGTGGAGCTTTCAAATCTTCCATCATATAATACACGGTCGTACAAAACATATACACTCCCAGGTATCTAATCCTATGGAGGGGGAGGGTTGTGATCATGATACATCACTACGGCTCTAGCTAGCCGCCGGAATAACCGCACCCATGCACATGGCACGCCCACCACCTGTCGCTGCATGGCCTCAGGCAAGTCCTCGACTTGCACCATGGGAACTCTATGAGTCAGTCGCACGAAGTTGGTATGAATGCTCTGGAGCATTCGCTCCGCATCCACACCTGTGATGTCGTCCCCTCTTCCCCTCCGTCTATGACGTGGGAAGCCCTCTGGTCGCCGTGGTCCCACATCTGCACATGAATGGTAGATGTCACTATGTGTTGTCACGCAAAAACATGCCTTTTTGATTCCACATAATCAAGAAAATACAAAAAAAATTAAATAACTCAAAAAAATTTAAAAAAGAGTGAGAGTCGAGATTTGGTACCTATCTCTCCATATGCCGATCCTGGTGGCAATGGCATGTCTGGATCCCCCCAGAAATCTATCCCTCCATAGGGGTAGTCATCTATGGCAACAATATGTCGTCGCCACCATGGAAAGAAGTTAGCTAGATATGGGTTGACCACCCTACCACCCCCCAATTTGTGCATAGCATCTGCCCAACGCTGTTGGGTTGGATCTCAAACCCCGTGCAAAGGAACGTCCACTCTAGGGCTCAATCCTGGAACACACTCGAAGACAAACGTGCTCAAAATGCTGTTGAACCCAAAGTTCTGTATCCTGCCTGCCTTACACTCACTGAGCTGGTGTTTCATGTTGCTCAGTAGCGTAGTACTCCAGTCGTATATGGTCGGTCTCATACACTCCACC
Source organism: Pseudotsuga menziesii (assembly GCA_001517045.1). Lineage (NCBI taxonomy): Eukaryota > Viridiplantae > Streptophyta > Pinopsida > Pinales > Pinaceae > Pseudotsuga > Pseudotsuga menziesii. Next base: position 604,057 of record LPNX010433177.1, read on the forward strand.
GCATAGAACATCAGTGGCCGCGAGGCCTGATGGAGTGAGGCTAAGCCTGCTATCCTGCCCAACGTCAGTAGTATGGCCTTTAGGCCCAGCACCTGTATAGCATTGGTGGGGACTTGACTTCCCACCTTCTCAGTATCTGGGTAGCAGTACACAGCTACGTACTCATCTATAATAAGCCCGCCGCCTGGCCCGCCTCGGGAACGAAGGTTCACCACCTCCCCTCGTCTAGATAGACCTGTGATAAAGTATATGTCTTCCACCTCTATGGTGAGAGACATCCCATCTAACCGGAAGGACTCTGAGTCTGGATCCCAATAGTTCACCAGCATCTCTAGCAGTCTTGGTTTGGCCCTCAAACCACCAAGACACCAAAACTTGTAGATTCCACATTCTCGAAGAGCTTGTTGAGCCATTACGTCAGCCCTTACAGCTTCCTCTACTTCACCATGCTCGCGCTCTCTCCATTCTAGCACCATCCTGCAAGAGAAATTACCACATTGCCCATTAGATTCTGAGAAATTCACTTGCGCGGCGTCATACGCGACTGTTTTGAAAACATCCGCGTATGTACGCGGTTTCTAGCCTCTTTTCCGCGTACAGCCAGCCCTATACACGAAAAAAGCTTCGATATCTGCGTGGGCCGCAACGCTCATGTAGAGATGGCCTAAACTACCTCATTTCACCATGAAAATCAACAAAAATTATATTAAAATGCATGAGGAGAGCATGAGTAAATACCTGGAAGAAACGGTTGTGAATTCCGCCGGCTGGATCTCCTGGAATTTGTAGTTGAAAATCAGAGCTCCAATGGGTAAAAGTTTCAAATGATTTATATTTTTTACTATTTATAGAAAAAATTTCAAATATTTGAAAAATTTTACCCCCTTTCCTATAGTTTTGATAGTTTCTAACCATTTTGGACCGTTTCTCACATAATTTGTGTTGTAGAAGACCATTTTCAGTGTCGTTTCAGCCATTGGATTGACCCGTTCGTACTGATCTCAAGTATAACATCTACACTGGCATATAGGTTAGGTTCACCACCGTTTGCATTTTGCATGACCTTATAACCATGTCACTATGACCTTAGGTACGAACCCACTCTATTATGTCCCGGAACCTTCTTGCTGCTTTAGAAGTGGCATAGTACGAGTGGTAGAGATTCACCTTACATGGGTACCCTAGTTAGCGCCTTATTTGCATTTGGTGCCCATGCCGACGTTTTCTCCTTTAGGGTGTGGGAGTCCGTTGTATAGTACTGCCATGACATTTCGCAAGAGCCTCATACTCCTCTTGATCTTCTGCTGGCCTGTTTCCCCTCGGACTCCCCCTATGTCAAGTTGTGAATGCATTATCATGAGCTTTGCCTGCCTTATTGAGCTTTATACCGACTCCCCTGACATTGCATTTCAGCCATATAGCCCGAGCTTGTCTCATGTCTAGCCATGCAGAGCCATTTTTTATATCCTTCGCAGCTTGATTCCCTTTTACCGGGAGGGGATTTTCCCCCGAGTGTCGATATCCTACACATGTATCCTTCCATTGAGCATAGGTATGTTCCACTACTTGAAACTTGTTTGTTTTCCCTGATGACACTCATCTCCTCCTAGTTTGTAACTATAAAGCTAGTTTATTCTTTTTTCAAGCTTTTCAAATAACTGAAAAAGTCCAAAAAAAAATTAAAAAACCAAAAACTCGGACAAGGAAAGATATTATCTTTGGAAGCTGTCAAGTCGTGTCACCTTCGAACAGAGCACTATATATCACATCCATTGGTTGGGTTATAGTTTGACTTTAGGAGCTGTACTCATTTATCTGAGTTTATCTCCACCGACTGGTTAAGCTTCCAGTCCCTATGGAGCCTCTGTTGATGCCTCATGTGTCACAGAGATGTCCCAGTTTGTATATCGAGTCTATGCTGCCTTCATTCAGTCACCATACGCCGTTATGCTCTTGTTCAAAGGAAGTTGAAACCTATGTCAGCCATTCCTCAGTTATCTTGACTTTGCATGTCGGCCATTCCCGGTACAGTTACTGGTTCGTGCACCTTATGATCGAGTCCTTCCACATTAGACAGCTTTGTTGAGTACCTCATGTTGGATGATGGGGGATGCCTTAATGCCCTCCTTCCAACGGATTTCGTCCCATCGACTTCAGATCATTTATTCTGGGATTGGAATCTAGAGTCCTTTTAAGCGCCTTGAGACTTGCAGTCATCAGTGGCAGGTTCCCTCACCATCGACAGTTTCTTGGGAATACATCAATGTCCCCTGATCGATGGATTCTCTCAAGTGTTCGACCTCAACACATCTATTCACACTTGTTAGTTTGCACTCTAGTACCTTGATTCCCATTTTCATTATCGGTGGGTAATCTCGCGTCTGTTAACGGTATACATCAATGACCGGTAATCAGACGATGGACTACTATGTTCGACCTCGACACCTCTATTCGCATAGTAGGACATGTACTCGTAGCGGTTTGTGTAGAAGAATTTCTAGATTGGTGGAATTTCTTATATGCTACCTCCTTGATCGTGCCAGTGTTCATGAGATTTCAGCTCTCGTGACTTGATTCCAGTATATATTAGACATTTCCAGCCACTATGGAGATCTTGATCTGTTATATATCTTCAGCCATTTTGGAGATCATGGTCCTTTGTATATCTTCATCATGGATATTCTGATCTATGTATATTACGTGGCAATGACCACATATGTGATATCATGTATTATGCCTATTCATGGCCATTGTACTCTTATGTATCCGGGACTGCTATCTGTACTTGCAGTTATATGCAGAGTTGTATTATTGTACTATGCTGATTGGGTGGCTGCTCTTCCATTTGGGATCCTTCATCACTCCACTTCTGGGATGGACTTATAGTGTATTTCGGCCATCGTATAACCCCTCTGATCTCATACATTAGGGGACATCTGTTATAGCGGATTTCACCACTCTAGGTGAATCACACTTTTTATGGCCTTCCCCTGTCCCGCTGCAGACTCTTTAGACCCCATGGACCATCTTTTATCCTTTGATGTTTCCTTGATCATCCCTAAAACTATATGAAAAATGATATACGCAGATTTTTACCCGATAACCACGTGCATACACGGGTTTGACCCCTATAACCGCGTACATCGGGATGTGTGCATAATCCAAATCCTTTTGGAGTTTTCCTTGACATGGATCCGACTCATTTGACTCTTGGACTTCCATATGCCTTGAGATCGCTCGGATTTGACCCTTCATTATCCCTTGTGAAGCTATATAAGGAACCCCTTGGTACATTGAAGGCATATAGAGAGATTGAAATCAAAGAAACTATAGTCCATTGTTGTCGGAATTTCTACTTGAGTTTGCATCCCTTTGTCCCTTGGAGCACTGTTGTGTTCTTCCCAAGCTTGCCTTTTGCTAGTAAGCTTGCTATCGTGAGATGGAGGATTGAGGTGGTGGAGGCCCAAGTGGGGGATTCAGTTTCTCCGGTTCGCAGACGTGCCATCAGAGGTTGTATCTATCTTATAATCTCTGATTTATATTAATAAGAACTATCTTTTCCTGTCCAATGATGTGTATTTGATTGAATATTGTATCCATTGGAATATGTCAAATGCTTTTACATTATTGATTATATATGTTAGAATAGATCTAACACCATGATATATAGTATGATTGTATTGTTTGCTTGTTGTTGAGGAAGTATTATATCAATTCAAGCTGAAGATTGGAAAGCTCAACGGGGATCTACTTCAACCGTCCGGAATAAGGTACGAGGTCTGATCCTTTAGTGTTAGACATTTTATTTCTATTGCATATTGGGAAAGATTGATTTCTGGAGTCAAAGCTGTCTATTGTGGTACCCCAAGCCATAGGAATTTCTCTTCGTAACAGATGTACCTCCCATTGCTTCCAAGCTGCAATGGCTAAGGCTAGCCTTATGGAGTCCATCTTTTCCACTGGTGCAAAGGTTTCATTGTAGTCAATACCATGTACCTGTGAGTAGCCCTTGGTTACCAATTTTGCCTTATATTTCAAAGGTGAACCATCAGCATCAATCTTAGTATTGAAAACCCACTTACATTGAACTAGCTTCCTCCCTGGGGGAAGATCAACCAATTCCCAAGTGTTGTTCTTCTGAAGTGAGCTGAATTCTTATTTAATAGTTTTTTGCCATCTCGGATCATGTGCTACATCTTCATATGTTTGTGGGTCTGATTCAACCATCAGATAGCACTTCTCTGCAAACAAAGGGTCTTTCATACATAGGGCACTCTCAAACTGAGATCTAGCCCTCCTAGGATCACTAGGATTTCCAGCTAGTTTCCCAGCTACATGAATGGTCTTTGCTGCCCATTTTGGTCTTGTAGGACTGTTAGGATATGCAATTAAATCATCATTACTAGACATATTAGAATCAGCAAACTTATTTGTCTCTCCACTTACATTCAATGGTTTTGGTGGTGAAGAAGACTCTCCAACTTCAACTGCTGCTAAAGGCTCTTCTTGGAACTGAACACTCCTTTCAATGAAGACTTTGTTTGTGTTCAAGTTGATCAGCTCGTACCCTTTTGAATCTTCAGAATACCAAACAAATAGGCAGTCTTGGCTTTGGGGCTGCAAAGCCTTTCTCTTTTCAGTTGGAATTCTATCCCAAGCCTTTGAGCCAAAAATCCTGAAATGGGTCACATCTGGCTTGTCCCCACTCCAAGCTTCAAAAGGAGTCATACCATCAATTTGTTTATGAGGTACCCTATTCTGGGTATAGGATGCACAGTTTATAGCCTCAGCCCAAAACTTTGGTGGCAAAGTCTTAGCCTCCATCAAACAGGTTTCCATCTCCTTCAGTGATCTGTTCTTTCTCTCAGCAACACCATTTTGTTGTGGTGTGTAAGGGATTGAATGTTGCATCTGAATACCTACATATTTATAATATTGAATGAACTTAGATTTGACATACTCACCACCATTTTCAGATCTGAGGATCTTGAGTCTCCTCCTAGACTGGTTTTCAACCAAGGCCTTAAAGACTTTGAAGAGGTCAAAAACTTCAGACTTATGCTTCAGGAAGTAAACCCAACAATACCTGGAAAAGTAGTCTATGAAGGTCAATGCATATTTGGCTTGACTCATTGACATATGAGGAAATGGACCAGAAACATCACTGTGGATCAAATCAAGAGGTGCAGAGGTTCTCTCATGACTAGTTCTCTCAAATTTATGCTCTGGTTGTTTTCCTAGGATACAACCTTGACAGACTCCCTTGGAAAACTTAATATTTGGTAACCCTATGACCATATCTTTTTCACTCAGATAAGAAAGATACTTATAGTTAAGATGGCCAAATCTTTCATGCCAAAGCTTGCTTGCCTCATTAGCATGAATCAGAAGAGCAGAGGGTTTGAGTAGGGTAGAAAATGTGAAAACATGTATACCTTCGAAGTGTGATCTACAACACCTTTTGCAATGACTTTACCATTCGAGATCTCTGTGATCTCAACATCATTAGGGGATAAGATGACCTTCTTTGGAGACCCTATGTGAGTCATCTGATACACTGACAAGAGGTTAGAGGCAAGACCTGGAACATACAACACATTATTGAACTTACCATGATCAAGATCAATCCTTCCTTTCCCCAAACTGTCAGTGAGAGAGTCATCTCCGAGCACTATTGGCGGACCTTTCGACATGTCAAGAGAGGATAATGCCTCCTACGTCAAAACCATATGTCTTGAAGCTCCAAATTCTATGATGAAGCTAGGTGAACTTGATGTGCCAGCAACCAAAGCATGTACTCTCTCTCTGTCCTATGAATTTGATCCTCCTTCCCTCTTCTTTGAGCAGTCAGGAAGGGAGATATTATTCTTCTCCAAGAGTTGGGTCAACATGTCAATTTGATTCTTCATACAGGAGCTCTCGGGATCATAGCCCTTACTGCAGTATGCGCACTTGCTCATTTCTCCTTTGTTCTTCTTCTTCTGGAAGTTCTTCTTGGAGCCTTGGGGCTCCTCTTGAGACTTGTTCTTGTCTCTCTTTTGCTCAAGTGGCTTCTTAGCTTTCTTCAAGATTTGGCTTCGAATATCCAGCAACCAAATCTTGGTCTTTGGAAGGTTTTATGGTGCCCATCATCACCAGTTTATCTTGTTCTTGTGTGAGGGATTCCATGAACTTTGCAAGCTTAGGCATCTTCCAGGATCGAGCTGTCAACTTTGTGGTTTGGAAGGTTGAAACAAACACTGAATAGTCAGGGCCAAGCTTCGAGAGTATGGCCAAAACTAGTTTCTCTTCCTTCTTTTCAATTCCACACTATTTTAACTGCAAAACAAGGGCTTTAAACTTGGAAAAGTAGAGTTGCAGGGATTCAAAGCTCCTGGGACTCAAAGAGATCAATTCATTCTCGATTCGATGTCCTCTCATCTCATCTATCTTACCAAAAATCGCTACAATATTCTCCCATACTTCATTAGGTGATGTCAATCCATCAAGATGGAAGAGGAGGTCTCTTGATATGCTCAGACACAAAAGACCATAGGCCTCATCCCTCCTGTTGTGCCATTTAATTTCATCTGCAGCTGCATTGGGCTCTGCCTCAGTTTCCATAGTCACCCTGTAGAGACCTTTCATTCTCAACATTATCTCCATCTCTGCTTTCCATTCAAAGAAATTAAATGGAGTCAAGATGATCTTCTGAGATTGATCCATAGCTCAGAAACTGTGCTCTTCAGTCAGCAAAATATGCTCCCAGTAAACATGTCAAACCTGCAATAGCAATATGGAAGGATATAAATTTGATCTACAAAGGCTCTGATACCATGTGGAAATTGAACCCAAGTGATAGAACAATTGCACTCACAAAATTGCTAATCAAACATGCAAATTTACAAACAAAGGAGACTGAAATTGGAGAATAACACTAATCTGTATTGAATAAGTGTACAATAGCCAACCTTATGAATTCATAGGCTGCTGAAATATATAATTACATTAGATATTCGAATGCATAAGGATGCCATTCGAAATAGTCAAAAGTAGGCTTACTAAATCTAGTCAAATCCCCCATAGGTGCATAAACAGTTTCCAAATCCACTTAGAGGCTCACGAATTGGCAAAGTCAAGTAGGAAAGCTAATAAGGGATGGAAAGACAACTAATACATGCTTTTATTAGGAGAAAGGATGGAGGATGATGAGGGAAAAAAACAAGTCAACTACACCTAGTCTTACTTTCCCTTTTGCCTTATTTATCAATAAAACAGGCAACTTAGCAGAAAAAGCAGATATGCACTTTGGAGGATCTAGAATAAAGAAAACATGCTAAATATGGTTTCTAGGAGGTTTCCCAAGTGCTCCATGACTCAGTTTTAGCAAGTTTGACTTCTAGGACATGTGGAAGACAACTTGCATAGAGTGGAATATAGGAAACTAGGCAAATAAGACAAAAATGGATTAATTAATGTCTAAGGTAGCTAACTATGGGTTGACTATCCTAATAACATACCCTTTTTATTATGGGGTAAAGGGATCTGTTCTATGGATTTAATTCTTTATGGGTCTATTGAGATCCTTTTTTTGGAAATGACATGACCCAATAGCTTTCCTTCCGTAACAGTGAACACACACTTCTTAGGATTTAACGAAATGCCATATTTCCTGCAACGCTCAAAAATATGTTTCAAATGAAATGCATGCTCCTCTCTCTTCTTTGAAAATATTGTAACAGCATCTAAATAGACCACAACACTACGGCCAATCAGACCACAGAAAGCTATATCTATAGCCCTTTGGAAAGTCGCTCCAGCATTAATGAGTCCAAAGGGCATCCTCCTATATGTAAAAGTCCCTCACTTGGTTCTGAAAGTGGTCTCGAGCCTGTCCTCTTCCACTACTAGTACTTGGTTATAACCTGACAATCCATCTAATAGGGAAAACAGTTCAAAACATAAGACCATTTGTAATGTTTGTTCCATGGGTGGGACATGGTAATTATCTTTATCTGATGCATGATTAAGATTTCTAAAATCCACACAAAGTCTGATCTCTTTAGAATTTTTTCGCGTCTATACCAAGTTTGAGACCCATTCTAAATGTCTGACTTTAAATATGATCTTAGCATTCAGTAGCTTTTTTACTTCACTTTCAATTAGGGGTTCTAGTTTGGGATGCATCTTTCTCAGAGGCTGTTGATAAGGTTTGACTCCAACTTTGATTGGAATAACATGCTGTATATTTTTGGTGTCATACGTTTTTAGTTCCTCGTAGGTCCAAGCAAATACATCCTTATATTTTCTGAATAAACCGATGAATTTACTCCTCTCACTAGGTGAACAACACTTCCCCAAATTCACATATTTGGGTTCAACCTCTGTCCCTAGATTTATCAGCTCGAATTGTAAAGATGAGTTATGTGTCTTGACATTCGCTGGATTTCTGAACTTGTTATCTAAATCAAACATTTGTTCTAAAGTTATGACTCCTTTCGGAATGAAATTTCCAATCTGTAGGTATGCTTGATGCTCTTCGTCATCTATTATGGCTACTTTAAATGTATCATTATTCATTAAAAATTCCAATATTTTTTTATCATCATCAAACACCTTCAGATTAGTGATGTTGTCTGGAACAGAAGGCCTGAAAAGCAATTCAATCGAACATCTGTTATTTGTAGGTACCAACCTTGCAACTGATGTAGCTAACAATTCAGCTGCTACATTTTTTTCTCTAGGAATTGAGGAAATATTGAATGCATGAAAATTTATTAATAAATACCAAACTTCATTTTGGTAAGCCTTCAAATGCGGTGGTATGCAGTGAATTTTGTTCCGAATTTGTTTAACAACGATTTCAGAATATCCATACACTTTTAGATTTTTTACTTTTAATTCTATTGCTTTTTTCGGTCCTTGGACTAATGCTTCGTATTCAGTTGTGTTATTTGTGCATTCAATTTCTAATCTACATGAAAGAAAATGTTTTTTTTAATCGATCAGGACACAGCCAGCTCCTGATCCTTCCAACGTTTTAGAACCTTCAAAATAAAGAATCCAAAAAAAATCTACGCCTATTGAACTTGAAGTACTAACTACATTTGGAACTAATTCTACTATGTTACAATCAATCTTATCAAACCATGAAAACTGAAGGAGATCGGGCTAGATATCTGATATACTGCTGGCTTCTTCAGCTTGGCAATTTCCCAGTTCCAGTTCAGTAAACTAGTTTCCCAATACAAAATTTACTAGTTCATTATTTCCCTCCAACTGAGTTACGTTGTACTTCATTTAAGGCTCTCTCAACACCTTTATTTGGTTCCGACATCCTTTATAGGGAAACCACACATGTGACCAATCTGATGCGAAATATCCTTCAAACTTTGCTGACCAATCCCGGCTCAAAATCAAACCATAAGCATCCGACATTTCTGCTACAACAATATATATGTACTGACATACCCTCTCATCTGCAAACAAACGGATCAGAACATCTTCCATTTCTCCTATCAATTTCACTGCGGTTCTGTCCAATTGAATAACTTAGCCTGCAGTTGGCTTAGGTTGACCATTTATTTGCCTACAAATTGAAAGTGGCATGACATTTATTGATGCTCTTGAGTCCACCAAACAATTATGCACATTGTAATTGAAAATCTCAATAGTTAGAAGAAAGGCTAGAGTTCTATACTTAGACTTTACTCCTAAACTTGCTTCACCAATCTCTTCCTCATGTTGGTTATAATTCTGAGGTTCCTTCATATGTGTTTTAAGTGCTTTTAAGAGCTTTTCCTTTTGTTGGGCAAGATTGCACATTTCAAACAAAGAGATATTTGCTTTAGCCTTTTTAATATCTTCGACAATGTCCTATCCTATTTCATGTTCAGTCAAATTATTCTTGAAATTCTCAGCTTTATTTTCAGTAGGCTTTATAAGCATATTAAATTTCTTGGGGCTCTGGCTTGAAATGACAAACTAAGGTATGTTAACAGTTGGAGTGTTATTCTTCATTTTCTTCATGTTCTCTTGAAGTTTCTTAGTCTTGGGAAGTATCGAGCTATCTTCTTTTAATGGATTCTGACTTCTTGTTGTAACATTTGTCTCTATCATTTCTTCTTCATCAGGAAAACCTTCATCTTCTAGGTTGAAAATAGAAACACAATCCCATAAAACCAAAGTGTCTTCATCTTGGTTTTTTGTTGGTTCATGATCTTTCTCTTTCTCCTCCACGGTTTCTGTCAACTTAGAATCCAATAACTGGTTCATCACTAAGGTCATAGAATTTATCCACTCTGGGAAATTATTCTCAGAATGAGGTGTTGATGGAAAGTACAGAAATTATCCATTCCTACATCTGTCAAATTCATGGCTGAGGGACTATGTGGGGGAGTCTTGGGTTGACTGTTATCATCTCTCTTTTTATAATAAGGCTTGTATTGTTTATGGGCCTCCTCCTCTTTTTCCAAATCAATTACCGTGTTTGATAACTTCTGCATCATCTTCACCACCCCATCTAACTCCTGTGATCGCTCATCCTTAGGCTTAGTTAATAATAGAGGATTTTTGTTTCCATAAGTTTTTTCTTCTGACTGCACAGGATAGTGTTCTATACTCTCCATTTCTGCCTCCACCTTCTCAGCTTCTTCATAAGTATCTACCAAAGTGAGTCTAAACGATATCTTGACAAACATGGCTATATCAAGCCCAAAAGCTGAGGTATAATACTTAATTAGGGCATTCTTAGATGGTTTGTCAGTTGCATCGAAGTTATTTAGGTAGGAAGCTAACCTTTGAGTGAAATTATGTACCCTTTCTTTCTTTTCCTTCTTTAAGGCAATTAATCCTTTCATTAAATCTACGTGAGTTTTCTAGATTCCGTATTTGTTTTTGAACACTCTTTAAAAAATATTCCAATTTGTGATTGAGTTTGCTGGCAGAGAAAAGTACCATGAAGCTGCTTTTCCCTTCAGGGTATGCAGGAATAATCTGCATACTACATCTTCATGTTCTGCTGCTTGCAATCCTTCTAAATCCAGATAAAAACTCTGCAAATGATCATTCATAAGAATTCCTTCATTTGGTTAAAACTTGGGTAAGGCTTTGTCAAAATTCTGAGGCATAGCATGCAATGGAGGTGTCAGGTATAAAGGAGATCTATCCCTCCAAGCAGGTTGTGGAGGTGGCTGATTTGCATTCACATTGGCCATGATTCTGAGTGGAGATTGAGGAGGAGACTGGAAAGGAGTTTGAAAAGGAGAACAGTGAGGAGAATCTAGCCCCAACTGATTCAGAGGTTGGACAACTTCTTGCAAGGTTTTTTCTACCAATTCTTCAATATCTTCCACCAACACCGAATCTTCCAATTGAGGACGGTCCTTCTTCTGATACTCTCTTCTAGGTAAAGCAGGAATAATAGGTAACCCTCCAATATTTTTTGCATACACCCTGGTGATTCTTCTTAAATCATCAACCACTTCGTTATCAATGGGATAGAGATACCCTATGGTATTTTCTTCGGGAGTAGGTCTTTGCGGGATACTGGTCTTGGAACTGTCACCACTAGGGAAATCTTGAGAAAACGGACTTCCTCGGTCAGCCATGCACTGGTTTCCCTCTTTCTAGCACCAAAATTGTCGAGGCCTGAAAAATTGCAGGTAACAAAAGTAGGGATTCTCCCCAATTAGCTCGTTATTGTTTGGTATGGGGAATCCGTCTGGTTTACAGTCTGGATACCGTAGGTCAAGTAATTGTTAAAGCTTATTTTACCAATTGCAACCTGGTCCACTGTTTAAGTGTATTTTTTTTAGTTTTATGTTTAGGTATGATATGCAAGTGCCTAGCTAAGTGCAGTCGATAGAGATAACAAAGAGTGTCACAATGTGATGCGCGGGTTCTTACCTCTTGTCTTACCTCTTTCGCTTCTAAATCATAAACGAAGAAATACTAACTAAGACTATCTAACCTATCCCTAGGGAGAAATACTGTGATTAATAATGAGTAATGTACTGCATAACATGCATTTAGAATACTACATATAGTTGTTTATATTTATGAATACATGCATATGAGTAGACAGATAAAGAACGAGATAGCTCATTGTCAATTAAAACAATCATTACTCAAATAAGATTGTGGAAATTTCACATAAATAAACAGGAGCATATTCAGAACATGAAATAACTCATGAGTTAGAACGATCTCACAGTTCATAGAAACAAGCTGAAACATAAGTAGTTCACATTCAACCAGTCTATGTTAATCATTTGAAACTCCATAGTGCTTTCTCCAGCTGAAAATATAAACTCTTTATTATAAGATGAAATAGTTCTTCTTACAATAGCTTTGCACAAAGATAGCCTAAAAAAAGGTGCCTTCTTACATCTAATTTACCTATACTTATACATACAGCCAAAACTCTTGAGCTACCTTCTTTGCCCTTTGGGATTCCCCTAAACTTTCCTTACCAAAATTTTGTCCTCTAGCATATGAACTCATAATAAGATAAATACAATATATTACATAATTAATCAATTGTTTGTAATAGTCCAACTAGGATGGCTTAGCTTGCTCATTCATATATTTCTTCCACGCATTGGAATCTGCTGCTATGTTTTCAAAACCAGAAGGTTCTAGAAATATGATAGTAATTTCATGCTTAGCATCTTGAGCGTTTATACTCGGCACTCTAGCCGAAATCAGGTGAACTTGGTCTTCCAGTAAGTGACTACTAACTCCCACATGTGCTATTTTAGTTTTAAGCGCCTTTTCATCTAATCTCTTCACTAGCTGAATGGCCTGTTCGTCTTCGTTGCATTGTTACTACAATTGTTTCAAAAACATTTCATGCTTGGGAAGCTCCTCTAATCTCCTGCTCGGAGAGGTCTGACACTGATTGTAATTTAGGAGAACTCTTCTACAGAATTCTGCACATGAATTCTTCGTCTTCCTCATTGTCTTTACTAGCTCTTCTGCTTCTTTGCTAGCAAACTCGATCAGCTCATACTCCAGATTTATCGTCTCCAGATCTTTAATAGGTATGTTTGCAGAAGATTCCTTATTTGTTTCTACCCATGTCATTTGTCTTTGTAGAGCTTCTAGGATATCCTATGTCATGTCCAAGAAGTAGGAAGTTGTACTTATAATTTCCTCCAACCTTATTTCTACCTGTTGAACTTTTAAACTCTCTTCTGCCATCTGAAGTTTCATTTGATGAATCTTATTCCTCAATATAAGAACCTTCTTCTTTCATGGTTCAACATCTACTTTCTGCTCCATAGTTGTCTTCAATGAGACTTCCAATGAATTCTTTTGATCTTTGAAGGCTACTACCTGAGTTTCATACAGCTTAACTTTCCCTTCCGCAGTGGTCCTTTGTACTTCCAATTATATCACTTTATCCTCTAACTTTCCCTTTTCTTTATTCAACTCTTCAATTGATCATTTTAGATTATCTCTTTCTGCCTCCAAAACCTGATATCTCTACTGGAGTTTCCCAAAATATGCCAGGGTGACCTTAGCCTCCTTTTCTATATTGCATGTGGATAACACCAAAGCATCTTTATCTTCCTGTAGAGTCTGGCACTCTGCCTTAGATACCTCAACTTCACTAATCATATCTTCATATTTCCTCTTCAAGCTCTGACTTTCACTCCTCTCTCACTTCAAGGTCTCTTTCAATTGTGTGACCTTCTTCTGAGATTGTTCTAGATCCATCATTATTCTGTCCACATTATCTTCACTGACTAGGGATAGGAATACCCCATCCCTTTCCATTAATCATGGATCTTTGTTGGTACCGTGAACCACTGTTTTATCAGTCACCATCACTCCTGTCTTGCCTCCAGTGTTCACCTTTTTCTCTGTTCATTTAACAATACTCTTTTTTACCTTGTCATAGAAAATAGTGTCTATCTCAGGCACTTCGTCCCATTCAGTGGGAATAAAAGGAATCAACTCAATCCCAGATATTGACAATGGATCCCCTCTTGCTATACTACTAGATGGAACAATAGGTTCGAATGGATCAGTATCAGACTGAGCCTGTCCTTGATCAGCAGGGTCTTGTTCTTCTTGTGTATCTTCTCTCAATCCTTCAACTGCCTTTTCTGCTTGCTCTTTTTCCTTATTAGCATCTTCTAATCTTAATCCCTCACTTTCTTTCTGCCTTCTCTATATTTCTTCTTCTTCTTTTCTTTTCTTTTCTTCTTTTATCTTCTTTTCTGCCTCTTCAGTTGTCTTTCTCTTTTCTTCTTCTTTGGCTCGCAACCAGTCCTCTTCTTCCTGTGCTAACCTGTGAGCTTCTTCCTGCCTTTTCTTTACTTCTTCTTCTTCTTTCCTTTTTAGTTTCTCAGCAGCTTTGCCTTTCCCACCAACAGTAGCTATCTTTTGTTTGAATCTTTTTCTCAAAGCTGTCATGTTTTGAGCATTCTGGAAGATCTCTTCATCTTTATCCCAGACATATGTATACTCAAAATGCACTCCAGCTGCTGTGCAATAATCAGCAACTTTATCCTCATATTCATTCCTATGGAAACTCATTTCACCGAAGTGAAAATACTCTTGTTCCTTAACAAATTCCGCTGCAGTTTTTACCTTGGAAAATTTGTAATTCCCTATAAAAAAGGGAACTGCAGGATATACTGCATTCTTCTGCTCAAATAGGAAATTTCCCACTGCGTCAATGTACAACTGTCTCACAGCCTATTTATGGATCATATATTCTGTAGCATACCTAGGTAGAAGGAAAGGAGCCCTTGAACCATCATACATTCTTAAATATAAGCCCTCTTCTGTCAAATAATAGTTCCCATTGTTTTCTACAACTTTCAGAGCTTCCTCTGACATACAATTACATTAGACCAAGAAAATCAATGTATGCAATGGCATAATTAAATTGTCACAAATCTCCTTGTAATGGCTATAATATTTGTGAGCCCAGAATAATTTATAGGCAGCAATTTACACAAGGGCTTGGTCTTTATCCCATTGGCACTTCAATGTTGGGAATGGTTGAGTACATAAAATGAAATCAATCAATATTGAACTCATATAAAATTATGTCTTCTTCTGAGACACTCCTCCCAATGCTGCACTTATACAAGCTAACAAGCTTTTGGACACTATATTTGCCCAATTAAGAATTGTACCTTGGGTGGCCACAAAAAATATCACTAGTACCCAACCTATTTTACAGCTTTTTCCATTATTCCTCCCGAAAATTATGTTTAACATCAAAACAATGAACTTGTATGGAGTGCATAGGGTTGATGTCTCGTACGGAAGTTTTTACCTGGGATCATCATTTTTTTAACTGTTTCCACCATATCTAGATTGAGCTCTTTCAACCAACTCTCAGTCAAATAGGTTTGTGGTGTTGGTAAATTATAAGCAATGGATACATAGGCTGGGCTATATTCAGCATAACCTTGCTTCTTGATGTTGTCCAGTATCATCCTCCTTACATCTGCCATGGGAAGAATCCACCCTATCACCTTTGAACAAGGGAAAAGTCCAGGTCTGGTAGCCACTTTCATAATGGCTGGTCTCTCAATATTGGCATATATAGGCATGTCTTCGAACCCAGCTTCTGGAACACTCTGGTTTGAAATCATTCTGTCATTAGAGAAAATTTCAACTCAAAATGGTCCTCCTAAGGAAAATTAATAAAATAATAAAATAATATTTATTAATTTTGGAGGAAGAAAAAAAAACTACTTTTTTGTTCGTATTTTTGACATATCTCCCTGTGTTTTTACTCAAATTTCGATCCGGAGAGCTCATTGAATGTAGAATCAAATTACTCATCCAATGAGTACCCACTCGAGATACTTTTGACGGGCCCCGCTACCCCAAAAAAAATAAATACCTGAAAAAATCTGATGATGATGTCACACGGGGACTTCACTTAGTGAATCTCTCACATAGCACGTGCAATCGTGAGATATTAAAGAATACCCTTAATTTCTAGAGATATTGACCCAAACTCTTTTTGTTGAAACCCACTCCCAATACTTAAAACCTCCTCCCCACCCCTTTTTATACCTCAATCCTTATAAACCACCCAACCCACCCCCACCTTAAACCCCTCATCCCCCCAATACCTGCAATATATTGGCTCAATTTTTAATAATTTTAAAACCCACAATATGAACTAACGTGATAGGATATTGGTCAACAAGTGAAGCCCCCGTGTGATGTCATCATCATGTTTTTTCAGGTATTTCTTGTTTTTGGGGTAGCAGGGCCCGTCAAAAGTATGTCAAGTGGGTACTCATTAGATGCGGAATTTAATTCCGCATCCAATGATCTCCCCCGATCGAAATTTGAGTAAAAACACATGGAGATATGTCGAAAATACGAACAAAAAAGTGGTTTTTTTATGATACCTATCCCAAAATTTATATTAAAATTTGTTTAAGAGGTGCTCCCTTTTTGAATTTTAAAGCATTTGGATTGGCTAATACATGATGACATGGAATTTGTATTATTTTTGGAAGGCCCATTTTAAATTGAAATTTCCTCTAATGTTACCTCTCCCCATTTATACTTCGGCTCAACTCCAGTAATGGATTTAGTACCTTCATAAATATCCTCAATTCTGGTTATTATCTCTACTTCTGATTCTTCCTTAGCTGCTTGGGCCTTCTTTTTCTATTTTCATGGCATATTGTTGTGTTGATGATTAGCCTGTATTGATCATGAAAAAATAGCTTTAGTCCATTTGCTTGAGAAAACTATGTATTGAAAGCAATAACAAAACAACTAGAATATTACCATCCCATCAATATGCATGCTGAATAATTTTTCTTTTATCAAAACCAATGGTCCTTTTGGATGAGAAACTCTAAAGAACAAGAAACTTGCAAAACCTATCTGCCCTAAATCTGCGAAAAACTTCTGCTTGGGCAAACCCTATATCTTCAAAACACCCTTGTGGCTACGGGTAGAAATATCAACTGAGAGAAAAACCTTAAAATTGTAGATTGCTAAAACCCTAAAAACCCCCTCTCATCTACGCATTCCTCCTACATCCCATAGAAACCTACCGCTGGTCAAAACACGGTCGCGCATCCCGGGGTTTAAAATGGTGCAAGAACGAAAGGGACAGTGCATATGGAGAAACGCTTGTCTACACCCTGCCCTTGCTTTCCAAACAACTGTCAAAGAGGCACTCATGGCCGCTGAAAAATAACCACAGAGACTGGGCGAGAAAAAAAAACCGGCTGAGTGAAACGTATAAATACCTAACCCCAACAGGACATGTGTGTAAAATGAAACAATGCTAAGAAAAATAAAATAATTAGGCAAATCCTACCTGGAAAAACTATGCAGATGACCTGGACAAACAACGACCTCCACAGGTAAACAAATCATCCAGACAGTCGATAGCTGCGCAGACGCCAATGGGAAACCAACACAATGATAATTACACTTCATACAATCTCTATGGCTTTATAATATTGACCGTGAGAGGGGTAAGTTAACCTGGCAGGAAAGAAAAGTTAACCCTACTTCAGAAACATACTCCCGAGAAAACCCGCAACATTGGATCAATTCAATGCTTCATACCCTGGACATTAGATGGAAACACACATCGGCAAGAGAAATCACTAACTTATATCGGTATCGGCAATAACAATGTGAAGTTACGGATAGATCCTGCACTACGCTTCTGCAACGTCGGCTGGAAGCACAACCAAATCCTTGGCTTATTCCAATAGACACAACAGACGGCGAGATCATTTCCCCAACTTAATCGGATATCAGAGAAGGATTGGCAAAATGAGACCAGCTCATCGGAAACGCTCCATACTAGGCTTCGGGAAGATCGAAAAACTGCCTCCAATACAATAGACGAAATGACATCCGATATATCGGAGAAAACTTCGGAATGCTCCCGATGGGCATATCAGGGAGCTAGTCAACTAAGCATTCGATGCATCAAAAAATTATTCAACTATACATCCGACATAAGCAAACAAACACTCAATTTTTCAAAAAAAAGCAAGTCCCAGACAAACTTTGAGTAACATCATGGAATTCCTTAAACCTTCTAAATACTAAAAGAAATAAAGGGGGGACCCTAAAAATTAAAAAATTTTGGAGAAAATAGTTGCAGCTGCAACAAGAGGTTAAAAGAAAATTGAGATATTATAAGGAGGGAATTAACCCTAATCTAGAAGATCAAAACTAACTCTTGAATTTAACTAGTGTAAAGAATAAAATTAATATATCGAAGATAAGAATGAACTCTTGTGAGCTCCATAGTGAAACAAGGAATTGGACTATTCCTAAAGCATCATGGGTGTTGTAATCTCGCAGATCACATAAGGTTACCAATAATACATACTAAAACATATATAAATATAGAACAGAGATAAGAGACAAGAACATGTAAGATAAATAGATTATATTATTGCAATGAGTTCATACAAGGCAGAGAACTGAACTAAGTTCTCGTTTGGCTCAATAGCCTAATATATACAATTTACAAACAGTTACAAAATAACTACCTGTCGGTTCGGTGAACCGACATGACTTTTAGTTAGCCGACTTAATCTTCTAGTTTAGTCGGCTGATCGACTAAGTCGGACTTCGTTCAACTCGACTTATGTCGACTCGCTCCTTCCTACATCTCCCCCACGAACAAAACATTTCTTCGTCCCGAAGAAACAGGGAGGTACAAAATGATGTTTTGTCGAATGCTATTGTGGTGGACTATGCAGACGGATGGTTGGTCTTTTCTGGATGCAGATCTCGACAATGGTCGGAGCTGTGATGGCAAGGTGATGCTGAAAATCCGTCCAACTCTGCAAAGCTTTCTGGATGTCGATCGTTAAGGTAGTTAAGCGTGACAGGACCGACATCTTTTCGGAGAGTGGGACTTCCGCGATCTTCTCCATGTTGGGGCGATTTTTTTGTCTTCAGTTTTTGTAACGTTTGCGTCGGGCTCCATTAACGAGCTTCCGAAATACTAGGCCCTGCAATGTTTTTAGTCGGACTGAACCATTGGGGTGTATCTCTTCGACCAGGTAAGGTCCCGTCCATTCTGGGTGGAGTTTCTTGGGTTTTCCTTTGACTCGACTATTATAGAGTAATCCAAAGTCTTTGACCGACAGGTTTTTGTTTTTGATGCTGCAGTCGTGCCATGCTTTCTGCTGTTGCTTGTGAATTTCTTGGTGTTGTATAGCCATGAGTCTGTGTTCTTCCAGCTTGCTAAATTGAAATAGTCAGTCCTTTCTTGCATGTTCTACATCGACATGTAATAGTTGTGCAATAATAGGTGTCTGCTGTCGGAAATGTAGGGGGATGACTGCTTCTTTCCCATAGACTAGTCGAAAGGGGGTTTGGTCAGTCGACCGTTTATAGGCTGTCCTATATGCCCAGAGGACCGCAGGGATTTTCTCATCCTAATCGTCTTTGTCGGTACTGCATATTTTGGTTAATCCTTTTGTCAATGTTTTATTGAAAGCTTCAATCACGCCATTCGACTGAGGGTGATATACAGTGTTTCGTCGGTGGTCGATGTGAAATTGGTCGGTCAATTTTTTGATGGTTTTGTTGATAAAGTGTGATCCTTGGTCGCTGATTAATGTGAGTGGGCATCCAAATCTAGTGATGATGTTTTCGTAGATAAACTTAGCGGCGACCTCAATTGAACATGTATCGACAGGTTCAGCTTCAGCCCATTTAGTGACATATTCTACTGTCGTGATAATATATCTTGCACCTGATTGTTTGGCTGGGATAGGAAATGTTCCTATGAAGTCTATAGCCCATATTTCAAATGTGAGACTAGGGTTTACAGATATCAAGGGCATTTCTATGCTCGGTAGAGGTCGACTAAGTCATTGACATCGGTCACATCGACTAACAAAGTTCTTGCAATCCCTGTGGATCGTCGGCCACCATAATCCTGACTGTTGGATTTTTCTTGCAGTGGTATCCGCTTGAAAATGTCCTCCTGCAGGTCCATAGTGTGCTTCATGCATGATTTGGTCTCGCTCGTGGTCGAGTACACACCTTTTGAGAATGTCATCTAACCCTATTTTGTACAAAAATCCATTGATGAGGCTGTAAGGTGCAGCCTTCATAGCTAAGATTTGTTTTTTCTTAGTGTTCAGACCTTCTGATGCCTGACCTGTCTCTAAGAACTGAGCTATTTCTTCGAGTTCTGCTGGTACTGCTTCTATGCGAAATAAATGTGCGTCCGGCAAGTTGTCGTCGACTCCGGTCGGTTCCTCTCCGGTGTCTATGCGGGATAGATGGTCGGGCCCGACATTTAGTTTTCCTGGTCGGACAACAACTTCAAACTCGAATTCTTGAAAGAGAAGTAGCCAACGACAAATTCTCCCATTATGAAGGGGTTTATTGACGAGGTATTTCAAGGCTTGATGGTCGGTATAAAATGTGAAGGGGTTGTCCAAGAGGTAATGTCGATACTTTTGGAGGGAAAAGACCATACCTAGGGCTTCTCTTTCAGTGGTCAAATAGTTCCTTTCAGCTTTATTTAATTTTCGACTGCTGTAAACGATAGGGTAATCCATCCCGTCATCCCCTGGTTGAGTTAGGATGGCTCCAATTGCGATTCCTGATGCATCAATATGCACATGAAATTTGGTCGACCAATTTGGAAATTTGAGTATGGGGGCTTCGACCAGTTTTCTTTTCAGTTTGTCGAAGGAGATTTGGCATTCCTCTGTCCACTTGAACTCTTGATCTTCTTTTAGTAGTTCTTCCAGAGGGTAGGTCATGTCCGAATAGTGTCTTATGAACTTTATATAATAGCCTGTATGGCCAAGTAACACCCTGACTTGTTGAGGGTTTATTGGTGGTTTCAGGTCAAGGATGATTTTAATTTTGGCAAAGTCGACCTTGATACCATCTTTACAGACAATATGCCCTAAGAGTATGCCTATGGGAGTCATAAAGATACATTTCTTAATATTCAGGGAGAGTTGAATCTGTCGACATCTCTCCAGCATAAGTCGGAGCCATGTGCAGTGATCTTTTAGGGTGGAGTATATAGTCCAGTCGTCGAAGTATACTGCCATGGTCTTATATATGTATTCTTGGAAAGTCTTGACAACAATTCGATAAAACACTACAGGTGCATTCTTTAGCTCAAAAGGCATAACTCTGTAAGCAAAGGAACCAAATTCACAAACAAATGTTGTCTTCTTTTGATCTTCTTTTGCTATGGGTACTTGGTTATATCCTGAGAATCCATCTGTGAATGAGTAGCATTCGTGTCCTGCAACTTCATTCAAGATTTCATCAACATAGGGGGTTGGGAATGGATCTGTCAATGTTACTTTGTTGAGCTCCCCAAAGTTGACACAGATTCTTAACCTTGTCGGGTCATGTTTCTTGGGTTGTACGACCATGGGACTTGCCCATTCGGACTGGTCGATAGGGTAAATGATCCCTGCTGCTAACATGTTGTCGATTTCCTTTTTAACTATCTCCTTGTACTTGTGAGCTATTTTATAGGGTCGTTTCTTGACAGGTCGGACATCAGGTTTAGTATCTATTTTCATTTCTCCCATTTCATGTACTAAGCCTTTTAAGTCTTTATAGTCCCTGGCAAATACATCTTGGAATTCTCTAAGTAAGTTCACTATTTCGATGGTCTGTTGTTCGTTCAAGTACTCACCAATCTTGGCTATTTTGGGTCGGTCGTCATTTGAAATGTCGACCTCTTTAGTTTTCACTTTGGCATCTAGCCACTCTGGTGCTTTAGTTTCATTGATCGGCCGACTTCCTTCTTTGAACTGTGAGAATGTAGCAAGAAAGTCGGCTGCAATCATTCTGTCAAGATCTGCTTTGTCGGTGATCTCGATTTTTAGGATTGAATGGATAGGTTTTGTTGTTTCAATATGGTCGGCTTTCCATCTGAAGCTCTTGCCTTCGGTGTGTTCATTTTCTAAGTGTAAACGGGTTGTCTATGGTCTGGATTCGGTTTGTATATTGTTACAGTCCTTGATCTGTCGGTGGTTCTGGGAGGGTTGTTTTTCGGTCGGTTGGAGAAATTGTTTGATTTGCTGTGCTGTCTCGGCCAGTTTTTCATTTTGAGGTATGAACTGGAAGTCTTTGATAAAAAATTTCTTGAGTTCCTACCAAAATAAGGTTTCACCTCTAGCTTCCTGCATCTTATACCATTTATTGGGTAAGTCGGCTAGGGTTGAAGGGAACAAATGTGGCTAAGCTCTCTCATCTTTATATCCAAGTCTTCTCCACTCCTTTTCACAAGTCTTAATGTGTTCTTCTGGGTTTTCTCCTTGGGTAAAAGTAGGGATATGGGCTTGTTTGGTTAACTTCTTTCCACCAAATCTCTCGACAAAGTAAGTCGATGCAGTGGTCCAAGTCTGTAGTTTTGTCTGATGGGTATCCCACCATCTAGCTGCTTGACCTGTAAACGTTTCGACTAAGCTTTGGAGTTGGCCATGTTCTCCAATAGTTTTAGATACTTTTTCAATGTGCATGACTGGGGATTCCCTCTCCTTATACCTGGGTAGTTGTGTATTGTTTAAATTAGTTGGTTGTAAGGTAGGTCGTTCCCTGAATTTCTTTTCAAATATTTTGGGGATAATGGATACTATGAAGCACTGTCGGGTGGGTTTTTTTCTGTACTTTTTGTATAGTCCAGCACCCTCTTGCTTGTGTTTCGTAATTTTCCATCTCCTAGTCATATAGTTCAGCATCTGAGTTATAACCAATTGAGTCTTGGTTACCTAAGTAAAGTTCTCCATGGATGTTTGGTTCGGTATAGTCTGTATTGTTGTTAATCTGGTAAAGTTGTCTGACATCGACTTCCTCATCAATCGGTTCGGTCCAAGGTTCTCCTTGGGAGGGATTAATGGGTACAATGACTTTGTGACCATTTCCTTTTAACTTTATTTGTTCCTTGTCTAAGGATATGGAGGATTTCATCTTCCGTCCCCAAGGTCGACCGACTAGCGCTGGGAAGGAATTAGAACCTTCTTTTGGGTCGATAATTTCAAAATCAACCTTGGTTGATATTCCTTTGATGGTCGTGTCGACATTTTTCCAAACCCCAATGGGTTCAATGAGGCCTTGGTCGACGAGTTTTAGTTAAACACCTGACTCATAGAGTCGAGGTTTTCCCATCTTTTCCCATGTATCCCGAGTCATGATATTTACCTGAGACCCGAAGTTGAGCACTACTTGTCGGGCGTGGTAACCTTCGATTTCCAGGTCGACAAGTGGGTCGACATCATTTTTGTCTTTTTGGTTGAGGCTGCAGATGTTCTTAGTTTGTTTTTCGGGGTTAGTAATTTTTATTTGATGCAATAAATCAATGAATTGTGCTACGGATTTGTCTGTTTGAGTGAGAGAGATTAATTGTTGTATTGTGTTAGGTCGACTGCTAACGAGGTCTTCTTGTTGTGCGATGTCGTGAAATATGTGGGTTGCCTCTTGATATGTGTGTTTTTGCTTTATAGGGTCAGGATAAACATTTGTGTCTTTAATCTTGCTAATTTGGGGGTTATCAGGCCCTGTTTTTGTGCCTTGTCGAGTAACAATATGTAAATTCTTAGTAGTTAGTACATCATGCTTTTGTACACAAGACAAGACATTAACATTTTTCTTCATATTGATTTTTTCTAACATAGTAGGACAATCCTCAAGGGAGTGATCACCTACTCCATAGTGTGTACAGAATTTAAGATCAGTTCTGTCCTTGTACAGACAATCTATGTACCGGTGACCTTCTTTGTAGCATGTGAAGCACTGGGTTGGTCGACGCGTTCATATGTCGCGATACCCAGGGAATCGACCTCTTCCTCCATAACCCTGACGTCGGTTGTCGTACTGGCGCTCATATCGTCGACCGTCGTATCGTTGTTTGTATTTTTTTGCTCGTTGTTTTGCGCTACTGCATTCGTTTGGTAGACCGCCTGATAGTTCTGTCGGTTCTTCAGGTTTAACTGACAGTCGGCCATGTTGTGACTTTTGGTCTCACAGATGGCGCACCAGGAAGCCTTTCCGTTCTTCATGTTAAACGGACAATATTTCGTAGAATGATCTTCGTGTTCCTGGAAAATGTCACAAAATGATTTGGTTTGTACAAAGCGGACGTCTTGTCGACTATACTCTTGTCGACAGTTATCTTTCGAGTGACGAGCCGTTGAGCATTTAGTACACCAAATTTCCTGATTCTTGAGGGTTAGTTCTTTCAAATACTTCTGCATGTTCTCGAGCTGTTCCTCTAATCTATGGTCTGTGGGGTAAGCAGGTATGTCTTCATCCATCTCGACCTGCAGAGCTTTTGTTAACGCATCTTCATATGTTTTGAACGTCTCCAGACTAATATGTCGGTGTAGTTTCTGCGATAATCCTGCAAGGAACCATTGAATTAGTAACTGTTCATCAATGACGTAATCTAGCTGGCTTAGTAGGTCCTTCCAACGTTTATCGTAGTCGCGGATTGTCTCCCCTGGATTTTGCTGGGTCGTTTTGAGTTTTTTGGCGGCTAGGTGCTTAGCGTTTGGGGTTTTAAAAAAGGATAAGAACTGCGCCTTAATCTCGGCTTTTGTCGCTCTGGGTTTCCTTTCTGAAAAGGTCATGTACCATGTCAAGGCCCTTTTCCTTAAGGCTCCGGCGAACTGTGCCATTTGTCGGTCTTCATCTGTTACCTGGTTTGCTTCCCAGGTCGACTCGCAGACGAACCAATGTCGTCTGGGGTCTTCATCTCCCTCATAAAGAGGAATGTGAGCCGATCCATGACCCATGTCTGAATCACTTTCACTGCTCTCAGAAGTTGGCGGAGGTGGAGGTGGGGGTGGTCGTGAAAGTGGTGGGGTTATTGATGCAGTTGGGCCTGCGGAATTCTGGTCAACGGAACTTGAGCTCCCGTCGGGCGTCGAGTCGTCGTCGACTTGCAGTCGGTTGATGTCGAATTCGGCTGTCGATGGTCCACTGCAACTTGGTGTTCACAGGTTTGCGTGTTCGATTTATTCTAAAGCTGTACTTGGCGGGGGGGTGCTCCTTCATGTGTCGGTAAGAGAAAGTGGATACTCCGAAGGGAGGGTGCCGCCTGAAACGTCACCCAGTTTCCTTCGAGCGGTCGACGTATAATAAGGTGTCGACCCGTGTACGTTTCGTCGCCTAGTCAGCTCCATATACTGAAGTCACCAGCTCGTAGTCGGAGGTCATCTTCGACAATAGTCTGTATTCTAGTACGCGGATTTGTTGGGGAAAGGGTTATTCCATCGTTGGGAGCTGTTATTTGGAGAGCTTCTGACTGCTCTATTCACACTTCTTCCTCCTCAGGGGATACCTCTTGCTCTATGCCCTCTTCCTGTCGGTCATGACCCGACTCTGGCGGATTCTCTTCACGGTCATCCTCCCTAGGGTTTTGTTCACTGTGCAGCCCTGCGGCTCTTTCACATCTTGCTTCCCTTCTCTTCTGTCTTTTGTCCCTTTCTTGTTTCTGAATGTCCGACATACTTTCGTACAATGCTATTTTCTTGAGGTCCTCTTTGGTCGACTTTTCATTACTGGTGACGGTTATCAGGTTTAGGACGACTAGGATCCACTATACTCTACCTCCGACACATGACCAGCTACCCCCCCATAGCCTACCCGACGCTTTTAGAAATCCCAGATAGTTCGATTTATTTTCTCAGGAAGTATTCCCACTCCCTTTCTGCAATGAATTTCTCCCACTTCCTCTGCTTTTCCGCCCAGTTGGTATTTGGTGGCTGTTCGCACAGCGGTGGACGAGGTTCAATGATATGTCCTGCTCCTTTCTCTATCAAGAATTTGAACAGCAAGGTCGGTAGGGAACACAAAAATTGTTCAATGAAGTCTGTGTAAAATTTCTCTTTGACAGTTTCCACTGAAGTTTTGTCTTCGACCGCTTGTTCCTCACAGAAGTCGTCGACGATTTTCTCAAACCACTCCGACAGATTTGTTCGGCCTCCTCGAATCAGTTTTTCCAGCAACTGTTGTTCTTTAATGTCGTCCGTCTTTCTCATCCAGAAGTTGCTTCAAGAGTTGGGGCACTGATTCGACAAATTTTTCATGCGTCTCTGTGAAAAATCTTGCTTTGGCTTCAGCGACTATTAATCTGTTCCTTCTTGCGTAATTTTTCAAGTAGTTCGCAATTTTACGGTCCCACTAGTCCTTAATCTCCTGCTCTGGTATCATATGTGAGCATATATTTCAGACATGTACTACTGGAAACTGAACCAATGTTGTAATCTCGCAGATCACATAAGGTTACCAATAATACATACTAAAACATATATAAATATAGAACAGAGATAAGAGACAAGAACATGTAAGATAAACAAATTATATTATTGCAATGAGTTCATACAAGGCAGAGAACTAAACTGAGTTCTCGTTTGGCTCAACAGCCTAATATATACAATTTACAAATAGTTACAAAATAACTACCTGTCGGTTCGGTGAACCGACACGACTTTTAGTTAGCCGGCTTAATCTTCTAGTTTAGTCGGCCGACCGACTTAGTCGGCTGATCGACTAAGTCATCCCATCGACTAAGTCGGACTTCGTTCAAGTCGACTTATGTCGACTTGCTCCTTCCTACAATGGGCTAAAAGGATTTTCCATCTCTATGAGACTATGGGAACTGAGGATGAAAAATGCTTTCTCATAAAGTGCCCTACATACACCCACATTAGATCTCACTTTCAAAATATTTGTTACAATGTATAACTTCCTAAACTTCTAAAAAATCAAAATTATGATGAGTTAGGAACACCTCTCTTCAAGCTTTATTAGCATAGGAAAACAATTTTAAAACTATGATGAGTTAGGAACACTTCTCTTTGTTAAGACTATTAATCCTCCCTTTTCCACCACCTTAGTATATTTATCAGTTTCCTATCTTAGGATGTCATTATCAATTTCATTAGTGTATGGAGATATCATTTGGGGCCCACTAGCCACTTGATGCACCCCCATGCATCAAACTAGGAGCTACAGAGACCAATCCCTAGATTTTATGAGATCACTTTGAGTTACGGGAGTTCCACCATCAATTCACCCTTGTTAGTCTTGATTCATGCTCAGATGGGCCACATTTATTTCACTCTCAGTTATCCTAGCACCTCCTTTGCATCATTAGAGGAAATAGATGCCTTTTCTCACCTACCATGGTTAGTTAACTGACTGTTAGTTGTTTCAGTTGTCTGGAGTTGCACTAATGATTCTTTAGTGGTGATTATTCCTAGGTTATCCATGTCTGGAGTCAGGGATTCAAATCACTTCTAGAGGATTCGAATTCCCTATTTTGTATCATGGATGTATTATATACAATTTAATGAGTATTCTATCCATTTATTGCTGCAAAATGTATCTGTCTTGTCTAATTAATGGCACTGTGTATGTTTATAAATTTTTCACTATAAAATCAATCTCCTTCATTCTTTTTTCACTGTGAGGTTCAATCTAGCCTAAATATCTTACGGCATTGATAGTTTTACATGTTTTTAGTGTTATATTTTTATCATTCAAGCTAGCATTATGATCTTAGGATCTTTAATTGAGAGAATAACATGCACAACAATAAACACAAGAGACAAGAGACACAAAGAATTTTCCTCGAGGAAACCATAAAGGAGAAAACCCTGCAAATTCCTCAGAGATAGAATCAGTGCAAGTGCTTGTTCCAATATTTGGAGTTATTAACAATTTGGCATAATTGATAACCATAACTGGCCGAAGGAACAACGTTCACATCTATTTGTCCCTAAATTGGGGATAAACAACACCATAATTCATACTTTCCATGATAATCTTAAGAAAAACAAAGACATGACAAAAGCATGTTTATAGACCGGGATTCGACATCTTTCAAAGAGAATTAGAAAACCTAGATTTCTAAATACTTGTCATAATCGATAATCGAGATTGATGAAAGCAACAATGCCAAGGTCCAAATTTCCCTAAATTAGCTATAGCCAACACCAAAGTCTATATACTACATAATAAACTTAATCATAGGCCATGCTTGCAAAAAAGGGGTTCAATAGATTTCAAAAAAACATACTAGATTTTACAGTACTAGAAATATCAACAGATCGTCGAACATATCATATCAATATGCTACAAGTCTTCTAGTCACCATGATACACAGTCAACATAATCTCTTATAGAATCATCGACGCAATTTCAATACATAACAGGACAATCCATGCATAAAAAGTATATTGCTTCTATACTGTGTCTAGGCCCATATTTTGGAAACACATATATAGAACAATGCATATAATATTAGCATGGAACAATCCCTTCAACTATAGGGCAAAGTATTGTTTGGAAACTGAATCAAATTCTAAGAAATAGTCGTTGCATTTAAAGGCCCATGCAAACCCAGAACCATGGAAGAGAACTCGATTTTCCTAGCCTACAAAAAAAGGAATCTATAAAATTGGAACTATGTACAATGCAGTGACATAAGTTCCCAAGATCTCGATTTCACCAGCCTTAGAACTAAAGCAATGCTGATTTAAAAAACCATTGCAGCATGTAAGCAATCCCTAGACTTTTGTCCCAATTGACAAAATGGATACTTGAAACAACAATCATGGTAATTTCAACATATCATAGAACACATAAATGAATTTGAATCATAACTAAATGAGAATGTTTCATGGTCAATCCAAGCAACTAGAAACTGTTCTATGCTTCTATTACTTGAAAATCTAGTTCTCTAAATACTTTTCACAATCGATAATCGACATTTATCAAAGCAATAATGGCAACAATTTGTTTTTCCCTAAATTGGCTATAACTAACACCAAAGTCTATATTCTATGTGATGATCTCAAATACATGCCATTGCTACAGAGTAAGCCTCAACAACCTTGGAAAAGCACCAGATTTAGATTTGGACACGATATGGCTAGAACAATGTGCATCATATCAGTAATATACAATGATTTTCCCAACCTACAAAAAAGGCATTGATAAACTTGGAAATACGTATAATTCTATGAAATAACTTCCCAAGATCTAGATTGCACCAACCTCCAAACTATGCAATGCATATTTCAAAAGCCACCATAGGATCTAAGCAATCCTTGGAATTTTGTCCCAATTGAGGAAATGGATTCTTTAAAGGCAATGCTAATAGGCCACAAAACATGCACATGAGTTTGGATCATAATAAAATGCCACTATTGGTCTTTAAATACTCGTCACAATTGATAATTTACATTGATCAAAGCAACAATATCAAGTGTTGGTTTTCCTTGATCTGGTTATAATCAACAACATAGTCTATATTCGACATAATGATCTCAACAATAGATCATGCTTACGGAATAGGCCTCAACAATTTTCAAAGAACATAATAGACCTAGATTTAGAACCCTAATGCCATTAACTTTGAGCAGGAGGGTGGGAGGATAGATAAAAGAGATCTATGACTCAATTATTAGGAGGTCTATTAATTTTCTATAGGAATGTGAATACCTTGCTCAGTTTCAGGACACAAATTAAACATCCAACAAAAACTATGTAGTTTCAAAGAGCTGTGATAAGGAAACAAGAAGCTTGACAATTAGATCTAGACCCAATACTTCAAGCGAGGTTGTAGAGCACATGTCAAGGAGATGAATTTAAGCATGCACCATAAGGGCACTAACTTTGACCGAGAGGGTGGGAGCATAAGTAAACAAAAATCCATGGCTTAATTACGAAGAGTTGTATTAATTTTCTATAGGAATGTGAATACCTTGCTCACATTGAGCATACAAACCAAACATCCAACAAGTAGTTTGAACTTTCAAAAGTCCATGATAAGGGAAAGGAAGCATGTCAATCAGATATGGCAGTGTCTCTGTAACTAGCATGACATAATTTATTGCCACAAAATCATTGCATCATTTCTCTACCTTGGAGTGGGATTTTTGGCTTCCATTGGTGAAGGGCATCAAGGTTTTATGCATTAAACACATGGAAACAAATTTTAACCATAGGTTTTGGTTATCGGTATCCCAGAAAGTCAACATGAAACATTTTCTGTGTGACATTGGGAGAACATCCAAAGCTTACCATACACCTTCCAAAGATTTATCACCAAATTTCACATTTCTTAAGCTTAATTTGGATATGGTTTATTTCAGTTCAG
Organism: Pseudotsuga menziesii; assembly: GCA_001517045.1. Classification (NCBI taxonomy): domain Eukaryota; kingdom Viridiplantae; phylum Streptophyta; class Pinopsida; order Pinales; family Pinaceae; genus Pseudotsuga; species Pseudotsuga menziesii. Next base: position 634,175 of record LPNX010433177.1, read on the forward strand.
CCTTTTCATACTTTAGCAAAGAAGGTTTAGGAAGTGGAATGATAAATAAGGTTCATGAAGTGGAGTGGTAAGGTCACTTACCCCAACCAATCACAGTCAGCGAGAGCACATAAGCAAACCACACCACCAACGCGAACAAAAATCAACCCACACCCCAACAATGATATTGCAAACAAAACTGTCAATCCAAACCCTGAAAAACCTAAGCAAAAAAAGGCACCTTGCAAATAAACAAGATCCCAAAAAAACAGCCCAACCTAGCAAGAAAACCCAAGCAAATAGAATTCGACACAAGTGGCAAAAACACTCATGAACAATAGCCAAAACCGACAACAGAATAAAAGACACATGGGGTAAATGCCACACAACAAAAACCAAACCCAAAAACCACAATGTCCGTTGAGGATAAGCCCTCAACCAAAGGCAAACGTGAATAGGGGGGACAGAGACCAAAGAAAAAATCCGAAAAAAGACACCACAATGAACAAGCACTCTGTGAAATATCTTGCTCCACATCGAAGCCATTTACCCCACACATTCCCATTTCTCCACGTCCAACACTAGTAGTTGCAACACATTAACACCCACAACAAATAGGTACATGTAAGGACATATTAACGTGAGTAGTGAATGCCCACAGGGACATAGTAACAACGCAAAGCCATAGGACATGACATGTCTCCTTCCCAGTTGATGGTAGCACACCATCACCTCTACTGGCATAGCGACCGATGATGGGATCACTTCTACCACAACTAATCCCCAAGCACAGTTTGCTCTCATTCCAAAATTTTGGGCTAACAACATAAGAACAAACTGTTGCAATATACAAAAAATATTCCCCATCTTGTAAGTCGTGCCCATTTAGTACCACGTAGCGATCACTATATGTCCCATGCAAGAACATAATAAATCACAACAACAATAAGAATTAAATTATAATAAATATAAAATGAAATTACAAACTATAAAATAACAATAAACAAATTAAAAAAAACAATAACCCATGATCTTACTTAAACTCTGCAAAACTATCACAAACTAGAAAAGTAATACCAATCACTATAGATCCATCTTAACTTTTGATCTACCAAGTGTCCAAGGGATCAAATTTTTTGAAGTGCAAAGTTTTTCTTAAATTTGCACTATAAAAAATATTTACACATGAAGGGATTTGTTCCATTTTGTCACTTACTAGATCATTGGTTTAATGATTTCTCAACTCCTAGATAAAGATGATTAACCTTTCATAATCCAAAGTTGGTCTTAGTGGAGTTCTTCATCATCATCATATCAAGAAGATTGTATATCAAGAAATATTAAAGTTTCATTAATTTTTAAAATTTTAATTAATTGAAAAATATATCTCTTTGGTTCTAAAGAGCCTATAATATAGCCAAAAGTATCAAAACTTTCATTAATTTTTATTTTTTTAATTAATTGAAATATATCTCTTTGGTTTTGAACATCATGCAAGCAAACATCGTAGTATTTGTATTTACTTAATAATTTATTATTTTATTAAAGTGTTTGTCAACTCCATGTTAAGCATGGAATTATATTTTTTTTCTAAATTTGTATTTATTTAATAATTTATTATTTTATTAAAGTGTTTGTCAACTCTTTGTTAAGCATGGAATTATATTTTTTTTTCCTCAGTATGAACTATAAAAAACTAGATACACAATTACAATTACACAGAGATAAATATATATATATATAAAATTAGAAAAACACAATTTGAAAATGTATTAATAAATTTAAAAACCAAAAAAATCTAATTATACAAAAATAATTGAAAAAAATAAAAAAAATATTTAAAAGTATTTATATTAGATTACTCGGGACACCTGTAAAACCTTTCCCAACATAATAAAAAAAGGAAAACTACTTTTAATTGAATAGTCAATTCCAAATGTATGCATAGCACAAGAGAGCTGCCTTGATTATAAATCATTCCAAACAGACCTCGGGTTAATGTATTGGGTTTAGCGTGTCGTCATTGCTGATGAGTATTCTCGGAATCACGGGTTCTATTCCCGTTAAAGTACCATACGCAGACGTAAAGATAATATCCTACGCCTGGATATGAATACGAACTTACGAAGTACTGTCGTCTCTGTTACTATTACCTTCGATCAGAATGACGCCGTGCCTCTGTCTTTATTTTCTCTGAAACAATCATAAGATAGTACGGCTCTTTATTCAAAGGGAGAATCGCGCTGCAATTCAAATTTTCGACAGGTCGTCTAAGGTAAACCTCTTAAAAATTATCATATTTTTCGGGGAAATTGTCATAGAAAGCAGACTTATTTTCCATTGCAGACATATTAAAATCTGGGGGTATGTGATAAATGGAGACAACAGGCCTAAGAAAAGATCTTTTGAATTGGTCTGTGCAAGAAATCTATGCAATTGCAACTTTTTTTCATAATTGAGTTTTCAATCTAATTTCAAAAGAGTGCTGAAGTTAGTTTCAGTATTGTGATTATAGCTGTGTTGAAATAAGTATTTCTGTTCGGCGTTCCATGTTTTAGTGACGGTTCAACATAACTCCGCGCATTTTAGGTACCCACGTTGTCACCTTGGCTTTGGAGGTCTGCACCACAGAATTTTTTATTCATTGCAGTTCGCATTGGATTTCTTTTATCATCGGAGTTCACCCTGTGATGAAAAGGCAAAATCTTCAGGGATTAAATTATTGCGACGGAGACACCATGGTTAGTCTCCATGCCTTCCCCGCTCCTATGGCCTCTGGTGAATCTTGTAGTTCAGCATGTTCTTCGCATCTGCTGTCCTATAATCTTTCTCCCAATTGCTTTGTGCCCACAGATTACTCTGTTTTTTCATCCGCAACTTCTGACAAAGAACTCTCTAGCTCCACCTTCGTCCAGCCAAATGTCATTTCCCATATGGTTAGGCCGGTGTCAACGACTTTCTGTACCAATTTTCAGTCTTCAAAGTCCATTGCCTCTCAGCAGCAGCAGCAACAGCCTTTAATATACCCACCGTCGAAGAGTCCGGTGCAATCCCAACAATCTGGGGTTTGCGAACCTGCATTCTTCAGGGATTCTTCGAAGTCCAGTGGTCAAGATGCAGGATTGGGAGATCTATTATGTGATTTTCTTAGTTTTCCTGAAACTGGTTTAGAATGCATCCAACCCCTTGAGAATATTGATAGTAGAATTGCCCCCCAATATTATCCAAATCAGAGTGAATGCCACACATGGGAAGATAAATTTGCTTCGCCGGATGATGCATTGCGTGGTGGTTGTTGGAAAGAGCCCGCGAACATCGACAACGATCCAAAAACTGGGCTCAATGTAAGCACCTTCCTTTTCTAAAATCTGCAGTAAACAGTCATCCTTTTGAGCTTGAGATGAAAAGTTGAGCAGAAGTAATGCTCAATTTTAGCTAGTTGATGCTTCCGTTGGTTTAACTAATTTATGGGACTTCTGAGACTGGCTTCAGTTGTTGATGGTTCTTTCTCTTTTGAATTTGTACAGACAATCTATCAGACACCAACAGTTTCAACTACAGATGTGGGATTAAAGCTGACACAACTACAGCCACAGCAGTGCCGACAGATTTTTGTCTCCACAGTAGGTACTCATCTGGCCACCAGCCCTACAGCATCTGGGACTGCATCATCCAGTAAGACACGGTTGAGGTGGACCCCAGAGCTCCATGACCGTTTTGTGGAGGCCGTTAGTCAACTTGGCGGTGCCGACAGTGAGTAATTCAGGACCTTCACAAGGCTAAAGTTTTAAATCATGAATCCATTTTCATGAAATCTAACCCAAAATCTGTATTCTTTCTGCACTATCGCTTGCATCTAGGAGCCACTCCAAAAGGGGTTTTAAAGCTTATGGACTCAGAAGGCTTGACAATTTATCATGTCAAAAGCCACCTTCAGGTTTGTTTCAGAAAGGCTCGTTTTAGGGTCTAATTTATTTTCTTACATTTTTCGCAATTGCTTGACTGATAGCTCTGTTACTAGTTCTAATTTGATTGTTGTTTGACTTGCAGAAGTATCGGATTGCCAAGTATATTCCAAAGCATGCAGAAGGTAAATTGAAAGCCTATCTTATCATGAAAATTTCTATGTACATTTGGAGCAATACTTTATACTTTTGTACAAGCTATACAAAGTAAGGCCTGTATGATGGGATTGAGATAGGCATCTTCATTGCACTTTGCAATGTAAACTTGGCAATTACTTTTTTTCAGAGCATACATGCACGAGAAAAGAAGAGATAAGTTGCACTGCAAACACTATTGATTTCATCATAGAGATATATTTACAATAAGGTTTAGTCCAAATTTGGACTGCTGAGTATAAGGATTATCCTCAGGTTAAAGATAGGTCAACTCAAAATTGGTTGGGCCCTTCTAAAACTGTCACTCACTTCTAAATTTAACCCTGCTTCTAATTTAAGCAAAGTAAGCCGCCCAAACTAAAAACGGGCATTAGATCTTTAGCACCTCCCATCAATGATCATTTTATTTACTTTTACACCAAAAATCGCCCTGAACTTTTGAAACTTTTTCCCAGGGTGTGCACACCTGCTCCTGAGGTGCATGTACCTGATGCAGAATGCGAGCATATATACCAAGTACTGTGCCATGTGCATCCATCCTGCATCCAGGTGTGGGATGATGCACCCCAGATTGTCCCGGACAGATTTAGTGTTGAAAAACTGAGTTTTACTGCTTGCTGGTTTAAATGAACAATTTGTGTTTTTCACTTCAGCCGGTTTTGCATAGGCTTGAAGCTACTTGAAAATTTTGCCGAACAATTTTAAACACACAGTAAAATCAAATACTAACAGGCTGGAAACAAATAAACATTCACACCATAAATTTGACTCAGAGATTTTTGGCTAATCAGCCCTGGAAAAACCCCCATGGGGAAAACCAGTCAGAGAGAGGAGAGATTTTTATTATTTTCTTCAGCAAAATAAAAGGACAGAAATGCAGGAGAAATACAACTTATCTCCACCACAGACTTTATCCCAAAGTCTGGACACTGTGCTCAGCAAACCAGCCGTACACCCTTCTCGATTTCTGTGCCAACTTAAATGCAGACCGTACAACCCAGGAAAAATCGTATCAGCAACAATAAATGCACCGTACAGTCTCGATTTCTGTGCTGTAATAAATGCTGTCTGTACAGCAATTAATGCAGCCCGTATAGTCAATAAAAACCTCGATTTATGTGCAGGAAAGTGCCTCGAAACTCGTGCTGAATTTAATGCAACCTTACAGCAGCAACAGGCCGTACTCTACCTCGGTTTCTGTGCCAATAAACAATCCGTACAGCAATTAATGAAGGCCGTACTCTACCTTGGTTTCTGTGCAAACATTAAATGTCTGCCTCGATTTTCGTGCCAACAAGAAATCACTTCCAGCGCTGTCTGAAAATCAAACCCTTCTTCAGCAACTCGACCTCCTCTCTCAGCTCTCCTCTTCTCATGTAAAAAATGAAAAGTGAAAACCTTTTGCCTCCCTCATGCTTTTTGTTTGACCTAAGTGGGCATCTTAATCCAACGGTGGAAAAAGAATCAATCCAATGGATGAGATTGAGTGAGAGTAAAAATCCCTTTTATTTAGTTCACATAAATAAAATTACTCACCCACTTAAATTTATCAAAAAGTGACTTTATTGTTATAAAGTCTCATTAAGTGACTTTTAATGTGAGGGTCACCTTTTTCCCTCTTAAAGTGACTTAGGCAAAATAAAGTCACCTAGGGAACATCTGCCTAGGTACAAAAACTAACACTCCCTCTTACCGAGGAAGGTGTTCCGTACCACTCCCAACTTATCTCTGAAGAAGACGAACTTACCCCTCCCCAAAGACTTCGTCAAGATGTCAGCTACCTGCTCATCAGTGGAAATATGCCGAAGCTCAACTGCCCCTCTCTGAACGTAGTCTCGAATGAAATGATATCTGATCTCTATGTGCTTTGACCTGTCATGAAACACTGGATTCTCAGAGAGCTGAATGCAACTTTGATTGTCGCAGTAGATCACCGTAGGCCTAAGCTCTTGATCAAACAAATCTACCAAAAGCTTGCGAAGCCACAGTGCTTCACAAGTAGCCCGACTGGCTGCCATATACTCAGCCTCAACCGAACTCAATGCAACAGACCTCTGTTTCCGGCTAAACCACGACACTGCTGCCGAGCCCAAACTGAAACAACAACCGGAAGTGCTCTTTCGATCCCGCACGCAACCTGCCCAGTCTGAATCTGTAAAACCAACCAATCCGACTCCATCCGAACCCCTGTAGTCCAGACCATAGTCCACTGTCCCTGCAAGATATCTCAAAATGTGCTTTGCAGCTGTCCAGTGCACACTCCTAGGCTCAACCATGAACTGGCTAAGAGTGTTCATCGCAAAGCACAAATCTGGCCTAGTGTTGACCAGATACATCAACGACCCAATAAGCTGACGATATAGTGTGGGATCCACCAACTTGCTCTCGGAAGCATGGAGTTGCTTCCAGTTGGTGATCATAGGTGTAGACATAGGCCTGCAGTCCTCCATCCTAAATCTCCTCAGAATATCAGCTGCATACTTTCCCTGTCCAAGGAAAATATGCCCAGGCTCCTGCCAAACCTCCATCCCCAAATAATAGTGCATCAGCCCAATATCGGTCATCTCATACTCCGAAGCTAAGTCTCTCTTGCAATGTGCAATGAGACGCTCAGCACCTGTGATGAACAGATCATCAACATACAACAAAAGAATGAGCAATTCTCCCCCAACCATAATGAAGTAAAGGTTGGGATCAGCCTCACTCTTCTGAAATCCTATCGATGTCAGATACTCATCAATCCTGGAGTACCAAGCTCTAGGAGCTTGCTTCAGTCCATACAAGGCTTTCTTCAGCCTGCACACATGAGAATCCCTCCCATGTATCTCGAATCCCTGTGGCTGCTCTAGATATACTTACTCCTGCAGAAGACCATTGAGAAATGCGGTCTTCACATCCATCTGGTGGATCCTCCAACCCATCTCTGTTGCTATAGAAATCACTGCCCTGATAGAAGAATATCGT
>LPNX010433177.1:656819-671635 GCA_001517045.1 Pseudotsuga menziesii
GAGATGTTGATGTTTTAGTCAGATTTTTCAACATTTTTTGGGGTTAGAAGTGTTCTATTTTAGGGACAATGTGTCTTGATTTTAGGACACGTCCTGACGCAGTGCCGGACACGTGTTTTGGATGTATCCTAAAACAAGACATGTCGAAAAAAAGTGTCCGACATTGTGTCAATATGTGTCCGTGTTCGACACAATGACACGGGATACAATGGCCTATTTGGATGTGTCTGGAATCTTAGTTTGGTTCCAATTGCGGGAGATGCACACAGTGATAGAGTGCATGAGAACCTTAGAAATCTCTAGTACTCGAAACTCTGTGGTATAAGACATGCGAATAATGCTTGTTCATAGAAGAGTTCATCAATCACCTAGTCTTTCTAATACTCAAAACAAAATATTAGAATTACAAGACGGGATGAGATGATCACCTCAATATATAAAAATAAAATCAAATACAAAAAAAACCATTTTTTTTATTTTTATAAGAAAAGTAAATGCATAAAGTAAACCTATCTATTGCAATGCACAAAATAAAATGCAGCAAGCAAAAGGCATGTGAGAATTCAAACTAATGGTCATGCTAAAGAGCTTATTATTTCTAATTCTAACTCTGACACTAAAGGGTGGTCAATGGAAGTAAAGCTGGAGATGTTTCACGTTGATCCGCAAAGTCAACTTCTCCCCATTAAGGCTATTAAGGTAAAATTAGTTAATCCCAATCTTCCTTTCAATTTGATAAGGACCTAGCCACAAACTATCAAAATTTTTATGCATGCTAGGTTTCTCCTTTCTTTTATCCCAAAGGAGGACAAGGTGTTTTTCCTCAAATGATCTTTGCATGGCCTTTTGATTAAATGTTTCTTTGATTGTACCTTGGTTCTTCATCATTTGATAAAAATCCTTTAGCCTAGACTCATCCAACCAGGGAAAATTTTAGGGGCGAAATTTATCCCATGGGCTAATTTTTGACCTTTTTTTTCCAAACAACGATTTGCCAATTTCCATTTTCTAAATTGATTCACCCAAATTCCATGGGATAAAACAATTTTATTCTAAAAATTGCTAAGATTGTCCAGAAACTATATAAAACCCTCAGAAATTTGAATCTTTTTTGAAAATATTTCCCAACATTTTATGGTTAGATATTTAAGAATTAGTAAGATTCGCCAAGGTTTCTACACTTTAAGAAAATTATGGATCCTTAAAATTTTCCCTAATCCAACTCAAAAAGTTGATTAGTTATTGCTTGCATTGCTTCTTGATTAGTGGTGAATGGTTGTAAACACTGATAAACAAGGATATTTAACATTCATCTTGTACACTAATTCAAAAGGGGTTTTACCTGTGGCTCTTTTGGTTGCGATTCTACCTTCCCATAACGCGTACTCGATTTCATGATCCCAATATTTTTTATTATCACATATGGTTTTCTTTATGACATTCATCAAATCTTTATTACTTGACTTAGCTAACCCCTTCCCCTATGGGTAGTAATTTGATGAATGAGATAACACAATACCATAGTCAAAGAAGAAATTAGATAGAGCAAGTGAGCTAAAATATTTGGCATTATCAATGGGACCCCAAATCGAGTAATTATCTTGTCTTCAAGGAAAGCCATAACAACTTCTTCATTTTCCTTCTTTGTTGGAAGGGCTTCCACCCACCTAGTAAAGTAGTTTGTAGCGGTTAAGATCCAATGGTATCCATTACTAAAATTATCTTTAAACTCTTCGATAAAATCTAAACCCCATCGTTGAAAATGTGCCTCTACTATAACTGATTTCAAAGTAAACTAGGAAAATGTTGTTTCCGGAAAAACAATTGGCATGGCTTACAAGACCTAACAAAAAGATCGACATTTTGAAATAATGTAGGCAAATAGTATCAACTCCTAAAAGCTTATGAGAAGCAGTGTAGGCAACAAAATGTCCCCCACAAAATCCATCATGGAATTTTTCTAAGAGTTCATTAGATTCTTCTTTGCTTACACATATAAGAATAATTTCCTCAGGATTCTTCCAACAAAGGCTCCCTTGGATTAAGCAATACTTAGCATCCTTAAGCCTTAATGCCCTTCATTGAGGATTAGATAAGTGGTTAGGACATGAAATATTTTTTAATTAAAATATAATGCCTTTATATCACTTGTTACTGCTCAAACTAGCAATCCTTTCAAAGCAGACTAAGTGTGCCCTGTGCTAATGATGGTAAGCATACGAGAGGGGCTAGATCCAATATCACCACAACCTAACTCCTCAACTTCTTCGGGTAACTCCTAAATCTAGGGGAAGGTCCCTAATAGAGGAGGAACACTTGCAGACACCAACACACCTGTAGATACCCTTCTACAAGTATTATGGCTAAGATCAGTGCCTTATATGGAGTCAACAATGGATAATAAAGACACATAGATCACATAAAGGAGTTAATTTAATCTACTAGTCATCATCAATACATATCACCAATTTAATACACTTCACGAGTCCCAAGGTAGTGTTTCATGTTGATTTTTAACCTAGGAAAGTGTTTGTTCACTCATGCCTTGGGGTGAACAAGGACACTTTAAAAGTGGTCCCTAGCCATATTAAAAGGTGTGAATGACTTTATGATAAATTGACCTTTTAATTAAATGTTTGAGTTTATAATTTTAAAGTGACTTTATGAGCATTAATGAGGGTGAGTATTAAAGTCTCATTATTATTTAAAAAGTGAATTTTTATTGAGGAAATGAGATGAGTCATTGATTTCATGGAGTTGGTTTTTAATTCTAGCCTTTGATCTCGAGGAAGTTACTCAAACAAAAAGGGAGAGGGAAAGGCAAGTTGAGTCTATTGTTCACTTTCACAAGAGAGATTTTTGAGAGAGTTGGAGCAAGAGAAGAAACTAGGGTTTGAAGAGAATTCATTCCTGAAAATTTTTGAAGAGAGAGAAGGGAAATTCTGCAAATTTCCAGAGACAGGAAGATAAATTTTTCTGGGCACATTTCCCAAGAAAAATTTGCAGCAGGTGTGTTTCCCATGACGGTTCTATACAGTCCATATAGTACCGTACAAACACGGATTTTGAGGCAGGAAGTACATCAATTAATGTTGTTCGTACAAGCACAGACTTTGACGTAGCAAGCATGGGTTTTGAGGCAGAAAAGTACAACATTTATTGCTGTCTGTAGAGGCATGAATTTTGAGGCCATACAACCATCTGTACAGCCGCATGTGTGAGGCCGTACAACACAAAAATCGAGGCAGTCCATACAGATTTTTATTGGCACACAATTTGAGATGAAATGCTGAGATAAGTACTGTTGATTTGGTTTTGTGAATTTGCTTGAAAATAAAATAATCTCTCTCTGAAGAACAAGTTTTCCCTTCGGGGTTTTTCCTGGGTCAATTTGACCAAAAATTTGAGTGTTAAAATTTCATGTGTGTGGCTGAAATAAAATTTCCGAGTAAAAGTTTAGGGCTGTCTTTAATTTTTAGAATTCAAAAGAAAGAGAAAATCTCATGTGTTTTATATTTTTAGTACAAAATTATTACATTTTTATGTATATGCTAACCTTGGGTTTGGGCATTAAACAATGAAAAACTGAAACTGGAACCCAGTTGGGGTTTTGAAAAATTTTCATTTCCCACTTCCCAAGGCACTACTTCAAAAAGTGCGCTATGAAGGGGAGAAGATCACGTGAACTAGGGTGCACTAGATGGTCTAGTTAGAATTGCCAAAAACCCTGCAGAACCCCAAATTTGGGCAAATTTATGTTTCCCAATGCACCAAGCAAATGAGGACGCCCTCAGAGATTTGTAGATAAATCCACTAGGGTGAAATTTGGAAATTTTCTTGCTCCCAACCCGGTTTCAAAATTTTCAGTGCATAAAATTTAATGCCCAAACCCCATTCATTAAAGACTGCTGCAAATGATATTTTTGCATGAAAAATGTTGAACTTCAAACACTTGGAAACTTTTACAAATTTTAAAGGAAGAAATGAAAGTAGAACCACACCATAAAAGATAAAACTTAGAATTTTAGCCAAATACTCCTAGGAAAAACTCCGATAGGAAAACTTGATGAGAGAGAAGATTTTATTTCAGGACAAAATTACAAATTAAAATCAGTAGTACTTATCTCCTTTTCTTCTCGAAAATTGTGCTAGCCTCTCACTGAAAAACACCACTAAAATAACCAACAATTAATGTTGTTCCTTAACCTTGATTTTTTGTGCCCTCTTGACAGTAGTATGGCCTCATGCATTCCGACTATAAATACAACAGTACAACCTATTCACACATGCCATAATTTCTCTTAAAAATCGTGCCCAACAGTCAGTAATTAATGCACCTAGATTGCCTTGATTTCTATGCCTGATAACAGTATGGCCAGTCTCAATTTCTGTGCCTCTTTGCTCTAAAAATCGTGCCCAAAATTATGAATGTATGGTCAACATTAAATTTCTAGACAGTCTTGGGATGCGTGCAACAATAATGTCCTTGAAATGTCTTGGGAATCGTGCCCTTGAGAAAACTTTCCTAGCTTCTCTTTCTCTTTTTCCTCTCAAACCATCTCCTTCTCAAGTCGAGTTCTCTTTTCTTTCTCTCAAAATCTCTTTGTGAACAATGAATAATGATGCCTCTCATCCCTAGTTTCTCCATGTTTATTCATGGCAACCATCTGGAAGATCTAATGGCTAAGATTATGATGCAGGAGCATCCTGCTCTCCATTCAAGTCTAAGCTCAATGTTTGATCAGACCTAGAAGAGGTCTTCATATTCTGAATTAATAGTCCTTAGACTATTAAATTGTAAATAAATCTATGTTGAGTATTCTTCTAGATAGGTGATGAGTCATTAGGTGAGTGATGAGTCATTAAATGAGTCATGTAACTAATCCCATGTCAAATGGTAGCATTCGATAAGGGTCAAGGCTCTCATGAGCAAGTCATTGGCATAGGGTTGATTATGTTGCTTTATTTAGAATTAGTTAGCAGATTGTTGAGTATATTGAGGATCTGAACCAGAATGGGTTCATGAATCCTATTGTATATATGTTTGTAAGCCTTCAAGGCAAAGGGGAGAAGGGAGTAAAGGGAGAGACAAAAGTAACCAGAAGAGCCAGAGGCAGTCATTCAATCTGGATAAGGAGTGTCCAAATCATTGTAAATTAGGCCAAGGTCGTTGGTTGTAGTTATACCAGACTAAGGGGATCAGAACGCAGGTTCTGAAATAATCATGAATGTACAGTTTCATTGTATTGAAAGAAGGAAAGCTTATTTCGGTGTATCTTTGTGTGTGATTACAGTGCTTTCTGAATGTATGATTTCATGAATTGAATGATTGATGATCTTTGTTAATGATTGATAAATCGGTGTATGCATAGTTTGAAATTAGGGCTTGAAATAGTTGAGTATTACAGAGGTTGTGTAAGACCATGAAGAGGTTGCACAGATTTGGCAAAGAGAGATCGATTGAATTTAACTAATCGAACCTCTAATCAATCAACGGAGAATTATGAAGTCACGGGAGTCAAGTTTAGCAGAGATTGGACGGCTCAAAACATCTCAAGAAGATGGATTGATGGCAGGGAAAGACTCACGAAGTGAACGTGAGTGGAAAATCCGCAAGGTTAAGTGAAGTTTCGTTGGAGATAGCAGATCAACGGACGAGATCAAAGGCGCAAGAGATCTAACACTCCAGAAGAATCCCGTAAGAGAAAGGTGTAAGGAAGATAAAGGATCTGCAAAGATAAGATGAAATCTGCATCTGATCTCATATCAACGGTCAGGAGGGAAGCTGCATGAAATCAATGGTTGTAAAGAGTTGTGGGAGGGAAATTGCAAAAGTTCAATTTCTGGAAAAGTTGGTTCAGCAATTCGCAATCCGCAATCCAATTGCGGAAAGAAGTGTTGCGGCCGCATAATTGCGGAAGTCAAATTTGGAATTTGGGAATTTCCCCAATCCGCAATTTGCAAGTGTTGAAATAGAGTTGCAGAAAGGAGCTTGTGAAAAGGTTGAAGTTGCAGAGAGAGGTTGAGGTTGCGGAAAGACAGATTTGCGGAAATTTGTCTTGTGGAAGGAATTGTCTTACGGAAAGACAATTGCGGAAAAGAAAGCTTGCGGAAACTTGTCTTGCAGAATTGAGCCTGCAGAAGCAGAGGTGCGCAATAGAGTTGCAGGAGAAGAAATATTTGGACAAGAAGCCAAATTTAGAGTTTTCTAAATGTAGAGCAAGCTGAATCCTGGGGAAAGCGGATGGGATAATGGTTGTTTGGGGTTCCCGTCTGCATCAGATTGGTATCAGAGCACAACTAGCTCTTGGAATGAGGTAATGATCTTCTTGTTTTTCGTTATGATTATAATTAACTGTGGGAAAAGACTTGTAGACAAAGATTGTGTGGTTTAAATTGATATTAGCCATAGGAGAGTGCAGAAGAGATCCTTGGAAGGATTTAACAGGTTATAACAGACTAAAGGAAGTGGAATTGTACACAGGACACTTATGTTCCCGATGAAGAAGAGTTTGTGAACTCTTAGAGGAAAGAGGAAGCAGTGGCAGAACCCATAAATCCAACAGAGGTTGGAAAAGAGAGGACTAGTGCATGTTCTCAAAAGAGAAGTGGACCTGCAGAAGCCAAATAGAAGAGCAAAGGAGATGCTCAAAAGGTTCTAGAGGAGAAGAACCAAAGATACCAAAAGGACAAGCTCAAAGAGATATAACTTGTTGAGGTATAATAGACAAGTGTGGAGACTTGTTGAGGGAGGCTTAGGAAAGCAGTCCACAAGTGGACAGGATGAAGTTCACAAAACAGACAGAGATAGAAACAATGACTACTGAAGGTCATTACAGGGGTTCATAGTAAAGCCACAACAAAAGAAAGAAGAAAGAAAGTCAAGAAGAATGTAACAGGGAGTTGCTAGAGTTAGCAAGAGACATTTGGTGCTTCGAGAAGCGTATACAAGTAGTTGCAGAAGAAACCCAGAGGTATGGTTGGGTAATGAGGAAAATGCAGGTAAGATGGCAATCATTGCAGGTGAATCTAAGGCAAAAGATGTATGCTAGATTGAAAGAAGAACTCAGGGAAGCTGATTCTGAGATGGAAGTTTCATATTGTGAACCTGAACAGGGTCCTTTGCTTGGAGACGACGATGAGGCAGAAGAGGAGAGACTAATTGAAAGTCTCATGGATTCTGTAAAGAGTACAGATCAACTTATGGAGGAGATGACTGTGAGTTCGAATGAGACCAAGAGGTCTTATGTTTTTGAGACTGATGATTTGTTTGTGATTACAGGTTTTGTTGCAGATGATAGACAGTCTTTTGAAATTGTCTTAAAATTTGATGAAGAAAGTCTCTCAAATGAGGAAAGGTCTGAAGTATTACAGCAAAAGGAACTCATTGATGAGTTGCTTGATGGAGGAACACAGTCAATTGAAGATGATCTGAAGATGAAGGCGGAAAAAGAAATGTGCAAAGACATTTCTATAGGGAAGAATCAGAATTGCATTTTGATGAAGGAAAAAGTTGAATAGTCACCTTGGACTGTCATGAAGTCTGAAGAAAAAGAAGATGTTCTTTCCAAAAGCAGGATAGCAGAATATAATTTTGTTATAGTAAAAGATGATATGGTATCCTATGAAGAGTGTATGCAGCCTATATATCAGACTATTGAAGAAATAGGTGATGGTGAAAGTTTGATGTTGTGCTCAGACCAATACAAAAGGAGGATGCCAGAAAAGATATCAATAGGGACTTCAGAGTCTCATGTTTTTAAATCTAATGGTTTGTGTACGACTGCAGGTATTGAAGAACACTTAGATGATGTGTTTATGCAGGTTGATAAGGAAATGAAGCATAGGATGGCTGCTTTGGAAAAGAAAAGCAAGATCAGAATTGGGCCATTAACAGAGGAATATGTTCACTATTGTGAACCAGAACATGGAATCGTCTTGGGAAAAGATGGTGTAGAAGAGGGACTAGCTGAAAGCCTCATGAACTCTTGGGAGAGTTCAGACCAACAAAAGAATGTGCTGATAAGAGAGTCAATGGGTGATGAAAATCTCAATTTTTTTTAAATTAATTAATTGTGTATATTTGTAGGGGTAACATGTGATGAACCTTGTGAGGTTGTCCCATAGGTAAAGGAAGAAGAAGGAGAGTATCCATGTATCCTTGACATGGACCAAAGCTAGAATTTTGTTCTGGAATTGAAGGATGAGATGACATGGTCTCGTGGAGATAACCAAAGGAGAACACTTGCATATGTTGATAATGATGTTGGAAGACAGAGGAATAAATCTATCATGACACAGGAAAAGACTATATTGTCTCAAAAGGGTGATCAGTACCTAGGAGAACTTGTTGCATAGTTGGCTACTGAAGGTAAAGAGAAACATTCTAACCTCAGAGAGTATGATGAAGAATTAAAAATGCTAGAAGATTGGTTATTCAATCCAAGGACTAAAAACGATGACTGCTTAATGTATGCAAGCATAGAAATGTTTAGTGACAACATTGGAGAGGAGAAGATGGGAAGTCAAAGCATTGAATTGTCTTATAATGATATGATTTTGTTACAGTAGTCAAGGGAAACAGCAGACCAACATAATTTTGTGGAGCATCTTGGAATACCTTATAGATGGGGTATGGTTGTAGATGAAAGGAGTTATCCTGAAGACATGAGGATGCCGCAAGTAGTGGCCAGCAGCAAAAAGACAAAAGACAAGCAGGGTAAGCAGATGTACCGGCCAAAGGATAGACTAGAGATGGAGATTGAAGAATTAAGGATGTTGATGGTAAAAGTGTCTCAGAGAAGGAATGAGGAAAGAATGAAGATTTATATCATCAGAGAAAATAGACAAAATAACAACAGAAGATAGATGACATAAGAAGATTGCAGAAGCAAAGCTAGTGGAGCATTACAACAGAAAATATGGAAACTAGGAGAACTGAGGATGACAAAGACAAAACAACATGATGAGATGGATGATCAACTACAACACAAAGTTTGGGATCCTGGCATATTGAAGATGGAAGGTTATGACCAGGAGGTCATATTTCTTTCTTCTTGGGGAGTCTGATGTAGGAGCATCCTACTCTCCATTCAAGTCTAAGCGTTTGATTAGACCTAGAAGAGGTCTTCATATTTTGAATTAATAGTCCTTAGACTATTACATTGTAAATAAATCTATGTTGAGTATTCTTCTAGATAGGTGATGAGTCATTAGGTGAGTGATGAGTCATGTAATCAAGCCCATGTCAAATGGTAGCATTCGATAAGGGTCAAGGCTCTCATGAGCGAGTCATTGAGATAGGGTTGATTATGTTGCTTTATTTAGAATTAGTTAGCAGATTGTTGAGTATATTGAGGATCTGAACCAGAATGGGTTCATGAATCCTATTGTATATATGTTTGTAAGCCTTTGAGGCAAAGGGGAGAAGGGAGTAAAGGGAAAGACAAAAGTAGCCAGAAGAGCCAGAGGCAGTCATTCAATCTGGATAAGGAGTGGCCAAATCATTGTAAATCAGGCCAAGGTTGTTGGTTGTAGTTATACCAGACTAAGGGGATAAGAACACAGGTTCTGAAATAATCATGAATGTACAGTTTCATTGTATTGAAAGAAGGAAAGCTTATTTCGGCGTATCTTTGTGTGTGATTACAGTCCTTTCTCAATGTATGGTTTCATGAATTGAATGATTGATGATCTTTGTTAATGATTGATAAATCGGTGTATGCATAGTCTGAAATTAGGGCTTGAAATAGTTGAATATTACAGAGGTTGTGTAAGACCACAAAGAGGTTGCGCAGATCTGGCAAAGAGAGATCGATTGAATTTAATTGATAGAACCTCTAATCAATCAACGAAGAATTATGAAGTCGTGGGAGTCAAGTTTAGCAGAGATTGGACAGCTCAAAACATCTCAAGAAGATGGATCGACGGTAGGGAAAGATTAACGAAGTGAACGTGAGTGGAAGATAAAAAATACGCAAGGTTAAGTGAAGTTTCGTTGGAGATAGCAGATCAACATACGAGATCAAAGGCGCAAGAGATCTAACACTCCAGAAAAATCCCGTAAGAGAAAGATGTAAGGAAGATAAAGGATCCGCAAAGATAAGATGAGATCCGCATCTGATCTCAGATCAACGGTTAGGAGGGAAGTCGCATGAAATCAACGGTTGTAAATAGTTGTGGCAAAGAATTTGCGGGAGGGAAATTGAGGAAGTTCAACTTCTGGAAAAGTTGGATCAGCAATCCACAATCCGATTGCGGAAAGGAGTGTTGCGGCCGCATAATTGCAGAAGTCAAATTTGGAATTTGAGAATTTCCGCAATTCGCAATCTGCAAATGCGGAAACAGAGTTGCGGAAAGGAGCTTGCGGAAAGGTTGAAGTTGCAGAGAGAGACTGAGGTTGCAGAAAGACAGATTTGCGGAAATTTGTCTTGTGGAAGGAATTGTCTTGCGGAAAGACAATTGTGGAAAAGCAAGCTTGCGGAAACCTGTCTTGCAGAAGCAGAGCTGCGCAATAGAGTTGCGGGAGAAGAAATATTTGGACAAGAAGCCAAATTTAGAGTTTGCTAAATGTAGAGCAAGCTAAATCCTAGGGAAAGCGGATGGGATAATGGTTGTTTGGGGTTTCCGTCTGCATCAGATTAGATCTTGGGCCATTAAGATCTAGGGCTTAAAATAAATGCTCATTATTTTCTCATTAAATGAAAATTAAATGTACCTTCTCCATTTAAATACGTAATGAGACATTTAATTACTTACTTCACTATATTTCTCAGAAAGTCAAATTTTAATTAAAATCAAGAATACAAGTGACTTTATCTCTCGTAAAATTCATCTCACTTTAATAAAGTATCTAGGGATCACTTGGACACTTTTCTACTCCTAGGCACATGAAGTGGAAAACACTTGTCTTTGGTACAAATTTTAACACTCCCTCTTATCGAGGAAAATGTTTCTCACAACCCCCAACTTGTCTCTGAAATCATTGAACTTGCCTCTTCCCAAAGACTTTGTTAGAAGATCTGCCTGCTCTATAGTAGGAATATACTGCAACTGCATTGCTCCTCTCTAGACATAGTCACGAATGAAGTGGTACTTAATCTCAATGTGTTTTGACCTATCGTGAAAAATTGGATTCTCTGAAAGCTTGATGCAACTTTGATTATCACAATAAATCACTGTCGGCATCAATTCCTAACCAAATAAACCAACCAATAAGTTGCGAAGCCATATGGCCTCACAAATTGGCTTGACTAGTTGTCATATATTCTGCCTTTGTAGTACTTAGTGCAACTCACTTTTGTTTCTGATTGGACCAAGACACTTTTGCTGATCCCAGATTGAAACAGCACCTAGATGTACTCTTCCGGTCTGTCACACCACCTGCCCAATCAGAATTTGTATATCCAACCAATCTGACTCCATCTCCTCTCCTATAGTCCAGAACATAGTCTACTGTGTCATGCAAGTATGTCAACACATGTTTTGCGGCAATCCAATGCACTCCCCAAGGCTCCACCATGAATCGACTCGGAATGTTCACTGCAAAACAAATATTTGACCTGGTATTGACCATATACATCTAAGAACCAATGAGCTGACGATATACAGTCGGATCCACCAACTCTCCCTTAGAAGCATGAAGCTTCTTCCAGTTGGTGATCATGGGTGTAGTCATTGATCTACAATCTTGCATCTGAAATCTGTCCAGAATATCCTAGCATACTTCCCCTGTCCGAGGAAAATGTGACCCCACTCCTACCACACCTCCAGAACCAAATAGTTATGCATCAACCCAGTGTCCTTCATCTCAAGCTTCGAATCAAGATCTCTCTTGCACTCTGTAATGAGTCTATCTGCACTTGTAATGATTAAATCATCTACATACAACACCAAAATAAGTGGATCCTCACCAACAACAATGTAGTAAAGGTTTGGATTTGCCTCACTTTTCTGGAATTCCAACTCCTGCAAGTATGCATCAATCCTAGAATACCAAGCTCTTGGAGTTTGCTTCAACCCATAAAGGGCCTTCTTCAACCTGCACACATGGGACTCTCTCCCATGCACCTTGAATCCCTGTGGCTACTCCAGAGTCCATATACAACTCCTCCTATAAGATTCTATTCAAAAAAGTTGACTTCACATCCATCTGATGAATTCTCCAACCCATCTCCACAACAATGGAAATCACTGATCTAATAGAGGAGTACCTAGGCACTTGCGCAAACGTCTCATAATAATCTACTCCCTCTATCTGTGAAAAGCCTCGGGCCACGAATTAAGCTTTATACTTCTCGATGTTTCCATTTGTAGCATGTTTAATTTTGTAAAGCCACTGAGAAGTCACAATTGACTTCCCCTATGGTCTCGGAACCACCTCCCACACATCATTCTTCATGATGGAACTGTACTCTTCCACCATGGCATCTTTCCATACTTGATGTGCAATTGCCTCCTTAAAAGCGAAAGGCTCTGACTCACGAAGACTAGTCACCACAACCATGTAGTTGGAAAATCTCTCCGGTGCTTTTCTCTCTCTGACCTCCCTCTTGGGTTTCCCTACAGATTTTGTAGCTTCTTTCACAAGTTCTTTGAGCCAACTTGGATTTCTCTTCTTTGAAGTAGCTTCCTATGGAGAGACCTCCTCCTATACATCCTCATATGATAACTTCCTACCTGAAGAAGTAGTCCCTGAGGTATGAGATCCTGTGAATGGTTAACCAGAATCAAGTGAATCGGAACCGCATGAAAGTGGATTTGGTTAACCTGTAACTTAAGAACCTGTACCTGTATGTGGGGAACCTATAGATTGAGCCCCTGAACTTGAAGATTTTGTAACCCGTGGACTGGTCACCCTTGATACCTATGACCCTACACCCTGTGAAGCTGGACTCTGAGAACTACTTACATGAGGTGTGGAAGTTTGTTTCTCCCCTTGCTCTGATTCTGGAGACTTTTGAAAGTCCCTCTCCTCCTCAAATCTCACCTCTCTCCTCACAACAACTCTCCTTTGTGTTGGAAGTATATGTGAAAGCCTTTGAAATCTTGTCATAACCCACGAAGATGCCCTTATCTACAGTGGGATCCGACTTTGTAGTCTTCTCTGAAAGGACATAAGAATAAGTCAAACAACCAAATATACGAAAGTGGCCTACCTCAGGCTTCTTCCCTGTGAACATCTCCTTAGTATTCTTACACCCCAAGGTTGATGAGGACTTTTGTTTTGAACATATACAACAGTATTACAAGCCTCAACCCTTAGAAATAAAGGAAGACTCTAATTATGAAGCATCGATCTGGATGCTCCCACTATGGCCCTGTTGTTCCTTTCAACAATCCCATTCTGCTATGGGGTATACGGAATAGTCAACTGTCTCCTGATGCCCTCCTGTCTACAAAATTCATTAAATGCAGTGGAGGTATACTCACCCCCATTGTCTGATCTGAGCACTTGAATCCTCCTCCCTGTTTGGTTCTCCACAAGAGCTTTGAACTCTTTGAACCTTTGCAAGACTTCTCCAGGTCTTCCTAGATAAATCATCAATAAACGTGACATAGTACTCAAAACCAGCCAACGAAACAAAAGACATTGGACCACACAAATTAGATTGTATCAAGTCAAGTACTCTTGCTGACCTGCTATCATTGCTCAGAAAAGCAGTCTTGGTGTACTTTCCCAAAGCACACCCTCTACACACATCACTCTGCTTCGTGTTGAACTCAGGACACCTTGTCATCATGTCTCTCAACATCCTCAAAGCACGATGATGTAAGTGGGCCATCCTCCTATGCCATAACTCGCATAGATCATTGTTGCTACTGCTGCTGTGTGCCAAAGCAAGATGTAGTTGAAACAAGATCTTGTACAGTTTCCCACATCTAAATCTAATCGCAAAAGAAGTAGATGGACTTGATCCCTTAGGAAAAACATACATTTTCCCATTCAGGACATACACCCCATACTCATCTAGGACGTACACCCCATATACTCTATCCTCAATAGTGGAAACTGATACCAGGTTCTTCTTTAGGCCAGGGACATACAAGACATCTCTCAATGTCATGGGCTTTTGGACTCCCTCTAAAAGGTTACAGTCCCTTGCCCAACTTCTCTGACAACAGTGTCTTCTCCCAACACCACCTCCAAGTTCAAGCTAGTCTCGGTGAACTCAGAAACCATATCTCACGCACTTATCATATGGCTTGAAGCTCCACTGTCAATGTACCAGGTGGATGGAGTGGTGGATGCACTCAACGAATGGCCAACAAGCAGTGAATACTCCCTTTGATCCTCTACATCAATGATGGTAATAGATTCTCTCTCAGAATGATAGAGTATAGAGAGAAAACTCTCGCTCAAACTGTGTTGAATACTCATTAATCTCTGCAGAAGCTACTGTTTGCTGCTTCTTCTTCTTCTTGTTCGGACATTGTCCAACATAGTGTCTGTTGCCGCCTTTCACACACCTGGGTCACGTGGCAGAAATCTTCAAGCCACTCGGTGTGTCCTTGGGGGCAAGTCTCGAGTCAAGGCTGTCACCTTGTTCTTGACTCCTTCGTTTAGGCTCAACTCCTAACGAAGCCAAGGGGGGTAGACCCTATTAAGTTACTAAGACAAAATTATTTAGTATGGTGATGTTAAACTGAATGAGTTACTTAGGAGTTTGAAATTTAACCATAAACAACCATAGATGACAAGATACAAAAAAGAGCGCACGAAAGCACAATGCTGAGACACAATATATATATATATATATATATATAGCAAGAAAATAACCAGTGCCTTAAAATGGAGTCAAAAGATAATCAATGTA
>LPNX010433177.1:671785-689853 GCA_001517045.1 Pseudotsuga menziesii
CTAAAGGTACTCTCAATCATAGGAGAATGATATGATGTTTCGAAACACGCTCATGAACTTGGCAATTAACAACTGTCAGTTAGTTTCATAAATTTTCATGCAATTATTTCAATCATTAAAATGAATTTATGAGACTTAAGAAATTTGAAATAGTATGCCAAGAGAAAATCAATAAAACACATCTTGTGTTTGTTTAAAACCTAGATAAAGGTAAGGTATTAATAGTCCTAAGTTCATAGAACTTAAGGTGACTTTTAAAGTTTATATTCCGTGTAATACCTTACTATGATTTTTGTAAATATTATAGTTAATAAATAAGTGATTTTTTAGGAATGTTTTACATAGAATAGTTTTATCACGTAATATCCTATCAATCTAATGTTGGATATTCCTTGAGAGGATGTTTGAAAGGTTTAAAACTAAGTCTTTGTATATACATAGCATAGATATAAAATCAAGCCATGCTAACATTAGGATATGTGATTTCATCACTATATTACCTTGTATGCCACCACTTATCACGATCAAACAAGAAGAAGGTTTAATTGACTGAGTTTACGAGGGGCTATGTGTCCAGTTGATAAACGATTGTCACTTGGATCAATGAGTTGGCATAAAAACGTGGCTTGTACCTCTTGATGAATCGACAGCTGTAAAAATATGAATGCATCGTATTAAGAGGGTTAAATGTTGATAGTCATTTCCAATTTACGTCGATGTACTAGTTCATTATGATTGTTATCTGTAATCAATGCTTGAAATATTGATCCGTCAATCACAAGATCTCTGGTTCGCCAATTTGGTTGGTTATCACTATTAGTCATGGCTAAAATCATGGATAAACCTGCATACATCATACTATAACGATTAAGTTGCAGCACTTATCATTGCTAAGAATTCGGCTAAAATGGCAAGTTCAGAGATCTCATATCCGTTAGATCCAAAGCATGCGAAGTCTGCACCTCATGTCATTCGTTTGGGTACCTATTCCCTCCTTGTTTACTTCTCCGTTCATTTCAGTTCGAAGCCAGGGGAGCGTGGAGGAAACTATGGCTCCTCTGAACCGTTATGAAATCTCTGGCTCTGAACTCACAGAGGCCGACGAGAAGGTAGCTCTGCGTTTCGAAAAAATTGGGTGGGGGAAATTCTTTAGAAGTTTCGACGGCCATCATGCAGAAGTAACTAAAATGTTTGCCATGAATTTGAAGGACAACACGGTGCAGATAGGGGGTTTTGAGTTTGTTATTAATGAAGATAAGATAGCAGCAGTGACACAGCTACCACACGTGGGAGAACGCTGGTTTAAGGGTAACAAGGTAAATAAGAAGAGGTGTTTATCTTTGTTGCTGCCTTTGCCGGAGGATACCACGCTGAAAGTAGGTGTCCCTGTGAGGTTTTTGAAGCCTGAATGGAGAGTTTACTACAAGATATTGGTAAGGTACGTGTCCTGTGACGAACGTTTCTCCCATCTGCACTATTACCATTTAAGATTGCTATTAGCGGTACAAGGTTGTAAGGGTAAGAGTTATCTGAAGCACGAAGAGTTATCTCTCTTCAAAGTAGAACATGAAGGTTATTCTCATTTTCCTGGATCGTATTTGCTATTAAAACAGGTAATGACATGTTTTGTAATACATGCCTGTAAAATCGCAGATTTTACAGGCATGCATTAAAAATCTTAGTTTATTCTGTTAAATTTATTATAAACAGCTTTAATGAGATTCTTCGTTGGTTGAATGCAGGTGGGTTTATCATCATTCTTCTACAGAATTTCAGGACGTGGTTCATACGTTGGCATGGAGATGTGGCTGTTTGTTACGAGCTGGACTTTCAACAGTTACCAAGAATCTTCCAAGTTCCTGGACTCAGGCTAGTCGTTTTTTGTTTATAGTGACAGGTGTGATATAAGAGATTAGATTCTCTTTTTAGTTAGAAGAACCCTATGATACTGCATGTGCATTAATATGGAAAATTGAATCATAGTAGTATATAAGTTAGGAGTTTTGATGAACTCGGGGATGGAGTGTTGGAAGAAAACGTACTGGAATTATATTTTGTTGCTGGTGTTTTTCATTCCTGAAGTTTGAACATTTGGATGTGAATACTACTGGACATCTACAGACTGATACCATTACTGGTATTTTTGTTTTTAGATATATTATATTATATTTTAGACTTATCTTCTTTCTTAATATTAACTCAGTGTGCTTTGATATACTGATGTTTAATCATATTTTTCACTTTATCAGCTCAAGATAGTATTTTGAATGAACATCTCATTATGATTATGTTTATTAGTATTTTTACTATAAACTTAAGCTATAATGATATACTTTTCTGTCTGTTTAAAATTTCATTTGTATGTTGATAGTGATTTTATAATAGACATTATCTTAAATTCAAATAGCTATGTTGGTAATTAATTATTAATCAATTTCAGAAATTTAAAATTAACTGTTTATTTGCAGTTATTTTTCAGTTCTGTTGTTATATAACAGAGTGACTTATTATTTATGATTTAAATGTGTCTATTTGAATTATGCTTTAGTCTTTCTGTTCATCTTTTACTGATTAATAGTTAATATAATCTTTAATACGCTCTCAGCTGAGATAGGATAATTAGAATAGATAGAATAGTTCAGTTTAAATTTTATTTTGATATAGTTTAATTAACAGCTGTTAAATCAACTTGCATACTTTATATAAGTTTTTATTTTATATTCAGAAAACTTCTCAAAATTAGAGTCTTTCCTTAAGAAAGCAACATTAGATAGTTTAGATAGTAGAAATTAATTATAGGACTTACTTAGATAGAAATAACATTAGTATAGGCTAGATTTTGTTGGTTTTATTATCTCCTTGAGAGATAAATCAGCTGGTAGCAGAACCACAACCTGCGAGGTTTTGTTAATTCAAACACACCGGATGCTGCTTTAAGCTGATTGTGTGGACAAAACCTCTTTATTGGCCTAGTTCAGAAAAACAGGCCAACAAATGGCGCTAGAAGGAGGGCCTGTCAATGAGTAATGGCAGGTGAAACTAATGAAACATTTCCAACCAGCCAACAATCTCCAGAAGTCAATAGGTCACCTTTTATAGAAACTGTTAGAAATATCCTTGAACGTGATCCTGTCACTTCTCCCTTTACTCCCGCACAAAGCGCTCAAACTCTTGAAAAATCTAGACATATTCTTACTAGAGCATACGCTAATCAGCTTGGTATTTCTCCAATAGATTATGGTCTACCTAGACAGCAGCGACATAATCCACAATTGACCATAGTTACGCAAGATTTGGAGATAACTGGTAGTACTCTCCACCATCAGATTGAAAGACATCAAAGGCAGATTACACAAACTAATACTGCTAGAAGACTAATTGTAGGAGGCGGTTCTGATCAGCCACCTTCTCCTCCTGAGTCACCGCCTGATAGCCCAAGACCTTCCAATTTTGGAAGTTCCTCTAGTTCTCAAGGAAGTCCAATGGCAAGAAATGCACCTGTAGGAGGAGGAGGTAATCCTCCACCCAATCCACCCAATCCACAGCTCCCTTGGCTAAGGACAGCTGCTGTAGCAGTCCCTGGAGTACAGCATCCTTTGCCTAAACACTCAGATAAACTCCTCCCTAAGTTTAACCCAGACGACAAAGAACCGGCAGAGGTACATGTTGACAAATTCATGTTGGCTGTTCAAACTTTGAACGTTCAGCATGAAGATGTAGTTTGTCGATTGTTTCCTCTAACTTTTGAAGGGAGAGCTTCTACCTGGTATTTTTCATTAGTACAGGGATCTATCACAAATTGGGGGGAATTTAATAAGGCCTTTCTTGATAAATTTGGGGAAGATAAAACACCCGCTCTTTTAGCCCTAGAGTTATCTAGGATTAAAATGGAGCCTAAATAAAGAATCAAAGATTTCAATCAAAGGTTTCTAACATTAAAAAACAAAATTCCAATTGCTTCTCAACCTCCAGAAGACATAATTATTGAGAATTATACGTCAGCCTTACCTAAGTATTCTGGGATGTTTGTAAAGAGAGCTGGAAAAACAACACTAATAGAAACTTTTGAGGAAGCCATTAAAGTAGAAAAGGATTCCATGTCCTATGAACCAGATAGAAGTGGGAAATCTGATTCTTTTCCTCGTAGGAAGACTGAAAAACCCAATTCAGATAAAGACAAAGCATTCGATATAGAGCAGCTACAAAATGCTATTCGAACATTAACCAATGAAGTTGTAGGGTTAAAGAAAAATAATTCTGAAGCTTCTCCTTCTAGGGGTTATTTCAGAAATCAATTTAGACAAAACCCGAATGCAAATAATAAGAATACACCCCTTGACATAGCTGCTAATGAAGAAATTTTTAATACAATTCGAGCTGTCCTATCGTTGTCTGAGTCTCCTTCTAGTCAAGAGATGAATGAAAACGAAGAAGAAGAGGAATCAGAAAATGATGAAGAATCAAAAGAACCTCAACAAGTTAACGGCCATTTTTGGGATAGTCTTGTGAAAGAACGTGAGAGCAGAAGTCCACCTACAGGACAACATGCATATAATACTCGTAGTAAAGCATTTGCAAACACTCCCGGTGCTTCAAGTTCTACTACAAATAGCGACAACAATAACTCACAACCAAATAAACAAGCTCAGTCCGGTAAGCAGACTCAATCAAACAAAAATACTCAAACCATTCAAAATGCTCCCAGATTAGATTTACAATATGATATCATTGAAGATTTAAAGAAGACTCGTGCAAACATCAGTATGTACGATCTTCTTCAAATCTACCCAATGCCTAATAGTCATATTATAAATCCTGCAGTAAGTTCAATTATTCCTAATACAAAACAAAATGTTGCTGCAAATAGTTCTAACAACGATCCAACAGCAACTGAAAAAGGGAAAACAACGGCTGACAAATCAGCGCTTCACTGATAGGTAAGAATTCTAAGTCAACCACACCTCCATTCTTACTTACCTTTGAAATTTTCAATAGGAATGTCCATAACTGCATGATAGATTCCGGAGCATCCTCCAATGTCATGCTTTTATCTGTATGCAAGAAATTGAATGGAAAATTTGTCCCATCAAATTCTCAAATAACTCAATTGGATAGGACAAATGTAAAGGTTGTAGGAGAAATGAAAGATGTCTTAGTTAGGATTGCTTGCAACCCTTCGGTTTATCAGATTATAGATATTGTGGTTGCTGATATTCCAGATGCATATGAGCTGTTCTTAAGTAGGGATTGGTCCCAACAGCTGAACGGTTTCTTTGCCACTGATTGGTCAACATTGTGGTTACCTAAGAACGGAAAGTCAAATCAGATTAAGATAAATAGAGAAAGGTATATGAAACATACTGTCACAGAACTGCATGATCCTAGTGAACCTGTTTTATTTTCAGATTGTATTATGGGGAACTACATGCATGAATTAGGATTTGGTAATTTTAAAGCTGAAAATTCTGCCTTATCCGAAAATAAACAGCAATCTGAAATTTGTAATGTGACATCTATTTCTCCTAACTGTTCACTCAAGGAAACCATCAATGATGTAGATAATGTAAATATTGTAAATATCATAGAAAGCAAGGTGATTGTGCATAGTTCTATTTGGACTTTATATTTTGATGGTGCGAAATCTAAAGAAGGAGCAGGAGCCGGTTGCTTACTGGTGGACCCTCAGGGGAATAAAACCTGCATAGCTTGTAGAATGGAATTTAATTGTACAAACAATACGGTTGAATATGAAGCTTTAATACAAGGTTTGAAAAAGGTAATTGATTTGGGCATCAAAGAGTTAATTGTTTATGGCGATTCCGAGATCATTGTCAGACAGGTACGTAACTCCATTCATTGTTTATCTGAACATTTACAGAGTTATCAGAAAGAGGTATGGAACCTTATCTTACATTTTGATGCATTTAACATAAATTCTGTTCCTAGAAGTCAAAATCAAGAAGCAGATTTGTTAGCAAATGTAGCATCAAAGTTAATTCCTTCAGAAAATTTTACACCAGATTTCTTTTCTGTTAGTTTGATTTTTAGGCCGTCCATACCTGATAATATTTTTAATTGGCGTGTATTTGACAATGATACGCAGCTACTGAATTTTCTGACAAATGAGGATACCTTTAAAGATTCAGCGATAGATGAAGTCACTCATAACGAAAATCTGCGGGATTTTTCGGTAATAAATTATTTCTGTTCAGTTGAAAAAGCTTTTGAACAGGTAAAACCAGTCCCTAATTCAGTACTAAGATTAGAAAAGTTTTTTGATCTGCAGGATAAGTTTAAGTCTGTTCCTAATTGTAAAACAAACAGCTCTCGAATGAGGTATGAAACCATCAATTTAGGAACAGAACTAAACCCCCAAACTATAAACCTCGGAGTAGATTGTAATCCTGTAGAAAAACAACTTTCATAAAATTGTTTAAGGATTTTAAAGATGTCTTTGCTTGGACATATGATGACCTGAAAACATTCAATACCCAAGTCATGCAACATATAATTCCAATTAAACAAGAGTCAAAGCCTTTTCAACAGAAATTAAGGAAATATCACCCGTCATTAGAACCAACAATAAAAAAGGAACTGAACAAATTGTTAGCTGCCAAGATTATTTTCCCCATCAGACATACTCAATGGGTAGCAAACTTAGTTCCAGTTAGGAAGAAAAACGGGGATATTAGATTATGTGTAGATTTTAGAAATTTAAATAAGGCTTTTGAAAAAGATAATTACCCTGTTCCTCCCATGGAACAAATTCTTCAAAAGGTGTCTGGGTCTGAGATACTATCTCTCCTTGACGGTTTTTCAGGATACAACCAAATATTGGTCTCCCCGGATGACCAATTGAAAACTGCTTTTAGAACTCCATGGGGAACATACGCTTACCGCAAGATGCCCTTTGGGTTAATCAATGCAGGAGCAACATTTCAACGGGCAATGGATATTGCTTTTAGAGGCTTAACCAGTCATTCAGTTGTTGTCTACTTAGATGACGTTACTGTATATTCTAAACATCGACCTGATCATCTTAATCATCTTAGAAAAGTATTTGAACGATGTAGAAAATTTGGAATATCTTTAAATCCTAAAAAGACAATATTTGCTGTTTCAGAAGGTATCTTATTAGGTTGCGTTGTTTCAAAGCATGGAATCATGATTGATCCCGAAAGAACCCAAGCCATTTCAAAGATAACCTATCCTTTTAGCAAGAAAGCAATGCAGTCGTTTCTAGGTAAAATTAATTTTGTTAGGAGATTCATTCCCAGTTTTTCCGAGTTCATTCGTCCATTGCAAAAAATGATTAAGAAAGATGCTGTTTTTAATTGGGGACAAACTGAAAAAGAGTCATTTCATAAAATTTTAGAAGCAATCTCAGAAGCTCCTAGCCTTATAAGCCCAGATTTTAATAAAGATTTCATATTATATACTTTTGCTTCTGATATTTCATATGCAGCAGTTCTAACTCAATTAAATCAACAGAATAACGAAGTTCCAATTTCTTTCATGAGTTCAAATTTCAAAGGTGCTGAACTCAATTATCATGAAGTTGATAAACAAGCCTTTGCCGTTTTTAAAGCTGTGAAACATTTTCGTCCTTATTTGCTAAAATCTAAAATGAAAATAATTGTCCCTTATTCCTCAGTCAGAAATTTGTTGGTACAGAAAGACTTAGGTGAAAAAAGGGCACCTTGGATGACAACTCTTCAAGAATATGACTTAGAAATCAAACCTTCAACGATAGTCAAAGGCCAAGGGCTATGTAAACTAGTTGCTGAAGCAGCTCATTTACCTAATGATAAAGCTGAAATTGTCATTGATGAAGCTTTACTTACCAGGGAGATTTATTTTTATCCACCACCTCAAGATTCCTGGTACACAGACATACGGATGCTTTTGGAAACTGGTACTGCCCCTGATTACTTAGAACCAAAGAAGAAAAGAGCACTCAGATTGAAGTCTGCTCCGTACTTATTAATCGATAACATCCTCTTTCAGAGAAATTTAGACGGAGTATACCTTCAATGTTTAGATAAAGATGAAACAGAAGTAATTCTGAAAGAATTACATTGTGGACCAGCAGGAGGCCATTTTGGTGGAGAGACCACTGCACACAAAATTCTCAGGGGTGGTTATTATTGGCCCACCTTGTTTCGAGATTCCTATACCTTTGCCAGAAAATGCCAAGAGTGTCAACTCTTTGCAGGAAGGGTGAAAAAACCTGCTTTTCCTTTACAACCCGTTTCAGCTGAAAGACCCTTTCAACAATGGGGTATCGATATAGTAGGTCCAATAAATCCTCCCTCATCTATGCAACACAAATATATAATAACTGCAACTGATTATTTCCCCCGTTGGGCTGAAGCTGCACCATTGAAAGCTGTAAATACCAATCAGGTTATACTATTTTTGGAATTCTTTATCATAACAAGATTTGGTATTCTTGACTCCCTCGTTTTTGATAATGCTTCGTATTTTTCATCAATCGAGTTAACTCAGTTTGCTTTAGAGAAAGGAATAAGAATCAGGTACTCAGCTAACTATCACCCACATGGGAATGGCCTAGCTAAATCAACCAACAAGAATTTATTAAAGATTCTCAAAAGAACTATTTCAGTTCACCATCGTAACTGGCATACAGAATTGGTCAATGCCCTTTGGGCAGACAGAGTAACTCCTAAGGTTGCAATAGGTAATTCACCATTCTTCTTAGTATATGGAACTGAGGCTATTTTACCACCAAATCTGTTCTTACCTTCATTACAATTAGCTCAGTCTGTTCAAGATGAAGAATGCCCAGCAATGGAAAAGAGAATTAACACATTGCTAAAACTGGAAGAAGAAAGAGAAAAGTCAAAACTACACTTTACAAAACATCAACAGATTGTGAAATCATGGTTTGACCAATCTTTCAGTTCTGATCGAGAGTTTCAGGTAGGAGATTTAGTTTTGAAATGGGATAAAGTTCACGAAGATGAGGGAGATCATACTAAGTTTCAGAAACTGTGGTTAAGTCCCTTTGTTATTTCTGAAAAAATAGGCCCAAGTACCTTTCGATTGCAGACACTTGAAGGACAGTCCGAAACATTCCCAGTGAATGGACTGATTCTTAAAAAATATTTCTGTTAATATTTTCTGTCCAAAGTGTATATAATTTACTTGCTGTTTGTAAATAAATTAATCCTTCTGTATATAAACTATCATACTGTTATGTTAATCAATTTTCTGTCAAAATCAAATATTTCAAATTGTTAAAATTTTTTGTATATAACCAGTCAATCAGTAAAAAATCTGTAATTAGCAGCTGTAATTAATGTAAATAAATAAAATCAGTTTGCTCATCAGCCTGAAAAATTATGATATTAGACTGAAATCTTTTAAAAATTTGTTCAGGATGATCAAAATTTCTTAAATCTACAAAAGACCTTCATTGTTTTTATTTTTAAGTGTTTCTCAGATTATTCTTCATCTTGTTATTTTCTTAAAAATGGGGATAGCTTATTAAATGTCTTCTTCGAAGCTTGTACTTTTGAAAAACTTTTACAGATCTCTATCATTAGTCTTAGAAAAGTTTTTATCATCTGAGAACCGTCTAACATTTGTTCCAGTCAATAAAAAGCTAAAGTGAGAGACGGAAGGTCTCAGTAATGAGCCGGTCCGATCAGAATCACAAATATCACTGGTATGACATTATTAGGAAACTAGTAATGGCTTTTGGTTTTAAAACCAAAAGATAAGGGGTCTCATCACGAGCCAACTGATTCATTTTCTGGTGATATTAATGACTGACATTACCGTTTGGTCACCATGCTAGGTAATGATCTCTCATTTTATAAAAATTAAAAGATGAAATTGCAATAAAACATAACTTTTGACTGAGGAATAGGAGGTCTCATCACGAGCCGACCTAATCATGATCATCAGTGTTGTCCGGAATAACTTCATTTCTGATCACCAGGGTGATGGCTTTTGATTTAGAAAATTAAAAGACAAGAGGTCTCATCACGAGCCGGCTTGCTTATTTCAGACAGCTCTCGTGAATGATACTATCACATTGGGATACCATACCCAGATAGTAGTCTTCAGGCAGAATTATTGTTTTAAAAAGAAAAGCAAAAGCAAACAAAAAGAAAATTATTATGCTTTGGAACAGGTTCTAGAAAGTTTTCAGAGGAGCAGATTTCTATATTCTATGCTGATGGTATGGGTTATCCTTACTAAGAAGTACTTGTTTCGACTAAGATATTTGTAAGTTTATCCCTAATCAAATTTCTATTTCAAAAAGATGGAATATTTATGAGTTATACTTATGAATATGAGTAAATAATGGTTTAATGTGGATAAAAATTTTTGATTGTTTTTAACAGGTTTTAAGATGTCATTTTTTATCATTTTGTATAAGCAGAGATAACTGGTTCGCCCAGGTTGTCGCCATTTGTTGGTAGCTAGCAACAACCTCTTCATTTCTTAATAAGATGAAGAGAGATCAACTCTTTCTATGATATACTAATTCAAAATTATAGAAGAGCACCTTCAGAATATTTGATTCTGAAGGTACTCTCAATCATAGGAGAATGATATGATGTTTCGAAACACGCTCATGAACTTGGCAATTAACAACTGTCAGTTAGTTTCATAAATTTTCATGCAATTATTTCAATCATTAAAATGAATTTATGAGACTTAAGAAATTTGAAATAGTATGCCAAGAGAAAATCAATAAAACACATCTTGTATTTGTTTAAAACCTAGATAAAGGTAAGGTATTAATAGTCCTAAGTTCATAGAACTTAAGGTGACTTTTAAAGTTTATATTCCATGTAATACCTTACTATGATTTTTGTAAATATTATAGTTAATAAATAAGTGATTTTTTAGGAATGTTTTACATAGGATAGTTTTATCACGTAATATCCTATCAATCTAATGTTGGATATTCCTTGAGAGGATGTTTGAAAGGTTTAAAACTAAGTCTTTGTATATACATAGCATAGATATAAAATCAAGCCATGCTAACATTAGAATATGTGATTTCATCACTATATTACCTTGTATGCCACCACTTATCACGATCAAACAAGAAGAAGGCTTAATTGACTGAGTTTACGAGGGGCTATGTGTCCAGTTGATAAACGATTGTCACTTGGATCAATGAGTTGGCATAAAAACGTGGCTTGTACCTCTTGATGAATCGACAGCTGTAAAAATATGAATGCATCGTATTAAGAGGGTTAAATGTTGATAGTCATTTCCAATTTACGTCGATGTACTAGTTCATTATGATTGTTATCTGTAATCAATGCTTGAAATATTGATCCGTCAATCACAAGATCTCTGGTTCGCCAATTTGGTTGGTTATCACTATTAGTCATGGCTAAAATCATGGATAAACCTGCATACATCATACTATAACGATTAAGTTGCAGCACTTATCATTGCTAAGAATTCGGCTAAAATGGCAAGTTCAGAGATCTCATATCCGTCAGATCCAAAGCATGCGAAGTCTGCACCTCATGTCATTCGTTTGGGTACCTATTCCCTCCTTGTTCACTTCTCCGTTCATTTCAGTTCGAAGCCAGGGGAGCGTGGAGGAAACTATGGCTCCTCTGAACCGTTATGAAATCTCTGGCTCTGAACTCATAGAGGCCGACGAGAAGGTAGCTCTGCGTTTCGAAAAAATTGGGTGGGGGAAATTCTTTAGAAGTTTCGACGGCCATCATGCAGAAGTAACTAAAATGTTTGCCATGAATTTGAAGGACGACACGGTGCAGATAGGGGGTTTTGAGTTTGTTATTAATGAAGATAAGATAGCAGCAGCGACACAGCTAGCACACGTGGGAGAACGCTGGTTTAAGGGTAACAAGGTAAATAAGAAGAGGTGTTTATCTTTGTTGCTGCCTTTGCCGGAGGATACCAAGCTGAAAGTAGGTGTCCCTGTGAGGTTTTTGAAGCCTGAATGGAGAGTTTACTACAAAATATTGGTAAGGTACATATCCTGTGACGGACGTTTCTCCCATCTGCACTATTACCATTTAAGATTGCTATTAGCGGTACAAGGTTGTAAGCTCGATTTGCCATTCTATTTGTTGCAAAGCATAAAAAAGATGTCTCAGGCTGTTAGAAGTTTTAGTAATCCTGACAGAAGCCTTTTCCACCATGGGTTAATAAAAGTTATATTGCAATATCGATTATCTGCAAATGGCAAGTCATGGGATAGTTTTTTAATCGATTGTCAATTGGGGCCAACGCAGTACTGGCCGAATCCTTCCCCACGAATTCGTAAGAAACGAAAAGCCATAAAATCAGAGGTTAATAGTACTTCTAAAACTATATCAGAGGTAAAAGGGTTCGGGGAAGTCAGTATACCCATAAACGATGGGGTTAGTAATGATAATGACAGGAATACAGTCCCTTGCGACTCTAAAGCAGTCTTGGATCAACCCTTATCTGGTAAAAATGATAGCACCCCTGCAGAAATAGAAGAAAGATGAACCAAAAGTAAAACTGATAATGATTTTGAATGTGAAAATCTGTTTGAAACAAATAAACCTGATGAATATAGCAGAGAATCTATGCGTAGATTAGATCATCTTGCTCAGATTTGTTGTGATAAGGAAGGGTTTGGTTTTGAAAACCTATCGTTTTCAAGAAGGGTTACGAGGAGCATGTACAGTACCCATACGATTTCGGGTCCTATAGTTAATCAACAGGCTTCTTTGCCTGCAGTCGTCAATATTGAAGATGACATCCCGTCATCTATGTCTGATACAATTAATGTAAATAATCCAACTTTCGTACAGGGTAATGATGCAAAATCAGGCAAGGCCGAGGTTACTCAACCAGGTATAGACACAGGTATTGCAGACCCTGAACCATCGTCTAGTCAGTATATTGACAACCCTATTTCTCCTCAGGTAACCAATGAAGATGAGACTCTGCAGCATGTACTAGATAATGCATACCAAGATAAAATTACGGAGTTAAAGGGTAAACTCAAGCATTGCCTATCTAGTACAGCGTTGTTAGAAGAGGAAAATAAAACATTTAGAGAAGAGTTACTGGATTGGATCTGCAGATGGAAAGAAGTAAGCGCTAAAAAGAATCAGTATAAAAAATCGAAGAAGTCAATAATAAGTACAAACCAGCACCTACTTGAAAGAATTGAAAATTAAAACGTAAAGATTGTCAGGTTAAAGGCTAAGTTGACTGAAGCACGAATAGTTATCTCTCTTCAAAGTAGAACATGAAGGTTATTCTCATTTTCCTGGATCATATTTGCTGTTAAAATAGGTAATGACATGTTTTGTAATACATGCCTGTAAAATCTGCGATTTTACAGGCATGCATTAAAACTCTTAGTTTATTCTGTTAAATTTATTATAAACAGCTTTAATGAGATTCTTCGTTGGTTGAATGCAGGTGGATTTATCATCATTCTTCTACAGAATTTCAGGACGTGGTTCATACGTTGGCATGGAGATGTGGCTGTTTGTTACGAGCTGTACTTTCAACAGTTACCAAGAATCTTCCAAGTTCCTGGACTCAGGCTAGTCGTTTTTTGTTTATAGTGACAGGTGTGATATAAGAGATTAGATTCTCTTTTTAGTTAGAAGAACCCTATGATACTGCATGTGCATTAATATGGAAAACTGAATCATAGTAGTATATAAGTTAGGAGTTTTGATGAACTCGGGGATGGAGTGTTGGAAGAAAACGTACTGGAATTATATTTTGTTGCTGGTGTTTTTCATTCCTGAAGTTTGAACCTTTGGATGTGAATACTACTGGACATCTACAGACCGATACCATTACTGGTATTTTTGTTTTTAGATATATTATATTATATTTTAGACTTATCTTCTTTCTTAATATTAACTCAGCGTGCTTTGATATACTGATGTTTAATTATATTTTTCACTTTATCAGCTCAAGATAGTATTTTGAATGAACATCTCATTATGATTATGTTTATTAGTATTTTTACTATAAACTTAAGCTATAATGATATACTCTTCTGTCTGTTTAAAATTTCATTTGTATGTTGACAGTGATTTTATAATAGACATTATCTTAAATTCAAATAGCTATGTTGGTAATTAATTATTAATCAATTTCAGAAATTTAAAATTAACTGTTTATTTGTAGTTATTTTTCAGTTATGTTGTTATATAACAGAGTGACTTATTATTTATGATTTAAATGTGTCTATTTGAATTATGCTTTAGTCTTTTTGTTCATCTTTTACTGATTAATAGTTAATATAATCTTTAATACACTCTTAGCTGAGATAGGATAATTAGAATAGATAGAATAGTTCAGTTTAAATTTTATTTTGATATAGTTTAATTAACAGCGGTTAAATCAACTTGCATACTTTATATAAGTTTTTATTTTATATTCAGAAAACTTCTCAAAATCAGAGTCTTTCCTTAAGAAAGCAACATTAGATAGTTTAGATAGTAGAAATTAATTATAGGACTTACTTAGATAGAAATAACATTAGTATAGGCTAGATTTTGCTGGTTTTATTATCTCCTTAAGAGATAAATCAGCTGGTAGCAGGACCACAACCTGCGAGGTTTTGTTAATTCAAACACACCGGACGCTGCTTTAAGCTGATTGTGTGGACAAAACCTCCTTATTGGCCTAGTTCAGAAAAACAGGCCAACAAGTCTCTGAGGCTATTGTTCATAATGCACCCACAGGTGTAACAGAGATCGACGCTCCGAGGTCACTTTTCAGGAGTTCCTACTTCCGTTGGGTATTTTGCCACCTTAATGGTTTGATCTAGGTGTTGGATTTTCACCTGATGGTTTGTCAATTTGGGAGAGTGAATCCTAATTATTCTAATCACTCAAGTGCTTTTGATACAGCTTGACTGATCGGACAAACTACAGCCAAGTGCAGAGCATACACACCGGAGTCTTGTCAATTTTAGTAAATTTTGAGATGGGTGTTCTTGTTAAAAGGAAAACCCTCCAGGAACCTCTTTCGATCTAAGTGGATCTCAATCGGGGAATCAAGGAGGGGTTAATTTTATTAAAACTGAAGAAACAGTTGATGAAAAAGAAAACCAAGATACACAATGCCGGTTCTCTAATTAGTCCTACCACGCATCTCTTTCCCCTTTCGGGTCAATCGGGATGTCGTGGGGTAAGTATTAAATTACTTTGAAACCTTAGATATGGAATATGGAATTGATAATAAATCAAAGTATACTACCCTGCAGATTAGAACTACGCTATATTGCAAAAAAAAAGGAACGAAAAGTAAAAAAAGACACGGACGCAAACCCCCCTAGGGGGGGATGGTGAATAGGATCGAAAGAGCTTATTCGAAAGGACCTTTTCTTTTTATTAGCAGTGATTTACAATATCAACAAATTGAAATTGATGCGCTTTGGTCCTTGTTATCTAGGATCCAAAGGCTTACAACAAGCTTGTAACAAGCTAGAATTAAAATACAGCGGTGGGGAAGCTTCCGGGAAGCTCTGGTTTGTCCAAGAGTCGGAAATTGGGCAGAGTCTCCTTCTCTCTTTTGTTAGACTTGCTAAAAAACAGTGAGCAATTAAAATCAAATGTGCCCAAACACACTTTAAAAGTGTTTTGGGTCACCACACTAGTTACCGAAAAAAAACTAAGTAAAAATTTGTTAAGTTGGGGAAATCTAGTTTTGCAAAAAAAATGAACCAAGGAAAGCAAGCTTTCCTTGGGATCTTGGCTTGCTGTTTGGGCAGCCAATGAGATGTGCACTTTTATTGCAGAATATGAAACTTTAAAGTACAGCAAAGGAAACTACCTTAAAAGCAAGCTACAAATTTTCTTTAAAATGCTTGCAAAAAAGAGGATAATTTCAGCTAGATCTCTTAAAATATGACTTTATATGCAAAACGGAATTGAGATCTAAACTTAAGAAAGGATTTTACTAACTAGTTCTATATGTAATTTTCTTTGTGAGACAGATCTAAGCAATAAGATTCTTTAAAAGTAACCAATTTGAAGAGAAATTAAGATTTTGAAGGAGGAAGAGAGAGAAAGAGTGTTGGAAGCCTGGGAATGTTGGGCTTTGGAGTCTGCTTTGGTGGAACACCGAGGGACTATGCCATTTAGAAGATCTTGAAGTTGAGGAAGATGCAAACCAACTCAACCTCTTCTACAAGTGATATCACCTGCAACTTAGAAATCCTTGCACAAAAAGATGGTTAAAACATAGGTGCTGCTGGAAGAGATAATTGGAAAGCATGCAATTAAACTTAAAATACATACAACTCTATCAGATCTGAAACAAGCAGCAGTAAGAGCATAAATCAAACTAGAATAAACTCTTACCCTAACAGGAGGGAGCTCTCTCCTTCAAGGCCAACAATTAACCAGCAAAAGCAGTGATAAATAACACAGATTATACCTCATAAGCATTTGATAATCACCATCCACACATGAAGAGCATTACACCATAGATCTTGCCTCCAAAGCTTCTTTATTCCAGAATAATAAACAATACAATACAAGAGCAACAACACCTCAATCCCAGTTCTAACTAGCTTGGAAGAGGCTGCTTGTGCTTTGATTTATACAAAAACCAGGAGATCCAGCCCAGGGGGGGCGCAAATCCCAAGGAGACAGATCAAATCAGCTGATGGAGAGTTAATCAATGCAGATCTGAAGCTAAACTGAGCCTACTTGTCAATCAAGGGCTTGATTGAGCTGACACGTCAACCCATAAACCGACACATCAGTCCACAGAGCTCCCAGGAGAGCCCACACGTGTGGAGAAGAGAGAGAGGGCGCAGTCCCCCCTAAAGGCTGTTGAAGATCAACTCTGGATCTGATTTGATCACCTCTTTCAGTCAAGGATTTGTCAGATCCAGTCAATCTGGTTCAGATCTGACTGATTTCAATCAAATCGGCTGAGAATCCACTAATCTATGATTTTGGATTTGCTCCATTATTCACCAATTTATTAATTAAAATAATCGATAAATGATTTTTTGGGGCTTTCTGACTTGAGTGATGAAAAATCAATCAAAACTAGGAAATAGTGGGTCCATGGGTTTACATGGTGCTCTTAGCTTGAAAATGAGCACCTACACGATTGAAACTGATTATTTGGCCCACTTTTATTACAAAATCAATTTTTCCAATTAAACTATTAAAAAATAGCCTAAGTTTTGAAAAAATTAAATTTTAATAAAAAACACTGAAAAAACTAAAAATTTGAAAAATTGAAAAACCTAGGGGGGACTTAGACATGTTCATATGACTCTACCATGATGTCTAGCATGTTTATACATTGACACATCGACTCTAATAACCTCAATAGGACTAAATGCCAAGCCAACCACCCCAACTTTGGATGTATGGAGTGAAAAACTTAGAAATTATCAGTCGTTTATTCAACAACCAATAATAACCAAGGGAAAAAACACTCTAGGCTGATCGGATTGACAAATAAAGTCTAAGAGACCGAGTCTTTTACAGACACCATCATGCTAGAACATTTATTACAATTCCCCCATGGGATATGAACATGTGATATAGTACAACAAGGCTTCCCAGAAGCAAGATTGAAGGTCTTCTGAAGTCCGAACAAGTTATCCTTGTCCAGTTCACCAGGCTCACTTGATAAAAAACCACTAAGTACAACTTAGGTGGTAACAGTGTCCAAACTTTTTTGGCAAGCAAAGCACTTGACTTTGTTCAAATCTTTATTTTGCTGACCACCCAACTGTTTAGTTCCACCCTTGGGACCCTTCTTGGACTTCTTCTTTCCTTTAGCCTCTAACGCCACATTCTCTTCATCTTCCTTACTGTGAGATGAACTTCCCTGTACATAACCTCTTCGGGTCTCCTCCTGAATGAAGTCATCCCAAAGACGATCCTAGGAAGGCATATGCTCTCTAGCCACGACAGACTCCAGCCCACACGTGTGGAGAAGAGAGAGAGGGCGCAGTCCCCCCTAAAGGCTGCTGAAGATCAACTCTGGATCTGATTTGATCACCTCCTTCAGTCAAGGATTTGTCAGATCCAGTCAATCTGGTTCAGATCTGACTGATTTCAATC